>CAJGYO010000002.1:4519891-5107896 GCA_904845875.1 Miscanthus lutarioriparius | reverse complement strand
CCCTCAAGTGAGATTGTTCTAACTTCTAGCTTTGGATGGATATCAATGAAGAAACTGACACATATGGCAGGTATAGTTTAAGCAAAAGGTTGGGCTAGAAGTCCGACACATACTGACAGAAACACCAATGGATGGGCTGGATCTCCAAATAGGTATCAAGAACAATGACATAGCTGATCATTTGTTTGCAGATTGTATTGGAATCCTGTCCGTGCAATAACAGCACACTAAATTTCGGATCTAATGATCTAAATAGCATAGATGTATAACTATTATACAATGTTATAAGCTGCAAACAGGTGAAAACTAATCTTAAGTTCTCAGCAGAGCTACGGAATCACCATTGATTTCAAAGTAGCCTTAAAAAATAAGGCTAAAAGAAAGTCTGTATACATCTCTATGTTACAAAAAAAGGTGAGTTATGCTTGCAGTTGAGATTAAACCTTGTGTCCAACACAAGGGCAGGACAGGTATACTTAAAATATCTGAATCTACAATTTAGCTAATTTACCTCCATTCATCTTGGTACAGAACTTCTTTCCATTTCTCCCACCAAGAATCGCCTTCAGCATTCTTCCCAGATTTCTCCGCACCTAATGTTTTATAATTATTACATTGAAAAGTCAGTCACGAGTTTGTAACAGATGCAAGCAATAAGCATAAATTAAAGAACAAAAAGCAAAGGCATTGAACATAGCTACGAACGAAATTTGCATGCTCATGCACAAGAATCATGCTGATTAAACACTTTGATTGATAATATGACTATGCTATCAAAGAGGAAAGAGCCTCAGTATAAAAGAATAATTTGCATACCTAATTCCTTATATCCAGTCCAGTCACTTTTCTCCCACCACTGCCACACAGAATAATGTTACACAATGTTGTTAAGACTTGAAGTAAACTAAACAACAAGATTACTGAACTTGCAAACTTAAGTAGGTCCTTTAATGAAAAAGAATGGTTCTTAGAGCAGTATTTTGTAATTTTCAATGGAGTTGAGTGTTTAGCTTTGGGGTCTTACAGTCTCAAACCTGTAAGCCGGATTGAGTACAGTGAAGTTGAAGCCAGATGAAAGCTTGCATGCTCCAGTGTGCATGCTAGAGTTTTTGAGCGATTCAATAATTTTCATGACTATGGAATTACCTAAATTCAAAAGGTAATGCTACAAATGTTCAAAATTTAGCATCAAGAAAATCAAAGCAAACCCAAACACTAAAAGTCATATTAAGCATACATAATAGTTATAAAAGGTAGTAGGAACTTGTATATTGTGCTTAAAGTTGAATTCCAACTCAAGCACATCTCCTACAACTAAAAAGAACAAAGCGTGGACACTTTTTGGTGCGGCATTTGTTTTGGGTCTGCCTCTCCCCACCCCGTCATCCACGAGCGCCACGTCAGCCGCCTTTCACCTGCGATCCTCCCCCTCCCACTCGGCCACAACCACGAGTCCACGACGCTTGGGAGATAAAATGGAAAGCCAGCCGCAATCACCCCGAGGAATTGGCTTCCTCCAACGTCGCTAGGCTTCAACGCACCCCGTGCGCGACAAGCCCGGCTCCTCGTCCTCCCCGCTTATGCCGCCGCCGCATCCTCTCCCTGAGCCGTCGACCTCGCCGTTCCCCGCTTGACGTTCATCAGATCGTGGATTCAGGCGGGGCCAGGCGATCTGCTTCTCATGGATCCGTGCGGTGCCTTCGAGATCCGACTCTGCGGCTTTCGGCGAACTGCGCCAACAAAGGCTCGGCGCGGAAGGCTCGAGCGCCGAGCCGCCAAAGACATGACCAGCAGCACCGCCGCCGGTGACAACGCCTTCGCTCGAAAGCACCGACGATGCCGACGAGGAGGCCGCCGCACGCGTTCCATGACATCCACACTCTAACGCCCGACCCGCCGAGGATGAGGGGCCCCCAGCGTCGCAAGGGCTCAAGGTCTGTCATGGGACACCAACACGGACCACCACTCCTTCTCCTTTTAGGAACAGTACATGACGATGAGCCGCGAGTTCGCGGCCATGATTGCAGCCGGGGCGACCATGCAGACCGGCCCCAACACCAAGATTGAGGTAATCATCGATCAACGAGGCACAAAGCTTTTCTCCTTTTTACCTTTTTTTCACCTCTGCTGAAAATTTCTCTTCTAGATTGTCATCAGTAGTGTTGACTGCTTCCTAAATTAACCAATCAAGTCTATCGGCAGTCGAGCTTCACAGTTCTATGATTCTATCGCAAGTACAGAAAAATAAGTACTGACAAACTCAATCTCTATATACGTACACAAATAAATCTCTACTGGATGTAAGTGATCTCTACCATTAACTTTATATTCTCTAGAGCATCAACAACTCAACCAGCTTATCCTATCAACCCAACCAAATATATTCTCTGCAGTGAGTTACTTGATTTCATTTCATCTGTTAGTCCAGCACGATGAGTAAATCTTTAGTGACTATGGAGAGCTGATCGAGGTCATGTGCTGTGACTACAGCAAAAAGACTTGCTAAATTCCTTGGAGATTCCATGGTTAAAGACAGAGGACTGCATTGCTTATACACCGTTGCTGGGCAGCCACAAGTAAGTTTTGAAGTGTTCCAATAATTAAAATCATTTAGTTCTGCAGTCTACACATCTTTAGATTGGGATAATTGCTAATGTTATGTTTATCATGATCTTTCAAACATCCGTGCTGGTACCCTTCATGTGATACTTTCAGCAGCTGGAGGAACATCCAATGATTCATTTCCTATTTGAAACAGTTTCTAATTAGTTTTCTTATAGAATATTAAGCGAGTTCGATTATCTATATTTATCTTGCCCATGATTGACTTTCTTAAAATATTTTGGGCGCTCTCCAGTGAGTGAGCTTGCTGTTCCAGTAGCTATATTTGAGACAGATCCTGGTACCATTTTATGTGCAAACTTCTGCTTCTACATCGCTCAAACTTTTCAATTTACTTACATTTTCTTGCTATCAGTGTACTTTGCAGAGATCGCAAAGCATTATTTAAGGAAGTGGTGCAGGATCTGCTCTGATGCAAGCATCTGATCTATTGTTGTATACACACGTACGCCATCTGTGCCCCACTGCCGTGCACTACATGTTGTGCTGGCCACCTCGAATTGCTACCCAATTGGTTATTAGGCAAGACCTTCACTGCACAATGTGTGCCTAGATGTCAGAAAAATTGAAGGTATTTTGCCACATTTTACCTTTTCTTTTTTGTCCAACCTGTATGTGTGATGTTGGTCTTTAATCCAAGATCAATGAGCCTTGGTTTCAGATACTTATTCCACAATGGTATTTGAATCGATGAAAGAATATAGCTTTTGATGTCATTGTTTTACAAATCACCACTACCAGATTGAAGCTTGATGCCCATAGCGATGGATCGCTTCCCTTGGAGCTTCCATTGCTTTATTTCCTGCTGGATATGCCTCACAAGATCTTCTATAATTCGATTTATAACTCTACCAATTCAGAACAATCTTTTGGTGACCTGAAAGGTTCCTAGAGCTAATATGGTAATGTCTTTTTTCTTCAACTTCCAGCTGCTACGTATGTATACATGTTAGATTATATTGAATCTAATGGATTCACCGAAATTGCATACAATGATTAGAACTTAACAGTAAATCATAGATCTCCGACCTATTGAATTGGTTGCATAGACATGACATTTTCTCAAGATGCTGTAATTATACATGTTCTTCTTCTCAAGTAACTCTGGCCTGCTCCACAGTTTTATGTTCTTCTCAAGTAACTTCAGCCCAAGTTTTATGTTCTTCTCAAGTAACTTTTGCATAATAGTTGATCGGCACGCTCGTGCTGACAATCCCACGTGCTTCATCCTTTTTAATCATGGCGCCTTTAATCATTACCCAAGTTTTATTATCTTAATTTTTTATTCACTCCATGGTCCCCAAGCATTGTGGAGTCTACTGGCAGCCTGGCATCATTTCTTTAGTCTCAACCTGCTACTAAGACTGTTACCAGTTGTTTGCGCCTTATTAGCGCATCTGTTGCATTACTTCATTAACTTGAGGTGGCATGTGTTCTGCTACAATTAGTGATTTATTTGTTTTCTTCTTCTTTATGTGGGGTTTGATTTGTCAATTATCTTTCTGGGACCCATTTTCCAAATATGGCACTAACATATATTTCTTCTGACTTAGTCATAAGTCAACACTGAAAATACTATTTTGCCAATCTAAAAACTGGTAGTGAGACTGAACTTCAACTTGCAGGTTTTGTGATGAATATACTAAGCAAGCCCTTCTGAATATCTTGATTGGAAAATCTATGTAGTGAAGGATTTTGCATTGTTTTACATATTTCTTACGAACAACCTTTAAGACATTGTTGTGCCTATTCAGAGAGGTATGTCTCTTTCTTGGAACTTGAAACACATCCTCGGATGTCCTGGCAGTGTGCCTATTCAATATTGTTTCGTCACACCTTAGATCAGAAGCCACGGATATACTTGGTCATTACTGGATTCAACTTGGTCACTCCTGAATTTAGAGGTGCCACAAGATTGCACAGCAAAACACAAGCCAGTATAAGAGGTTAGCAAGGGCAAAGGTCAATGCATCTTGGGCAATTAGATGTATTTTGTTTCTTTTCTATTTGAATACTTGGTGCTATGGTTATTCTTGTAGAATATTTGTATTCTGGTTATTAAGGTAATGGCATAGTGTTTGCTGCAATGATGATTTCTTACTGCCGATATAAAACATTATCTTAGCCAGACACCGAAAGGTCTATACAGTAGAGTTTGTGAGCCTGCGACGCGGCATTCTCCATGATTGTTAATTTCACGAACTTTGCTTTTTGGATTAAATGTCACTTTATCGTCGGTATTTAATTTCACAAAGATTATCATCTTATCATGCGATCCGTGTGTTTTTAGTAGAAAAGTTTAGCTGTCCCAGAAAGCAATGCACGGGCACGAACCTATCAAGTAAATAAAAGTAAGATTAAATGCAGAAGGCAGAAACCCCGCACCACTTATTTAAAGCTGAAAGCATGTTGTAAAGGCAACTGAATGTAAAGAGCCAAAAACATACAGTCTCTTTCCATTCGGTGGAACCATCATGGTTCTGTCCTCCCATTCTTGTCCAGCGGCAGCGGTACCCGTTCTCGCCAATATCTTCTCCACTCTCCCTGTACCAAGTGCTTCCATCTTCATTTATTCCAGACTCCTTGACTGCTTCAGCCGGCAAGTTGATTCCCCATTCCTTCTCACTAGCAATACCAGTGTCTATAAGGCAGGTGCCAAACAAACACATGCATTTCCTTAGCAAAACAGAGATCTAAAATTGGGACTCTACAAGTGGGATCATTTCATTTCGCAGTAAACCGACATTCCTGTGGGAATGTTCTTTGGAATTGACAATGTCAGCAAGGGACCAACCTCTCTTGGGCGGGGTATCATGGGATTGAGGAGCCGGCCCCCTCCGGTGCACCATGCGGTAGAAGTCCTGTTGCTTGAACGGCCTTCTAGAACTATACTAGTAAACAAAAAAATGAGTGTCAGAATTCCATTCCCTAAGCAATGTGCATTGAACTAGTACAATATGTGAGGCTTCTGATAAAAGCATTGGCACGATAACCTGTCATTGCGCAATCTAAATTAGCACAAAAAAAACAAATGTCGGAATGATGCAATCGACTGATAACTGTAAAATGCGAGGCCGGGCACACTCTACAAGTCCTTAGAACTAAAAAATCCCCAGATGCGACGTGGCCAGCCGTCCTCCCACGTACCGAGGTGCAGGGAAGGGAGCGGGGGCATAGCGGTGAGGCTGGCGCGCCGCCGGCCCGGTGCCGCGGCGGATGGCTTGTTCCCATCGATGCGCCACCCTCGGCGCGCTCGGGCGTGACCGCGGCCGCCCTCGAGAGTCGCCTCCGCGGCTCCGAGTCGGCCCCGGCGCAGCAGCACCGGATCGCGGCACGCCGGCGCGGCCAGGACGCCGCCCCCTCGCCGTGGTCAGATCGAACGGCGGCCACGCGAGGCCCCTGGAGCATGCGGCCATCTTCTCATGCCACGGCGAGGCGGGACCGTGGCGGGCGGCGGCGGGGGCCGAGGCGGGTTGGGGTGGGGATGAGCCTAGCAGTGGCGGAAGGAGGGAGGCGGAGGGGAGGGTTTTATACGAATGGTGGGGCGGAGGCAGGCGGTGCGCATCGCTGCTCCGAGCCAACGAGAGCGACTGATAGGGCTTCGCTCCCGCGGGGCTGAGGAGAGAGAAACGAGAGAAGTTTCTATGGGTTTTATTAGATCTTTGATGAAGATTGTTGGGATGGAGAATGGCGAGGGGGTGGGGGGCGTCCCCGATGATATGTGGCTGGGTCGCTGGGAGAGAGACAGAGACGAAGAAGGGAGTAGGTGGGGTGGCCGGACCCACTTGTCGGTGGCGGTAGATTCAGAGTTTCAGACCGGCCTGGTTGTGTGTCAGGGGAGAATGTGACGTGGGACCATGTCACGAATGCAAACCGTGGCTGGGCTGCCAAATTGGGGAGGGTAATGATTTGGGTAGTGATTACTGCATTCAAAAAACAATATGATTTGTATATGCTCAAGTGTTGAACATTATTCAAATGTCACAACGACAAAAGTTTGAGGAAAATGGAAGCCGTTTTTCCTCCTATAGTTTCCTTTAATTATCCGTTTGTTTATGATTATCAGCGCGTTCGGCTAATCACATTTTAAACTTATTTCGGCTGATTTCGGTTGATTCAATAGTGTTCTGTGAGAGAGAATAAGCTGAAACAAGTTGAGACTAGACAAGGAGAACAGGCTCTATATTTTTTCTCGGTCATGCAAAAGATTTACGCGTTTTTGTGTTATATAAGTAGGGAGAAATTTGATTACAAGGGCGGGGGCTTTTTAGAAATCCATTAAGCATATGCCCTCCCCAAAGATACATTCTACTACTCTATTACTCGCCGAAGAAGACAATCTAGGTTCTTCATGCCGGCTTGCACCCACGACTCTGCCTCGTACTTGATGAGTTTGAGAAGTCCGGACGCCTGAGTGCTTGCTCCACGGAAGCACCTTGCATTCCTTTCTTTCCAGAGTTCCCAAGCAACCAACGCAAAGATGGAATCAGCTCCGTTGCGACACTGTCTCGTCCAGTGTTCTCTCCAAACGTTCCACCAGTCAATAGTGGAGTTGGCAGGCACGAGTTGTTGTGTTTCCCTCAACGCTGATCGGATGCACCACCAGACTTGCTTGGAGTAAGAGCAATCCACAATGATGTGATCAATGGATTCCGGCTCTTGATCGTATAGGAAACAGTTGTCATGCGTCTCCAGGCCATGTCGCCTCTGTCTGTCTGTAGTCCAGTGTCGCCGTCTCAGGGCAAGCCATAGCAATAGTTTGATCCGAAGTGGCGCCCAGGACTCCCAAATCAGGTCGCGTCCCGGCTTTGGGTGTGAAGCTTGGTGGAGAGCTCCATATGCAGTCCTGATGGAGAACTTGCCCTCCGATGCCCACCTCCGGACCACTTGATCAGGTGTGTCATGTTTATGATTATATTATTGATGGTGTATTTATTACAAATATATCGGGTCTATTCGGTTGTGGTCTATCACGGCTGTTGTAACTTGCTTTGCGGGTGCTACACTAACATGTGAGGAGGCTTATTATATTAGTTAGAAATTATTGATCATTTGCGGGTGCTACAGTAACATGTGAGGAGGCTTATTATATTAGTTAGAAATTATTGATCATAGTATTGATTGAAGATTAAGTTTAAATCTTAATATATGTGAGGATCGAAACAGAAACAGAAGGTGCAATGAAATGCACGGGGATGGATAGAGAGAACGAGAAAAACACGTGACCACCCATGTGAGAAAAGGTGTTAGATGAATGTTCATTTTGGATTTATGGCTCAGCATGGTGAGTAAGAAAATGAGCGCCTAGCTTATGGGGCGCCATCACCATGCGGGCATTTCAACGTGACACGATTATCATAGAACCTCGCACCTTGTCTTACGGGGCTTGTCTCTCACGCACGCTACAAGTTTTCCTCCCGAGGACGCACAAATACCAGCAAGGGCAATTGGCTGAGTAATATGTCGCGTTCTTACCGCAACTAAGTGTCGTAATAAGTATTGTGAATTGCACTGGCAGTATTTCGAAATGATTCTATATGCCTACACCACGTTACCGGCCGACATGCCAGTACAAAGGTACTGCTACTTCAAAAAGTTCATGTACTCCTTTGCGGTGTCACGTCCGACGTGGCTCCACGCGACAAGGAACATGTGGACAACGCTTCCTGGGCCAACGTGGCGGCCGAAACCGGATCAGGATCAGGCCCCCGGCAAAGTTACGTGGAAAAGCGCCGGCTCTCGCGGCCACGGATCCTCTACGCCGACGGGAGCACGGGGGACCGGTTCACACGTGGCAGACAAGGCGCGCCCAGTTGTTCGTCCTGCTCACTTAACTTATAAGCCATACTTTTTCAGCTAATGAATAATATTTTTCTCAAACAATAATTTAGTCAACGGTACATTTAGTCGTGGCAAAGCGAACAGGGCAGTTGTCGTTGAGGTAACTCGTGGCTCAGCTTCGCCGAGGGCGAGCCAGGACTATCCATACTCCACCGGCGTGGCGGTTTGGCCCGTTGCCGCCGGGGCCGCCGCACCTTTTCACCCGACGCCGACCGCGAGAGTGGATAAAATTGCTGCCTCGGTGTCGGTGACTCGGAGGGAGGGACCGGGGCGACGCGCTGCCGGCCGTGGATGTATGTTTTCCTCTTTCTGCTTCCCCCTGCTAGCCATGCCGCAGGCTCGGCAAAGCGGATAAGCATTGACGCTTGACGGGGGGTGCTTGGGTTTTGGAACGTACCAGCGCTTGGCTGCGGTGCGTTCGGAGTAGAGCCATCCCGTCTGCTGCTGTCGCGGAAAATATGCGTGGAGTCGTCCGTGTGGAACAGTGGGAGTGATGTGGCTTTGGCTTTGGCTTTGGCTGGAGATTTCCAGACCGATCTCGCCCGTGGCACCGTCGCATCGCAGAGTTCAGTTCCATTTTGTCTTCGGCATTTGCATTTGTTGCGTCATATTTAAAAAAAACGCGTGCGAGATTATTAAAAGTTAAAAACATTTCTTTGCCGAATTCTGCAAGATGCTGAGTCAACTGAACTGAACGGAACAAATGGGACGAGTATGGTGACGGCGGCAAGTGCCACTGGGCTGGTCTGGCTTAGTTGAATGGCTTCAATCCTTTTTGGGCTTTCTGCAAGCCCAAGCCCACACCTTTATTCGTTGGCGACTGCTACTACTGTACAACTCGGCACAGTGTACATCGTAACAAAGCCACGTGTACAACTCGGCACAGTACTTGTATAACAAAAAAAAACACCAAAACGTACACGCCAAGGCCAAGCGCGGTGCTCGGCACAGCCGCACAGGCGGCTACTACTGGATGTAGGACTGTCCGGTGATGTCGAGGTCGCGGTCGCCGGTGGACGGCGGCGGCGGGTGGTTAGGCCTCCGAGGCGCACGCTGCTCCTCGGGCCCGTCGGCGCTCTGCGTGGCGCTGGCACGCGGCCGCGCGGGGTCCCTCCGGCCGCCCTCCTCCGTCCCGTACATCCCGCCGCCGTACGCCTCCCGCGTGAGCGGCTTCATCTCCGAGATGTTGGGCGGCTGGTGCTCCCGCTGCAGCTGCGGCTGCTGCCCCGGCACCAGCGTCACCAGGTCAGGGTCCGGGTCGCTCGACGGCTCCTTGGGCTTCTCCTCCCGGTGCTCCATCGCCTTCTTCGTGCTCGGCACCAGCCTCTCCGCCATTGCTAGCTCTGGGGTGTTCGACACGGGTACAGAAATGGCAGTGCGCCCACTGGCCTGCCTTTATAGCTGCGTGGTGGATGGATCGGGAGTTCGGGACAGGACGGCTGGACGGGAGAGGCAGCCTCCCTCGCGTGAGATCTCGGATTCTCAGTGGTGGGCACACGTGTAGCGGCGGGGATGCGCGTGCGGCAGAGGCTGCAATGCTGCATGGCCGCGTGGGGGCGATCGGGACACCTGGGGTTGGTCGGTGCCTCCGATGTCGCTGGACGTGACTCGTGGACGTCACCATGCCGAAATGCCGCCGGCGCCGCCGTCGTTTCAGAGCCGAAACTGCTTACCTATAGGTACGGAATAGCGTCATGCGACGAGACGAGAAGAGCGAACTCTCTTTGGATCACCTCTGGAACAAAGCAAAATGGAGAAACTATATAAAGGTTTAGAGTCCTACGAATTATATGAAATTTCTATAGAATTGATATGTTTTGTAGAGACTTGGGGATTCTATCAAAAGGTTGAAGCTGTGCGAAATCCCCTTTATTACTATATCACTCTCTCTCATCCAATTTCTTTATTTTGCTAGCGCGATCTTGCAGTTTTTATATTTTTCAAATACAAAAGGAGTCTATTTTTATATATTTTTCTAGCGCGATCTTGCAGTTTTCGAATATAGATGCTAGGGCATTCTATTTTTCGAAAGATGCTAGGACATTCTGTTTTTCATTATCATGCGTTCCCATTAAAACCGTAAATTCCAAAACGAGTCTCAATCATCAACAATTCAACATCTACTGAAAGCATTATGTGATGTGAGGTGTATCTTTTTATAGAATATTAAGAAAATATTGATGTGTGAGGTATGCCACAAGCCCACAACTCCAGACATAGATTGACCAGGCACGGCTGGGCTCGCCAAGACCCCAACCATTCAACTCCAGACTTTGATTTAGTGCCCATCTGGTACAGATTCTTGGGCAGCTCTGTAGGAGCAGAGGCTGAGCGCGCGCGACGCGCGGGCAAGCCGGCGAGGAGGAAAGTGCGCGGGCGGTCGGCGGCTCGGCGCGACTGGGAGTGCGGAGGAGGAGGAGGAGAAAGGGTCGCGGGAAGGCCCAACGCGGCTGGGACGAGGAAGGACGCCGGCGCCCGGCGGAGAGCGGCCCACGGATCTTGCTTCTTCGGCGATTGAGAACGAAAATATATATATAGAAAAGAAAAATAGACGCGGTTTGTGGCTCGGAGGAGAGAGAAACGAGAGATAAGGAAAGGAAATAAAATAAAAGTGAAAAATAAACTCTTCTACTTAATACAATAATATTCGAGAAAAAAAGTGAAAATAAATAAAAAAAAAACAGGAGAAAAGGTGTTTGCGTTATTATTTCAAGTTTTCAACCCTTTTATCTACCATGACATGACACGATGAGCTGTTCTATCGAACTCTGTCCGATTCAGATTTCTTCGTTCCTCCACACGAAACATGCTTGTCTCCGATTCATACTCGATCTAGCCAGCCGGATCGGAGTCGTAATCCGATCGTCCTTCGAATCAGACGACAATGGCCGGCACGGTGCCATCAACCCAACCCAATATATACATGAACGCACCCAAGGTGTTGCATTGATCAATCACGTAACGTCATTCCAAGATCAAGACTAAGAGCGTATGCAATGGCGTCGACGTTGCGGAAGACCCTACCGTTGCGCGTGACGGCGACGGGCTTTGCCACGCACGTCGTCGAGGTCCGCGACTTCAGCAAGTTCCGGAAGAAGCACCGCGGCGACGCAGGCTACTTTGTCTGCTCGGAAACCTTCACCGTCGACGGCCTCGACTGGATGGTTGTCTGCCGCCCCAGCGGGGAGGGCGACGAGCAGGGCTACATGGGCGCCTGCGTGGAGCTCGTCACGGAGGGCGTCGCGGTGTGGGCGCACGTCAGCCTCGGGTTGGTCGACTGGGCCACCGGGTGCGCCGCCGACGCTTTCTTCTCCAACGAGGACCCAGTGCTGTTCGACGCCGGGAACGACGACTGCTGCAACTGGGGCACCGACAAGCTCGCCTCGTGGAGGAAAGACCTCCAGGGGTCACGCCGCTACCTCCGCCGCGACTGCCTCCGGATCGAGTGCGTCATCGACATCTGCCACTTCCGCCTCGCCTTTCGGGACCCGCCGGCACCCAAGTTCACGCCGCGGGACGTGGCGGCCATCGGCACGTTCGGCTCGGACGTGGGCGCCGACGTGTTCATACACGTCGGCGCAGCCGACCCCATCCCCGCCCATAGCTCTGTGCTAGAAGCGTACGCCCCTCGCTTCTTGAAGAAGCACAACCTCGGCAGGCGCCGGAGGCCCAGGACGACGGCGGCGGCGGCGGCGACGGACATCCATACTGCTACTCCTATGCGGGTGAACATCGACGACATGCCGCGGCTGGCCGTAGAGGCGCTCCTGCAGTTTGCCTACAACGGCAGCCTGCCCATCGTGGACGGCTTGAGCGGGGACGGGTATAGGGACATGTTCCGGCACCTGCTGCTCGCTGCAAAGAGGTACGGCATGCGGAGGCTGTCAGCGATCTGCGAGCGCGTCCTTTGCCGGTGCATCGACGTTGACACCGCGGCGGCTACACTGGCGATGGCCCATCGGCACGGCTTCCAGAAGCTCAAGGAGGCGTGCTTCCAGTTTGCTTCCGATCCATTGACCTACGGCTTTGTGCGGAAGAGCAAGGGATATGCTGAGCTCTGGTGCTCCTGGGAGACTTTCTGTGTGCAGAGAGATTTACGGGCAAAGTACTATGAGAGAAGCGGACAACCTTCAGCCCGTTCGGCGGCTGGTCGTAAGCGCAGCTGGTGCTCGCTGTTGGCACAGTACTTTGTGAGATTTTATCTTTAAATCTCACCGTCGTCACCGATAGAGAAATGGTATTATAACTCTAATATTAGTTAGAGAATTATTACTAGTTATTTGTGTTGTAGCATGTATCATGTTTGAATGTTCTGCCCTATTATACTAGTCCACATGTCAATTAGCTTTGTCCTAAATCAAACATTTATATCTTTAACCATCTATTTTAAAAATTATATAAATTCATACATAAAGTATATGTGTTTAGATTCATTATGAGAAAACTTTCATCATAATACATAATAATTCATATATGTCGTGAACTATAAGGATCAAACACTGCAACACTGATATGTGCAATCATTGATGGTTATCAGCTTCCCGCCAATTTTCTAAATTCTCATCTCACCGGTGGGTAGTGTCCGTGTTTCGAGTAAACACCAACAAGTAAATTTATAATATTGCGCGTCTGGCTCGGATGGTGTGCTAAGAGGACACGAGGTTTATACTGGTTCGGACGGAATGTCCCTACGTCCAGTTCGTTGCTGCTCGTGTTACTAGCACTGAAAAGTTCGTAGTATGGGTCATAAACGGGCGAGAGAGGAACAGGTCCCAAGTCTCTGGTGGAAAGAACGAATGGATACCAAGAGCTCGGTTGCTGCTCGGCTATGTGTTCGAGGTTCGATGCTAGTCGTTTTGATCTGATGCGATGCAATGCCCTCTAGTGGGGTGCACTGCTTTCCCTTTTATAGTCTAGGAAAAGCACGGGTTACAGCGAGAGAAAAAAAGGAGAATGAGAGAGAAAGTCCTTCAGGGTCGTCGGGCCTTTCTTTTTCTTTGCGCGGGTCCCGCTGACAAGGCAGGTGGTGACAGGGACAGCTCCACGCCGGGCGCCTGTGCGCCGATGATGTCATGCCCTGGCGTTGTCAGCGTGTCGTGACGTCCCACTCCGCCCCGGCGGGCGACGCGGCGAACCAGCGTGCTGATCAGCGGCCGTACAGAGAGTAGGCAGCATAGTGACCACGTGTCCGTCACTGTGGCGATGTGAGTTCTCTGGAATGACATGTCGCGGGGACGGGTCGTGTGGAGACGTGACCGCTCCCTGCACGAAGCCAGAAGTTTGACCTTGGTTTGTACTTTCTGGCCCATAGTGGTTGGCGACGGCGTGAGCTTCCGTTAAGAGCCAGGGATCGGACGAGGCGGAGCCAGCCCTCAGACGTCGGACGAGGCGGAGCCTGCCCTCAGAGGTCGGGTGAGGCGGAGCCCGTGGCCTCGGTGTCGAGCGAGGCGGAGCCCGTCCCCAGAGGTTGAGCGAGGCGGATCGCATGACCTTAGGGTCGGGCGAGGCGGAGTCCGCGGCCTTGGTGTCGGGCGAGGTGGAGCTCGTACTTAGAGGTCGGGAGAGACAGAGCCCACGGCCTCGATGTCGGACGCACGACTGCCCGCCCCGAAGCAGTCGGATTCCTCAACATCGTAGCGTTGGCTGGCTCCGCGCGGTTGAACGCAATCGCCCAATCCCCACCCGAAACTGCACCTTCCGATTCGATTCCCACACACCGATGACCCATGACAGGCATGGCGACACGTGCAGGTGCAGCAGTGCAGAACTGGGCCACTGGCCCCGAGACCATGCGATTGCTGCGATGCATGCAGTCCCGGAGTCGTAAGTACTGTAGGTGTGCCCGCGCAGCAGGAGCAGGACGCGTAATTTCCAGGCCACTGCGCCGGCAGCATTCACGCTTTGGCGGAGGAGTTTCCATGGAATTGGTCGCCCACCGTTCGTGGGCGACGACATGGTCACGTGGCAACGGAGCATCACGCATCTCATTCTGGTCTCTCTCTCCGCCGGACGCGCAGCAAAACTTGGATTGGACACCTCCGACGACGTGCTGTTGCTGTAGCCTCACTGGTAGTCAAGCCCAAGCACTGTCAGCTGCAATGGTCTCACTGGCTTGCAGCAGGGTTCCCAGACCGAGAGCCGATTCCCAGACCGAGTCATGAGTCTTGGTCACGTCGTACCGTCCTTGCCCCCGCAGAATGTTCAGACGGACGAAACTGCGATGAACCTGCGCGAGACGTTGCCACTTGCCAGCCAAACGAAACGATGTGATCCTCCGCACCAGCAGCGCGCCACTCCGATCCACCACCATGCGCTTCGCAATGGCGGACAGCCGAACATGCTGTCGAGTTTTTGCGATAGGATACGGGCTATTCTAGGTCTTCCGGGTGGACGACTCGACTGGACACGACCCGGGAGTCCTGTCCTGTGTTGACTTGGCCGCCACCAAGTCTATGGCCATTATTGTCTGTTCCCCAGCACGGAGGGCGTCCGTGCGTCGTCCATGCAGAGGGAATGCAAAGAAAACCATACGGAGTACTAGTACGTGACCACGAGAGCACAAGCGGTGCGTGATTTCTGGCGGCCCACGCGGACAAGTCCACGCCGAGGTCTCCGCTCCGTCGTCCTTCTCAACCCAGAACGAGCCGAACAGCTAGCCGCTAGCGCCGCGTGGGGACACACACTGACACACTACTGCTAGGCGCTCCTTTTTTTTTTTTGAAAAAGTACTAGGCGCTCTTTGATAGGGCTTTGCTCAGTAGCTTCAACTCCAAATTCGTCATCATGGTCATGCATGGACTAGTCTCATGGTCTTATGGATGCGTGCCTGTCGGACGTGTGATTATCGTTGTATGTATCTGAAGGGGGTGTTGGGTTGGGCCGGCAGCTCATAAATCTATTCCTATTTAGTAACTTTTTACCCAAACACTATGATTAAATGAAACTTAAAAGTCTTTAGTCATCTCTAACAACTCTAGAGTCGTTAAATGGGACTAAACCATTTAGAAGAGACTAAATTTAGCAGCTACAATCAAACATGCCTAACTAGTCTGAATATAATGCTGGTACACACCGAGAGAGACCGATTGGCCTGTCCGGTTGCGTGGACGGAAGGAAATTCAGACACACTGTTTGTTGGTTTGCAAGCAAGAAATACTACAGGACAGGATCACAGGACTGCAGAAGCGAGTTGAACGAGTCCTGGAGACGAAGCAGTGTCGCCCTGTCACTGTGTTCGGCTGGATGGGGACGAAACACTGCTCCGCTCCAAAAGTTTTTCAAACATAAAAGGAAAAGAGAGGGCAACCGATCTGTGTCTGTCTGTCAAGGCAGAGGCAGGGCAGGCGCCATATTTTCCATGCCAAACCGCAGAAAAGAAGAAAGCCGGGCCGCTCGGCGCTCGCTTTCTTGCATTGATCGATATTCGAGAAGGGTTCAACATCCGCTATGGTATTCTGCCAGCGTTGTTTGGTCTCGTAAATCGATCGCTCACGACCAACCGATCTGTCTGTCTGCACGCCCAGCCAAGGAACTGCGTTTGAATTCAAAACGACAGGCACAGGCAGGTAGCAGTTTCAATTCTGCCATGCTTGCATGGCTGATGAACTATTGCCTTGTTTAGTTGAGGATTTTTTTTGGAAAATGACACTGTAGTATTTTCGTTGTTATTTGGTAATTAATGTCCAATCATAGTCTAATTTGGCTTAAAAGATTCGTCTCGTAAATTTCGTCTAAACTGTGTAATTAGTTTTATTTTTTTATTTATATTTAATGCTTCATGCATGTGTCTAAAGATTCAATGTGATGGAAAATTTTGGAAAAATTTTGCAAAATTTTAGGAACTAAACAGCCACTATGGCAAGAACGAATGTTTGGTTTTGCTTCGGACACCCTGACTTGCTCGGTCATCTAGGCCTTGTTTATACACCCTCAAAATTCCAAGTTTTTTCACTCTCTCTCCATCACATCAATTTTTAGCTGTTTGCATGGAGCATTAAATATAGGTAAAAAAATAACTAATTGTACAGTTTAGTTGGAAATCACGAGATGAATCTTTTGAGCTTAGTTGGTCCATGATTGGACAATATTTACCAAATAAGACGAAAGTGTTACTATTTATCGGGTTGAAATTTTTTGCAATCTAAACATGGCCCTATATGCATTATTCGTTCGCCTAACTCACTCGCAGGTTGCTGTTTGCGCCGTGTCTGAACTCTGAACCTACCCCCCCAAAAAAAAGAAAGAAAGAATGTGGCATTGACTTTGCTTGAGACGTCGTCGTCGATCTCCAAGCTAGCGTTCACACACAGACACATACTGTCTACTGGAAGTCCGGATGGACGGGTGGGGTTTGGTGTCCGTCAATTCATGATGCGGCCTATTCGACATAGTGTTTTTTTTTCAAAATAAATTAGTTGGAACAGTTTTTCGGTTTATTTTTTTAGCCCGCGAATGAGCTTGGAGGAGGAGGAGGACATCCAGAGATTCTTCAGTTCGTCAGAGCGGTCTCTCTCACGTTCAAAGTCGGTCAAGATGACCAGAAGGCCAGGTGGGCGCAGCCACACCCACACACCTAGCATATACTTGTAGCTAGCACGACAAACCACCGTACTCTGGAGAATAAAAATGTGCATGGTGGTAGCTGCATGTGGATTTCCAAGCAACTAAGCAAACTTATGACCCTTGGCAACGCTAAAGCTCTCTTTGGCACGGCTCATCTAAAACGGTTTTATCGGTAAAGCCAAAGTCGGTGAAGTCAGAAAAACTAGCTTTTCTCGGCTTTTAGTTCATTTTAACCCCGGCTTACAAAACGGCTTCACGCTACAATACATCGATTTGCGCAAAATAGATGAAACCGAAACCGACATAAGCCGTGCCAAAGAGGTTCAGTCATTCAGAGTTCTAGTATTCACTGTGCATTCATCAGTCCGTACGCAAATGACTGCATGCATACTTCTCATCCATTTGCTTCGGGGCAATTGGGCTGAAGTCGTTCACTGCACCTGCACGGCAAAGAAGGATAATAAGGAGACACACTGGAGCAGAAGTGCGAAAAGAGACTTTTGCTTTCTATTCTGACTTCACTGTTGAAAATTCAAGCATTGAAACAACAGTGTGAAGGAGAGACGTTTACCCGGTTTTTTTTGGAAAGAAACAGGAGGGGTTAAAGCCCCTCTTGCAGATTTATTAAAAAGTGAAGTTGTACAACTAAAAGCAGAAGAGAACCATTCTGCTTGAAGCTAGTTCAGGAAACAAAGAAATACAGGAAGAAAGGGAGGAGAATCAGAGGGAAGCAGTAAATTAGCCGAGGTTTTGCACCCATTCAGCTTGTGAATTGAACCAGGAAACAGTATAACTCCGTAAAGTTTTCGCAAAATCTATCCCAACCCGCATTTTACACCTGATAACGCTAAGGTTCAGAGTCCTAGTATTTACTGCGCATTCATCGGAGCGTACGTAAATGACTGTATGCAGTGCATGGTAAGTAATAGTTTTCTTCCCTTTTCTTCGGGCTGAAGTCGTTCACTGCACCGCAAAGAAGGTTAGAGCAACCGCAATGTATATGGACCAAGTAGTTCATATGGGTAGCTTTTATGTCAGTGGGCTATAGCTATTGTTGTCTCCACAATGTTTTAGCCAACCAGTAGTCCATAAGGTGAGTCCTATATGAGATAAAAAAATATCTCTTTATGTGATATAAAATTCTCTCTTCACAATCCTGTGCAAAATCAAGAAAGAGAGAGGGAGGAGTGAGAAAAAGTAATATTTTTTATTTCTTATGGGTAGCCCATAAACTTATGGGTACCTTTTGCTATGGACTACCATATGAACTGGTCTCATAATATTCCAGCTACCTAATAGCAAATATTTTAATCCTATGAACTACCTTATGGCAAACATTGCGGTTGCTCTGAGAGAGAGAGAGCACTGGCCGGAGCAGCAGGGAGTATATGAAAAGAACACTTTTACTTTCTGTTCTGAGTCTTCTGACTTCACTGTAGAAAATTCAAGCACTGAAACAACAGTGTGAAGGAGAGACTTTTGCCCAGTTCGACTTTTGAACCAGGAAACAGTATAACTCCGTAAAGTTTTCGCAAATTCCCTGCATTTAAAGGGCACCCGAATTTAAGATTGACATCGATCATTGGATGTGGTAAGAGTAAGACTGTCCGGTCATAGGTAAACCCCAAGAACCAACCAGAGGTACTGTGCACCGCTCGTTACAGTTCAAATTCAAATTGGGTTACCTGTTCAGCATATATAATCTCAGTGTGGCCGCTTTGGGTCGTCCCGGCGAATAGTATTCTTGACGTCAAAATCGTAGGTTAATATGGACTAGGATTGATATATAAATATATTGAAATATATCAATAAGACCAGCAGTAGTACAAATGTATATATTGGTATTATTATGGTCATATATATGGTGAAAGACTGATAGTAATTTAATGGTAACTACCGCTGTCCAACTCATACTCATGGCGGATTAAGCTCCAGCCAGGACCATACCTGATGGTGAAGAGATAAAACAAGTCACGTCAAGTCACTCTTTGAGCCTAAAATAATAGCATGTGTCTTTTGCTTATAAACCGTACTTTTTTTCAATACAACGAACAATATTTTTCTTTCACAACAAATCAGCCAACAATACTTTTCGGTAGCATGCTTATCAACCAAACGAACAGGGCAATGGTTGAAGATATTTTTCTAGACGGGTAAATGAATCACACCAGTAGTTCGAGAATTCCTCCCGTGCCCACGTTTTAGTAACCAAATTAATAAAAGGTTATATATACCGCCGCCTTTAAAATAAATAATATTGCAAGCACAGTAAAAGAATGCTTCGTATATAGACTTGAAGCTCAAAAGAGGGAAAACAAATGAAGCATGCATCCACATAACACTTTCTCATTATATTCAAAGTAGTGACACCTAGCTACTTGACATCGACATCTTCAAAATTGAAAATAGTGGCCATCTCAATCGAACGAGATTATACTAAGTCTAATATTCCGTTGATGTGGATTTCTGATAAAGTTCTAAAGTAAGTCCAGTCATACGTTTCGAGACGCTGAACAATGTGGAATTCAATTGCTTATTCAACCAGAAAATGTTGCATACATTCATGTGCCTACTGGGAGAAGTACCAAAGCAATCACCCGGTGTTTTAGCTAGCAATCTAGCCAAAACCTTCAATACATGCTTAATTCATCACTCTCGTCACTTTACAGGTTGATGAGCCGTCATAATGGAGACTTTTACCTGTCGAGCTAGAGCTGGAGGAATATAATTCTTCATGGGTAGTCCATCCATACAAGGCACTTGCATTTTGCTATTGAAATACACCAAAATTGTTCATTTGAAAATGGCTATTGCGTCATCGAATTTTCTTTACTGGAAATAGCTAGGCTATAGCTACAGTGTCTGGACAAGCTAAAAATGCTACCGCATGCAAACCCCAAGGACAAAATAACTTATCCATAAAAAAAACACCCTAGATTTTCCTATGGGAGCCACGATTTTGCAATGGTACCAAGTAGCGAAATACTAACGATAAATAGAAAATGCTAGCAAAGTTCAGGGACATAGTCTTAAGAGAAAGACACATCTATGCAAAGTTCAATGGCATAATCTTAGCAAACACATATCGCCGCTAGCACTATCGTTGCCGATTCGTGGCAACAACCTAGATTTTCACTGCCAGCTATTGTCACCAATCGGCCGTGAGAGTGATATATCATTGTCGGTTTATAGACATGACCAACAGGAAAAAGGCATTAGTTTGCATGAATTTTATAAAGTCGGATAAAGACAAACTTTATATCAAAGTTGTAGAGCTCAACATGATCTAAAATTTTATACTAGTTAAAGACCTTTTCATTCAAGACCTCAAATATTCAACATAAGTTCTTAGACCTATTAAACAGTCTCGGATGGAGACAAAATCAACACCAAAGTTGTAGTACACGATGCGATCTATAACTTTGTAGTTTAGTATCAGCTATATAGTCACAAGTTATTATGTACCTGAGATGATATGCTTGAGGCCTGAGTCATTGGTTGGAATCCGAAGAAACACACATTTTACTTTATTTTTGGAAGTATTACCGCCAGTTTAGAACGAACAGTGATAGGTATTTTCATAGCAGTGAAAGCACAATCTTCCTTTTTAAATATGCTGATTGACCGACAATCCAATAACAACTCCATTTTCGAACCTAGAAAAAAACCAGCACAACCTTAGCAAGCAAAAGATAGAGAGGAAATGCTTACTAACCTAGGGGTGGAAAATACATCCGTGAACCACAAACTAAATCGTTTTACTCGTCAATGAACCAAGCCCGTTTTTTGTTTAAAACAGCTAGACATTAAAGCTATAACTGCTATGCAAGAAGTCATCTTCTAATACAGCATTAACAAGTAATGGGCTTCAGTGCTTTTCGGTAGTCCTGAACCGCTAATGGGCAAACCATAGAATATATATATGTCATGTTCGCTGGTTTTATAATCCGTACTTTTCAGCTTATTTTTTCAGCCGAAATAATGTTTTTCTCTCACAACAAATCAGCCGGAACAGTGTTTCGACTTGTTTTTTCAGCGAAACGAATGGGGCCATAGGACACATGGATGGTTATATTTAGTGCTTGAGTTCCTCTTAATTGATGAATCTGATGGATCCCCATGGATCATGAAAATGGAATTCGTCTTAAAAGAGTAATAGAACCTTCTAATACAGCATTCGACCATTAGGTGTTCGAAGTTGGACAGTCACTGCCATTATTCAAACACAACCAGAAGGTTACCTCTTTTTTAGATGTATAGAAAAGGGTCAAAATGTGTGACTTAGCTAGTCTCCAGAGTCCAAATACACACTCCAAATGAAATAAAAAAAATAACTGTCTGCAAAATACACTGAAATTTTTATTGTTGTTGAGCCGCCGGGCCGAAGGGCCCACTCATCTCATCTCAAGCAAGTACTTGTCCTTTTCAGCGTTGTTATACTATACGGAAGTGTGACTGCTGGTCTCCTAGAAACCGCGTGACTTGAACCCACACACTTGTACAGTCTATATAAGCGAGCGAGCCCGAGAAACACCACCACGCCCTCTTCACCGATCGTGCTCCAGTGACCAGTGCAGCAAGCAAGCAGAGCAGAGCAGAGCAACCGAGCGTCCGAGAAGAAGATTCACGAGAGCAGATCGTCGAACGAGCACCATACCGATGGCAATGATGGCCGGGGCGCCGTCCATGGAGGTGGAGCAGGACCTCCCGGGCTTCCGGTTCCACCCTACCGAGGAGGAACTCCTCGGCTTCTACCTCTCCCGCGTCGTCCACGGCAAGCAGCTCCACTTCGACATCATCGGCACCCTCAACATCTACCGCCACGACCCCTGGGACCTTCCTGGTACGTCGTCGATACGTCCGCCATGGCGCCATCATCTAGCAAACAGCTTGTGTGTGTGTTCTTGTTGAGACGAGCGATCGAGCGCTGTGGCTGATCTATGGAGACGCATGGTTTTGCAGCGATGGCGAAGATCGGGGAGCGGGAGTGGTACTTCTTCGTGCCGCGCGACCGCAAGGCCGGCAGCGGCGGGCGGCCGAACCGGACGACGGAGCGCGGGTTCTGGAAGGCCACGGGGTCGGACCGGGCCATCCGGAGCTCAGCCGACGCCAAGCGGGTGATCGGGCTCAAGAAGACGCTCGTCTTCTACCAGGGGCGCGCCCCGCGTGGCACCAAGACGGACTGGGTCATGAACGAGTACCGCCTCCCCGACCACGCCGCCGCCGGCCGCGCCGCGCCGCCGCCTCCCAAGGTAATCCAGCAATCGTCCACTCTGTTGCAGTTCTTGCCTATGAGTTTCGCTGTCCTAGAACTCAGCTGACACCAAAATCATTAACGGTTGCCGATAAGCCATGACTGAAAATATCGTTGACTGATTTAGTGTGAGAGAAAAATATTATTTGTTCGTTGAAAAAGTACGGATTATAAGCCAAACGAACATCGCGCATATAAGTCACAAGCTAGCGTGAAACGTTTACTGATTATTACAGTACGTATTTAACTGTATATTGCCAAATCGGTGTGCGGTTTTAACATTAACCGGGGGAGGCAAATTGCTGATCGGGTTCTTGTTCGTGATATCTTCTCTCATTTATATATGTTGGTCAGTTTTGGTAACAGTGATGTATACATCCATGAACGCAAGAGTAGACGTGAGAATTGACGTGCTTGACTTAGGAGTTGACTAGCTTTTTTCATTAAATTGCATGGAAATTCTTCATGCAGTCACGGCAGAGGGTAGACGGATTGACACAAATGCCTGACGGTCGTCGTGTGCTTCTGCAGGAGGACATGGTGCTCTGCAAGATCTACAGGAAGGCCACCCCACTGAAGGAGCTGGAGCAGAGGGCCTCTGCCATGGAGGAGATGCAGAGGCGCAGCAGCGAGGCCAGAGCAGCATCCCTGGTCCAGGCCGCAGGCTCCGCCGGCGACGACTACCTGTCGGTGTCGTCGGACGACGCCCACGATAGCAGCTTCCTGCAGTTCCCATCCTCGTCCTCGTCCTCGTCCTCGTCCGCGCCGTCGGGCGACAGCTACGGTGCGCCCGCGCCCGCGCCCAGGGAGGCCAAGACGGAGGCCGCGGACACCACGGCGGTCACGGTGGCGTCGACGTCGTCGTCCCTGGTGCATGCAGCGAGCATGGCGGCCCCGGCGGTGAGGCACGCTGACCTGCCCACCCTTCAGGTGCCGACGAACAACCTCGGAGTGGCGGACTGGACGCAGATGCAGGACCCGTTCCAGCTGCGCAGCCCGTGGCATGACCAGCTTTTCTTCTCTCCCTTAGCCAACCTGCTCTACTGAAGTGAGGAAGTAGCACAACTGGAGGAAGGTGAACCGTGTCCGTGCTAGTGTAGTCGTGTCACCAAAATGCTGGTCCAGCTTTGCAAATGCCGAGCCGCACTGTTAGTTTTTTGCTTCTGCGTTTGGTAGGAGATAAGAGTGTGAGAAACGCCAATATTAAGTTACTTCATAGTGAATTGAAAAGATTTATGTTCTTGTAAAATAAAACAATATAATCGATAGGCTTATGGTATTGGTTAACCGCATAAGAGCTCTTGGAAGCATCGAATAGAATAACAACAAGGTTGCTATAAAGATACTGAGAACCTATAGAATCAGGAAAAACATGCTAACGTCCGTGATCATGGAAAGGGCTGGTTATGATGAGATGACACCCTAAGAAGTTTTTTCAAAGCTCAAGCATCATGAGTGTCTAGATGAAGATGCAATCAATACTCACAATCAAACTCCTAATGTAATGGGATACAATAAGAATGCAGCTCTAAAGGCAACTCAAGCTTATAAAGGCAAATCTTCTAGTCAAGAGAAGAAGAAGAAAGTGAATGATGATTTCTTAAGTGAAGAAGAAGGGTCTGATGAAGAAGTTGCACTCGTCATTAGAAACTTTAGAAAATTCATAAGGAAGAAGAGCAATCGGAAGATTTACGGTAATGGAAAGAGAAGAAATAAGAAGAAGCCGAACATGCCCTTATATGTGAATTCGGTTGTACTGTTGTACATACTACTCCTCGTACCAAGTAGAAGAGTATTCGTAGATGCTCTTTTTGTTTATGCGTTTGGTAGGAGACCTTTGACATGAAAGTCATAATAAATTAGTTAAAAGTTTATTTTCTAAATCTCTGACCAATACGACTGTAAGATTTTAAGCGCTAAACTATCAGGTTGTTCGCTTGTTGGTTTTAGTCAGGATTTATTAGCCAACTAATAGTATTTTTCTCTCACAATAAACTAACAACAGTCGAGCTTATCAGCCTAGAAATCAACCAACGAACAGGCCGTATGACGAGGTACAAATGATTCTTAATCTGTCTAGCCAACAACCGGTTATTTTAGCTCCTCTCAACAACCAGATCTTTTTCATATACTTACACTGTCTTATAGCCATATTTACACAACCTTATTACTATATTTACAATGATTTTTTCAGTGTAATTTATTGGACAGAGTGATGTAATTTGAGGATAACACAAGATCTCAGATAAATACTCCCTTCGTCCCAAAATATCTGTCGTTTTCACTTCCCGATAAACAACTTTGACAAAATATATATTAAAAAATATTAATATTTATAGTACAATAATTGGTATCTTTGGAAAGACCTTTGAATCTAGTTTTTTAATAAATTTGTTTGGAGATACAAATATTGCACGTATTTTCTACAAATCGAGTTAGGCCCCGTTGGGCAGGGCTTCACTTCACTAGTGAAGCCATGTTTTTTTTGGCTTCAGCTCCATGAATAGTTTCACCGGTGGAGTTGAAGCGGTTTTGGTAAACCGTTTGGTAAAATGGCTTTCCTGTGAGAGCATGTTTTTAGGGGCCTGGAGAAGAAGCCGGGAGAAGCCACTTTTTTTCTCCATCCTACCCTAAATCATTGTGAGAGCATGTTTTTAGGAGCTTCACTAGTGAAGCTATTTCACTTTACCCCGTTTGGTAGAAAACGGCTCCAAACGGCTCCTGAAGCTGATGGAGAAGCCCTGATAAGCGGGACCTTAAACTTACGGCACGGAAGCCAAAAGCAACAGATAATTTAGGACACGGGGAGTTTATGCCAAATTTTTAAAAAAAAATACAAATTTTTTCTATGGATGCCAGATACTAAAGAAATATATATCAAATTATTCACATATATCATTAAATTGTTTACAAACTTACGAATTTACAAATGGAAGAAAGGTCCTGCCGTCCTGGCACTCGATCCGCACGACGTCGACGGGGACGCCGGCATCCGCGCGGGCGAACGATGGCCTCGGGCGATCGGCCGACAAACGCGGAACGAAGTTACGAACCTTACTATCGTGCGGCAGACGGAGACTAATCGGGCGGCAGGAGGAAGCGACCGTTCGAATCCTACGGTAAAAAAACCGGTTGCTAGCTGGACACAAAACAAACAACCGGATATGAATTAGCAAATCTGAATATGATTTGATCTCTAAAAATCCATACTAATTTATTTTAAATTATAAAAATATAAAACTAGTACCAATTTTCTACGTGTTACTGTTTTATTTAGAGTTATTTGGATATTATTTGTTTTAAATAGATAATAAGACTACGAGCAATAAAACAATAGAAATAAAAATAAATAAGTCCTAAATAACTCTAAATAGATAACAGACAGATTTGGGGATGGAATCAATGGGGATAGGATAGTCAAACGGATCATGGTAATGGGAAGTTGACTACTAGATTTGGTTCACACCAGCACCACGCCACTTGTTGCAACACAATTTAAGGCCTTTGAGTCCATTATGGGACCAAAACCAATTCACTTCAACATCTTACCAAAAACAAATGAGCACACTGCTCTTCTCAACTCATTAGCCTCAAAACCAAACTAGAGAATCCAAAAATCTGGTTTTGCAACCTTTTGGCCATGTTCGTTTCTCTTATAATTCGTCTTTTTCAGCTTATTTTTTTCAGCAGGAACAATGTTTTTCTCTTACAAAAAATCAGCCGGAAACAATATTTTGGCTTGTTTTTTCAGCGAAGCAAACAAGGCCTTTAATAAGACCTTGTTTGATGTCCATATATACCCCTCAATCTATAGACACATGGATTAAGATGGATATATGGATATTCAAACAAGGCCTAAATTATTATGTATGAAAAAACACGCTCCACCAACACTTCATTTTATTGGTTCCAAAAAACATATACACCGAACTGCCATAGCTTGATGTGACCCAACCATCTCAGCAACCTAGGTTTCTAAAACCTTCAAAACAGAATTTTCATTGTCTTACATCTCACTATTCTCATTGCTTATCTCCCACTATCTCGTCAGTGCCAGTCGCACCGTGGCTAGCCATCCCGACACCATAACCGAGAGCCACAACCTCCAAAACAAAAACTCCCTTACATATCTCCCACTATTCTCACATATGAAAATTGTGGTTGGAGATCCAATTTTCATGAACCTCTAGGCGGTAACAGGGAGCTCCGACAAAAAAATAGGCGTTAGGGGCAACAACATCAGTAAGGAGTATCGGTCGTCCACGAGCTGAGCCTCGACAAAAAAAAACACGTCAAATTTCCACGAACCTCTAGGTGGCAACTGGGGAAAAAAAAAGACGCTAGGGGCATCAACACCAATAAGGAGTTTGAGGCCCCGTTTGAAACGGAGGCTTTCTGCAGGAATTTGCAAGGAAATCGATTTCTATGCTGACGTCATCTACTGTTTGGAAGGGAGGAAAGCAGACTGCTGTTCCAGAGGAAAGGATTGGTTTCGCTCACTGAAACGCAGGAAATAAGGTTCTAGCTCGTGTTTTCGCGGAGGTCCGAGGCAAATCTCCGTCGTCGCTCGCTCGCGGAGAGAGAAAGTGCAGGCTTCGACGGTTGAACTGCACCGCGGTGGTGCACTGGTGCGCAGCCGCCATGGCGCCATGGCATTACACCGCCAAGCCAAGCGCACAATCAATCTTAAATAAACAAATCGCGTTTGCCGTAGAAGGCTCGGGCGTGGTGACCTCCAGGCCTTCTGCTCCCTTAAATTGATCAGATCTCTGCGCACCGATTGGAGAATTGGATTCAGAGGAGATGATGTCTGGCGCTGATCGATGAGGGGACGGAGGATGACGCCTGCGATGGAGAAGAAAGCAGCCGAGGAGCGAAGGAGGCGAGGAAAGAGGAAAGTTTGGGAGGATGATGCGTCAGTTACGATTCTTTTTCCTTTTAATAATCATAATCATGCACGTCAGTTACTATTTTCTCTTAGTCATATCTCATGTCAAAGTAATAATCACGTATGTTTATGTACTATAATTAAAATTTAGCGTTGTCATCATAAATATTAGAAATAACAAAACAAATGTTCATCTTTTTAATCACGCCTTATATTTTGGAAATCCAGTGGTATAAAGTCCTGTGTTCCAAACGTCTCTACATCTTCATGCGTTTTTTCATTCGTCTGTTTCCTAACAACACTCCAAATCTATTCCTGTACTTTTTTTTTTCTTTCCTCTATTTTGCATTCATTCGTTCCAAACTGGCCCTGATTCGTTCGTGAGGGAGCCCCAATAAATAATAACGTCACCTATCACTTAAAGCATAACGCCGTTGAATCATGGAAAACTCATTTCCATGGGGAGTCAAAGACCTATGGTGTTATTACTTAGGCGTCAAGTTTATAAATGGGTAAATCGCACAACGCCGTTGAATCATGGAAAACTCATTTCCATGGGGAGTCGAAGACCTATGGTGTTATTACTTAGACGCCAAGTTTATAAATGGGTAAATCACCAATTGGTGGCACATGCTGCCTATGCATCTATACCTAATAATAAAGAGGCAAAACTTCAGCCTAATTTTTTTGTCGTCTATTTTTTTTGTCTCTCTCTAACTACCGGACAATGGAGAGTTTCTTTTGTCCAGACTTATATATAATGGCATGTGCTCATACAAATTAGAATAGGTCTTCTCTAGCGTGATACGGAGTCCGATTCCAAAGCACTTGATTTCCTCTTTCAAACTTAAAAGTTATTTTCCCTCCGAGTCAAACTTACTGCATCTCTTCTCGGAGTCGAAGGCCTCGTTCGCTGTGGGGGTATGACCCCCGGTATCCACAAGACAAGACATGTGCCGCACCATCAGAGGTGGTCCAGCCCATAAGATCAAGGTGTGCACGGCACTGATCGATGTGCATCGCAAGATATTGTATAGTACCAAATAGGATACTTTCCTTGTAACCCTACCCCTCCAGAGTATATAAGGAGAGGCAGGGGTCCCCTAGTCGTCAGATCTACATACACTACATCTCAATACAATACACCAAATGCACAGGACGTAGGGTATTACATCGATCAGACGACCCGAACCTGTCTAAATCGTTGTCTCTGCGCCTTGTGTCACCATCCGGTTCTTGATTACGCGCACCTTCACCGATCAATCTACCTTCGTGGGATACCCCTCGGAGAACTGTCGAGCATCTTTTGTCGACAGTTGACGCGCTAGGTAGGGGTGTGCGCGCTAATCCATGGTGAACCAGATGGGATCTCAAGATCGACGCCGCTCGTAGCAACCTGACTTCCTCCGGTGGCGTGCTTCAACAGCTTATACAGGCTAGCGAACATCTCAAGTCAGACAGTACAAGCTTCTAACGCCCAACGAGAATCTGCTGTGTGCTTCAATCAACCAACAAGCAAACTAGAGGACATACGCATCTACAAGATTGGTCGACACTTTGCCATTTAATCGAATTCGACTCTGACTCCGGTTCACGTACGAGTTAGCAAATTCCTACGATGGTTTACCGGTTGACGGGAAGGCTCGAGTTGGATCCGAGTCGGATCATTGGTTGTTTCCATCACCTAAGCAAATAAGGAAGGCGTATGTACATGGAAGCCAACTATACAGAAATTAGCTAAGGCACTTGCACATTGTGTGCGTACGCATCCATCAAGTATGCTAATACTACAGCAAGTCTTGGAGCCGTACATCTACAGCATGCCCATCCCTATAGCGAACAAAGGCTGGCATGTCTACTCGGCCACGTCTCATCTCCTCTGCCATACAACATCGTTTCTCCTACCAGTCAATGATCTTCTCGAATCTGATGTGCCTAAGGCCGATCAGAAATATAAGGACGACGTCGCTCGGACTACTTACTCCGACCACCTGCCGCGTCGCAACGATGATCGCCGTGAAGAACGACGCCGTTACAACCGCGATCGCCGCCATGATGACAGTTTAGAAAGCTCGAGCGCCGGGCAATTTCGTCAACGTCGACCAGATAACGCCATACACCGCCGACCAGACATTCTGTCTAAAGCTAAGTCACGCTTTAATATTTCTCTAAATATTCTCTAATCTTCGTATATCGCCATAATGTTTCTCCGAGCTGTTTCCTCCATATTTACTCTCAAAACAATTTTCTGACCTCCCCGAACAGTCATGTTGATGCTTGGATGTCCCCAGAGACGGTCCTGTCTCCGGCTCCTCCCTACACGTGCACGAGCATCTACCCTCTGTGTTATGGGTGGTCGACAGCGGCTCCTTAGCGATGGTTTGTTCTTCGTACACGCACACGGGCTCCGCGCTCCGCGTTATGGTTAACGGGCAAGCTAGGGCTAGAGACTCAGCTACACACTAGCTGGTCGGACGGTTTGTATTAAATATAAATACATCTTCAGAATAACGCTAAGTGTTCACACCAACTGATCGTCGAGCTGCATACGCTATTTCATCGTCATTGCTGATTTTTCTCCAGAGCTCATATATTTTTACATCATGTACTACCCGTTCTACATATTTGTATTACAGGATTGTCGTCCAGGTGATCGGACCACTTGGTGCTCGGACTTCTCCACCGATCAATTGGTCGGACCGCTAGATTCATGGACTTCGTCGCCGACCAGTTGATTGGACTATTCACCGGTCGCTTCTACTCAATGCTCACTTCGCCGCCGACTAGTTGACCGGACTGTTCGTCGCTCGTGCTTCATCGCCAGCTACGTCGGGGGCACCTCGGTGCTTGGACATCGCCAGCTACGCCAGGAACTCCTCGGCGTTCGGATTCTTCGTGCTCGGGGGACTAAGTGGGCACACTTCACCCCACTTCACCTTGCGGATATCGGATCTTACTACGTCTCATCGGTGTGCTTTCAAACTGCTCCATGCTGTTCGGATTAGAGTGCTGATCTTGGGCAGCACATCTGGGGTCTTGATACGCGCATGTCAGACGACGTCGGCAAGCTTTCAGACTTCTTTTTCTTTGACCCTGCTACAAGATTCATTCTTCATCTTCCAGCAGGCTCGGGGACTAAGTGGGCACACTTTACCTTGTGGTGAATGTGCGCTTTTCGATTCGGGGCTCCGTCCGTGGACTGGTTGCCCACTCGGCCGGTCTTCTGTCTTTCTTCTACTTTCTGACCCTAACACCATATGACCACGTCACCTACTGTCAGGCTCGGAGACTAGCTGTGTGGGTATGGCCCCCGATATCCAAAAGACAAGACATGGGCCGCACCATCAAAGGTGGCCTAGCCCACAAGATCAAGGTGTGCATGACAGACTAAGGACAGACAGAGGTCCCCTAGTCGTCAGATCTACATACACTACATCTCAATACAATACACCAAAGACACAGCGTGTAGGGTATTACGTCGATCAGATGGCCCGAACCTGTCTAAATCGCTATCTCTGCGTCTTGTGTCACCGTCTAGTTTCTGATTACGCGCACCTCCACCGATCAATCTACCTTCGTGGGATACCCTTCGAAGGACTGCCGAATATTTTTTATCGACATTCGTTGGGCTGATAAGCCATGACTAAAAGTACTATTGACTAATTTGTTGTGAGAAGAAAATACTATTTATTTGTTGAAAAAGTAAGACTTAGACAGGCTATCGGGGCCGAACTCCCCCACCTCGATGCGTGTATTTATCAGGAACTCCAGGTCCCATACGGCAGCAGAGTTTCTTTGGCTCGGTCCTAGATCTGATCACGTTTTTGTTCAGTTTGTAAGTTACAACTCATAGTCCTAAACAAATAGTCTACAGTCGTTTGCACAAAGTCCGTGACGTACCATCTCAAAATCCTAAATAAATACACTCCGTTTGCGAAAAGTCACGTCACGTAACATCTTATAGGTCACGTACAATCCGAAGTCCTAGACAAATTCAAATTTCTCCTCTTCCTCAAATTCCTAAACAAATACGGTCCGTTTTACCTTTATCAAATACGGTCCGTTTTACCTTTGTACGATTACTAGAGGCCGAGTTCCGTACATGTGTTTTCTATCGTGTTAAGATGAAAGAATTGTACCCTTGTACGAATATACCCAAGGCCGAGTTTCGTACGTATGTTTTCCGTGGTGTTACCCATGACTTGAGTTTCTTACCCACCAACAAAAATGCCACCCGCAGCCCAAGATCACGAAGGGTTACACGTTGTGCTCCACTGCCCAGACCTCGCCGGGGCGATGCCTCCGGAGTACACCCCTGAGGAGGACGGCAGCGCGAGCGACTAGACCTGCATCGTCAGACGTCAGGTTTCCACGCGGAGTGGCTGTATGAGGACGTCGCGTTCAGGATCAAGAGCGTTGGAGCGCGCGCGGAAGGTGAGGTTCAGGAACACCTTCGAGAGGGGCGTCCTGCGTCTCAGCTTCCACTTCAAGCGCTTCTTCTTCAGGAGATGATGGCGGTTGATCTCAGTGCGGCTGTTTGTAATTAGATGACTCAAGACTCTAAGACACGACATGATTGAAATTGAATTGTTTGCTCATCTGGAACTGGCCTATGAGATCGGAACCGGCCTATAAGTGGTAGATCCAGGTTAACTCGCTATCAACCATAGCAAAAGATGTTCCAGTAAGGACTCGATGGCGAATACCGAATTAATTGTTCGTCCGTTGTGTTTTTGCACACAGGGCCTTGTTTAGATGCCATCCAAATTTCAAGTTTTTTCACTATCTTTCCATCACATCAATTTTCAGCCGTTTGCATAGAGTATTAAATGTAGGTAAAAAAAATAACTAATTACACAGTTTAGTTGGAAATCACGAGATGAATCTTTTGAGCCTAGTTGGTTCACGATTGGACAATATTTGCCAAATAAGACGAAAATAGTACTATTCATCGGGTTGAAAAAATTTGTAAAGTGAACAAGGCCTAGATCACAAAGATCTTCTTTTTGGTTTTCATCCTTTTTTTGGTTTTAATAGAACAATATTATATTATTGTCAACATTAACTCACAGTACGAATGTCAGTCATCATAAATAAAATATATTATAGATTCTAAATATTATATAATATGTAAAACATAAATAGATACTTACTATTTCCGTCACTATTTTTCATCATAATAGTTTTTTTTAGTGGCAACACACGGACATATTTGCTATGGACCAAAATATACTACGGAGTAATGCGAAGCCCATATTTTGCCACGGCCCAACACGTCTTTGCAGAAGCTTTCCTAGGGTTTTTGACGCGTCGCAGATAAGAGATCCCCTAAATACATACCCCGATCCGGCGATCCCTCTCTTCCCCTTCCCTTCGCTCTGCCAGCCCCAATCACTCGCATCCCCGTCAACCATGGCGGCGGCAGCAGGCGGAGGCGCAGTGCGTGCGCTGTCCCAGAAGGAGCAGGACATACAGATGATGCTCGCCGCCGACGTCCACCTCGGCACCAAGAACTGCGATTTCCAGATGGAGCGCTATGTCTTTAAGCGCCGCACCGACGGTATGTGCCTTCACTCCCGCATCCGTGCCTTTTTTTCCTCCGCATGCCAATCCATGTAGATGTAGACAGCAAAGAAACCTCTGGTGCTCCAGTGCTACAGTTCCGGGCGTGAATATCCAGCGTAGTTATGCTGTGAACTTGTGTCGTCGTATTTGTAGTGTACTATGAGCTTTAGATTTTTCGCGGTAATAATCAAAGATAGAAGTTCTTAGTCATTCAACTTGCGTAAGGCTAGTGCTACGGCGGCATGAGGCTTTTGTGGGGATCTAGTAATTAGCTGTGATCTGTGGCGCGCTGTAGCCAGCTTAATAGCGCTTCGTCTTCAAGATGAATTGTTGGGTGTGTTGCATTCCGGCTACTGTTTTTATCAGGCATCTACATCATCAACCTTGGCAAGACATGGGAGAAACTCCAGCTTGCAGCGAGGGTTATCGTTGCCATCGAGAACCCTCAGGACATAATTGTCCAGTCCGCCCGCCCCTATGGCCAGCGTGCTGTCCTCAAGTTCGCTCAGTACACTGGCGCTCATGCCATCGCTGGGAGGCACACCCCTGGTACCTTCACTAATCAGCTCCAGACCTCCTTCAGCGAGCCTCGCCTGCTTATCCTTACTGACCCAAGGACTGACCATCAGGTGAAAAGAATTTCAGTTTCAAAGTTCTGAAATATTTAATGAGTGGACCCTGCAATGTGATGGTGAACTAATTGTTATGCTAGTAATTGTTTGCAGCCAATCAAGGAGTCTGCTCTGGGGAACATCCGACCATTGCCTTCTGTGACACTGACTCTCCCATGCGTTATGTCGATATCGGCATCCCAGCGAACAACAAGGGAGGAACAGCATTGGATGTCTGTTCTGGCTTTTGGCCAGGATGGTTCTGCAGATGAGGGGCACTATCCTCCCTGGGCACAAGTGGGAAGTCATGGTATGCTAGCTTATGATGCTGTTCAAAATGACATTGGAGATGTAATGGGTCCACATTTTTTGGTAACCTTTGCATTCTGCCATTCTTATATGATAATGTTGTTTGCAGGTTGATCTGTTCTTCTACAGAGACCCAGAGGAAGCAAAGGAACAGGAGGGGGAAGCTGCCGTGGCCCCTGAGTTTGCCGCAATCACTGATTACCAAGGAGCTGATCAGTGGGGTGGTGACCAGTGGACCTCTGATGTGCCTGTGCCGCCTGTTGCTCCTATTGGTGCTGATTGGGGTGCTGCTCCAGGTATATACTGTTACCTGCTTTTTTTAGAATTTCCTCATCTTTGGTATCAGACTTCTTCATCCATGCATGTTGTGTTCACATGAAAACTGTAACCCTGATTGTTTTACTCTGTACCGAGTTACTGTTCTCCTAACATGACAATTCCCATTTTCTGTTGCAGCTCCGGTTCCAACAGGTGATGGCTGGGATCAAGCTGGGGCCCCTGTACCTGTGGACGGTACTGTACCTCCAGTGATTGCTCCTACTGGTTGGGATCAAGCACCTCAGCCGACTGCCCAAGGCTGGGAGTAGGCATAGTCCACTCTGAGACTTGTCTTCTGCGGCTTAAGTTCAGTATTTTTCTAAAGTATGAATGTCAAAAATCTGATGGCATCCTCTATAGCTATGCTTTGCTTTGAACACTTATGTTTTAGGGCTTTCTAGCTGAAGCTGTTGTCCAAAATCAGTATTTTGGAAGTTGAATTGTTTTCTTCTTTCCTTTTGACATTACTATGTATATGGCATGGAAATTTTTGGTTAATCTTAAAACTGGAAAGGGCTTCCGAAATGTTGCTTGTGATTCTTTGAGTTATTCCCTGAATATGTGCAAGTATAGGTCGTGATCCCTGCTGCTGTATAGATCTTGCTAGGAATGAGTTGCAGTGCTACTACTATTGTTTTGTCTGACAGTGTGCCCAGCTGCTAGCAGTTATGCCAGTGTGCAATCTGCATCTATTCAAACTTGTAGCAAACCTCACTTTTGTTGAAATGTGATAGTGATGGAAAATAGCAAGTTTTGTCGGGTCCAAATTTCTCTGCTATTGGATCACTGTCACAATTACTGACTCTTGCAAACCTCATTTTGTTCGATGTTGGGGCTTGGGAGTACTTGATGATAGTGTCCTGATCTTGCAATGGTGTTACAGAAATAGAATACTTGAATGTCGATCATAGCAGTCGAATGTAAATTGTCAATGATCTGTAACTGATGTGCTCTCTCCATTCCAAAATACTTACCTTAGGCAAGTCTTAGTGGGTGTTTTATGTGCCAAATTCTAAAATTCACATGTGCTGGAAACAGATGGGTAGGCATGTAGCTCAGGATACTTATTCAGGCACTGAGATTTTTTTTTGCCTCTTTTTGAAACGCTTTGATTCAGGAATGACATTGAGATTTATGCACAAGCGAGACTGTTCTGTCACTTGAAAACTGATCTTGCTATAATTTGGTTTGTTTGACAAATCTCAAATACTTATTCTCCATTTTAGAGAGCTAATAATGCACCCTATAATGATAGTTCAAATATTCAGTGTGTTTCCTCTATACAAGATGAGAGAACTAAAGTGTCAGAAGTTTCTATTTGCATCTGGCTGTTGTAAGACATTCTGAAAACAAAGAATCAATCAATGGGCAATAGCAATGAAGTCTTAATCATGACAAAGGATCAAGTGATTAAGAAAAAAGCTGTTTTAATCACAACATGCTCTCTTCAAATGTAGGAGCACCTCTTCCACAACAATTAAGATTATGGATCAGCTAAAACATCATAGATCAGCTAAAACATCATAGTATCTACAATTATGAATTATCAAATGTCCAGTAGAATAAGGTTCCTTAATTATATTTGATTTTCTGAACAAAAAATACTTTCACAGCTTCAGTTAGGCTACAACTGTACACCAATGATCAAGTAGTTTCACTTGTGCAAGAGGCGGGAGTGGCAAAGGCAGGCAGAGGAGAGAGACTGGGCTAGTACCATCCACATCCAGCTTGTTGAGCTGGCCTCCCGTTCCGTGCACACCCTAGACTAAGGAGGATGAATGGCTCATTCGATGTACCAAAAGTCGCCTCATCATCATCTTCACCAGATTTTTGCTGAAGGCTCCAGATGTGCTTCCTCCGTCTCTTTTCAAGTGTCAGTTTAGATTTTCGTTTAAGTCAATCTTTCTTAAGTTTGATTATATTTATTGAAAATATTAATAATATTTATATCTTCAAATAAGTGTATCAAAATATATTGATCGATAAATTCATCAGTGACCAACTGACCACTCAGATGTCAATCTGGTTTTTGGCCATGCCATGGCATGGAACTTTCACGGCCAAGTGCCGGTAAATTGCGAACAACATACATGCATGTCTGTGCTAGATAGCCGCTTTTCTTTACAGCACATTGTGTTCAAAACGTACGTCTAGCTTTTTATTACCAGCATGGGAAATTTCCTGTTGCTGCCCAATGCCCGCTAGTATGCACGTGCGTGAGGACAGCTTCAGTGGCCCAATCCATCTCTATCTTTGGCTTAGCTCTTTCATCTATCCTCCCTCCAAATCATGTATTTCCAAGCTGACGAATCATAAAGGACATTATGTACTCTGCTGCACCCATAAAATTTGAATTCAAAACTCGACCTTTGGAAGTAATTAGGCCCAGTTTTGTCTGCTACAGGGTCAAAAGGACAAAGTGTATTATTCAAGGTGGTAAAAAAAAGCTTCTTCTTTTTTCAATTAGATAAATATACATGCAAACTGGAATGTCTGTGCCCTCTAATTTTGCCACAAAAAAAACTATACGTCATTGCTGTGCAAGCACTCCTTTTTTGCACTGGCTCCGTTGCTTGCTTAAAATTTAAAAGCAGTGGAGATGCAAATATGATATCCTCTATGTATGCAGTAATTGATTTAAAATTTTATATTTCGATTAAAGTTGGGTTCCTACACCGTGCATGTCATGATGTAGCTCTGATCCGCATTGTGCACACTTCTTCAGGTAAAAATAGATGGCCCAGAAACTCCACACGGATTGTGGTTAGTTTTTGGACTAAGCTCTAGGCCAATCTTGGGGTGCGGAGGGTAGTTTGGACTTTTTCGAATTATTAGGATTAGGAAAACATGAGAATAGTCACGGCTCTACCAACAGCTACCACGATGATTTGCTACTACCTCCGGCCATCTATTCATGACATTGAGACAAAGTTGCTGAGAAGAAAAAGAAGCTAACTTGATTGTCCGAAGCGTCATGAATGAATAACAACTTAACCAAAGCCGGTTGGCGTCCTGATTCGACCGGGATACGAATCCACGCAGACTGTATCGGACTCGGAACGAATCACAGTCTACAAAAGGGCACCAATCGATCGATTATTTGTCCCGGCGACCGCAAGACAGATTGACACCACACCATGGACTCCGCCGCCGACGGCGACAGCGAGCACTGCGACTGCGAGAGGAAGCAGGCCACCGGTGGCCGCGTCAAGTGCGAGGGCGTGGTGTTCACGGTGACAGGGGGCAACGAGGTGGCCTTGGTGACGAGGGGCGGCGCGACGCGCGCGCTGGGCAGCGAGAGCTACTTGGACGCGAGCACCGGCACGCGGCACCACTTCGTGGACGTGCAGGGGAAGACCGAGGCCATGCTGTTCCTGGTGTCCGTGCGCGAGGACCAGCGCCGCATCGTCGCCGTCCGGAGGTTTTGTTAGGGTTTAGCGAGGACACGATCGTGCACTGTGTATGACGACCTCAACTCCTCAAGGCACGAATGAACACGCTCAGATCAATGCTTTTAGGTATTCGTTCGGCTAAAGCAACTTGTTAATCTGCTATTTCTTCGATCGCGGATGAGAGAATTTGTGCTCCTCAACACTTGATCCATCCTGTTTTCCGTGTAATGATGCTTATACCCAAATGAAACACAAAGTAAAGCCCCAGTCGACACAGCCTAGAGCTCAAAGCCACACCTCAATCTAAAGTTTGTGTGTTAAAATCAAGAAACTTGAGCGTTTATCTTTGAGAAATTTATTAGTGTTTGGGAGGTACTTTGGATTCCTACCCTCTAAAATAGGGTGGATCGTTGATCTAAAACGGATAATAATCTTGTACTCATACTATTCTATTCTATATCTACACTATGAAAGAGCGAAAATATTGATAAATATACATATTACCACCGTATTTATTTCTATCCACCTCATGTATTATCCCTTTGGATCTTTTTTAAAGAATAGATTTAACGTCTAGAAATTATTAAACCATACACGATAGGTCCAGGATGTTAGGATCGTAGGATTGGTACCTCTGTGTGTGACCGTAACCCGTAGATCTGGTGAAGGCTCCTCGCCTTCTCAGTAGATGCACCGCAGCTGGGAGACGCCGGTGCCGTCGGCGTAGCAGCCGTCCAACGCGGTGGAGACGATCACTAGTAGCGCTGTGGAGACCCTGCAGAGGTGACGGTGGTGGTGGGGCACATCCCGTCGCTGGTAGCATGGTCTTTAGATTGGTTTAGGGTTACTGTAGGTGGGAGTGGCGGCTCCGTTCAACCTCGTTCTCCGAGCCCTCACCCCCACCTTCCTTTTATGTGTGCTGTGCGACAGGGGCCCACCAACCGGATTAGGGTTGGGCTCCCCCGATCAGGGAGCAGAGATAAGGGCCCAATAGACCGTTGGGCCTATTGGTGGAGATCAACTAACATTCTCCCCCTTGATCTCATTCCATCTTTCACTTTCATATCATTTACTTTTGTTTATTCCATTACAGATTAGCTCATAGAGCATGCCTCATCGTCACGGTCCATTACCGATAGACTTAACAGCTACAACTCACTACTCTGTTCTGAAATAGATACTTATCTTTGGGCCTTCTTTTGTCTAGGAAATATTTTAGGCTTTTCCTTAAACCCAAGCTAGCTACATGTTCTCTGAACATCATGTCCTCTGAACATGTTGGGTGGTAAGCCTTTTGTAAGCGGATCCGCGAGCATCATTTCTGTTCTTATATGCTCATGACTTATGACTTGATCCTGGACTTTATCTTTCACAACATAATACTCTATGTCAATATGTTTGGCAGCACCACTTGACTTATGTTGTGAGCATCCTGTACTGCCAGATTATAATCGCAGTATTACTTTAGTGGTCTATAGATGTCGTCAACCACCTTCAAACCGGGTATGAACTTCGTTAGTTAGTTCACCTGCCCGTTGCCTCATAACACGCTACAAACTGTCATACATTATGGACGATGTAGTGATAGTTTGCTTTGAGCTTTTCCATGAAATAGCTCCCCTTTGCGAGATGATAGAAAATTCACGTCTGGATATGCATTCACTCTCGCATAATCAGAATCTGAATATCCCACCATGTGGAGTGAATCAGATCTTCTATATGTCATCATGAGGCCTTTCGTTCCTTGTAAATAATGTAAGACTTTCTTTACTAATTTCAGTGTTCTATTCTACAATTGCTCTGGAATCTGCCAAGTAAAACCCGGTAACAAATGCCAAGTCAGGGCACGTACATACTTGAGCATGTTGCAAACTTCCGACAGCTGAAGCATATGGAACCACTTTTACTTTATCGATTGAGCTCATATTGGTTCCTAGAGCATTGAAAATCCCCATATCTGTCGCCCTTGACTATAGGAGCAGGTGAGGAACTACATTTGTGCATACTTAATTTCTTTAAGATCTTTTCCATGTATGTCTTTTGTGACAGTCCTTATACCCTTTTTCTTCTATCTCGGTGAGTCTCGATCCCTAGAACGAACGAGGCTTCGCCAAGATCTTTCATATCAAATTTCTTTGTCTCCAGTAGTAGACTGACATCACTACTAGCAAGTAAGATATCATCTACATACAGGACAAGGAAGATAAACTTTCCATTCTTAAACTTTGTATTGACATAATTGTCCTCTACATTATCTTTACTTTGAATAGACACAATTGTCCTCTACATTCTCTTTAAAACCCAAAATCCTTTATTGTCTGATCAAACTTCAAGTACCAGTGTCTTGAAGCTTGTTTTAATCCATGAATGGATTTCTTTAGACGGCATCCCGTTCGTTCTTTTCCTTCCATAACAAAACCTTTCGGTTGTGCTATGTAAACATTTTTCTCCAAGTCTCTGTTGAGAAATGCCGTCTTTACATCCATATGATGTAATTCTTAATCGTAATGTGCCACTAATGCCATTATGATTCTAAAGGAAACTTTACATGAGACTGGAGAAAATATCTCATTGTAATCAATCCCTTCTCTTTACATAAAGCCTTTTGCCACAAGTCACACTTTATATGTCTTTATATTCTCTTGAGAGTCATGTTTAGTCTTGTAGACCCATTTACAGCCTACTGTTTTGACTCCTTTAGGAATTATTTCCAGGTCCCAAACTTTATTGGCATTCATTGATTTCATTTCATCTTCCATGGCCTCAAGCCACTTTGATGAATGATCATTTCTCATGGCTTCTTCAAATGAGGTGGGATCATCCTTCATTTGAAATTTCTCAGTATTGTACACTTCATAATCAGCAGGAATAGCTGATTTTCTAACTCTTTAAAACCTTCTAGGGGTCTCCACTTTTGGCACATCTTCTGTTTGAGGCTGTTGTTGCTCCCCCTCATGTGTGGTAATAGGTTCTATAGGATCCTAAAGAATAGGTTCCTCATCGTCATTCATTGTTGCCACAGGTGGGATAACAACAGGTGCTGGCACCACTGTATCTAGTACTATCGGTGCAACGACAACAGCTAGTGAGAAAAATGGCTCATGAATCATTGGAGCGGGCGCATACACCCGCTTCATTTCAAGGTCAATTTCTCGAGCTACCATGCTCCCCCTCATCAAATCATCCTCTAGGAAGACAGTGTGTCTCGTTTCCACAAACTTTGTATGTCACTCTGGATAGTAGAAACGAAAATATTTTGACTTTTCTTTATAGCCAATGAAATGGCAACTTACTATTTTAGGATCTAGTTTCCCAATATTTGGGTTAAATACTTTAGCCTCAGTAGGGCTCTCCCCCATACACGCAAGTGGTTTAGTGAGGGTACTCTTTCTGTCCACAACTCATACGGTGTTTTGGGCACCGACTTTCTTGATACTCTATTGAGAATATGAATGATGGTTTTAACACCTCCATTCACAGGCTCAACTGTAAGGTGGAGTAACTTATCATACTGCCCACCATATCCATCAGGGTACGATTGATTCTTTTAGCTACTCTATTCTGCTGTGGTTCGCCCGGTGTAGAATACTGGGCTACTATGCCATTCTTTTAGGGTATGCTGACCGTAGTACTCCCCCACGATCAGACCTGACTGTCTTAATCTTTAATATCTTAAATTTATCCAATACATCTTTTCTTTCTTTGATTGGATAAATATAGCCATAATGGGAGTAATCATCTGTGAATGTTATGAACGAATCATAACCATCCACACTCTTTACAGGAAAGCCAACCACAGATGTCAGTGTGGATAATCTGTAAAATTCTTGTGCTTCGTTTGTCATCTTTCTTTACATACTTTCCTTTTATGCATTCTTTGCATTGTTCTTAATCTGAGAGCTCTAATGGAGAAAGAATATCATTCTTAACTAGTCTTTCTATTCTCCCCCTCGAAATATGGCCTGAACGATAGTGCCATGATTTTGACGACGCATTGTGAGCTCTCTTATGCCACAATTACAGAGTGACTATCTGTCACCAGCTGCTTTATCAGCTGGATAGCACTTGTCTTTGAAGAGCCAGTGAACTGACTCTTTATTCTATCGAGGTACTCGGTGACCGTGTCACACTCTGAGATTGAGCCCACAATTGCAAGCTCAATCATGTTCTTTATCATAGCCAAACTTTTCTTGTTGGTAGTGATTCATTTCCTATACCCAAGGAGTCATGGGATATCTTTTGGGATTCAAAATCCCTCTCTTTAGTTGCCTAAGTGGCATCATTCTCTTTTGTCTCCCTCATCGGTGCCACAATCTCAGTGGAACACGGTGAGATGACTACGCAGTCCACCTTAGACAAGATGAAAACCAGGTCAAAACTTTTCTTAACATAATATTAACACCATTTGCATGCCTTGATTCCAACGTTGGTCAAAATCAAAACATACAACTATTATTATACACTAATTCTACATCACCATTGGACAGAAATAGAATTAATGCATAAATCTTTAACTTTCATAATTGTTCTTACACACTAATTCTACATCACCGTTTGACAGAAATAGAATTAATGTATAAATCATTAAAATTAACATCCGTTCTTATACACTAATTCTACATCACCGTTGGGCAGAAGTAGAATTAATGCATAAATCATTAAAATTATCAACTTTTCTTATACACTAATTATACATCACCGTTGGGTAGAAGTAGAATTAATGCATAAATCATTAAAATTATGATATTATTATTAACAATGTTGGTCAGAAAATAACAACATCATAATCATGTCAAATCTCTTTTTCTCCAATTAAATACCACATTGGTTCAAAATAACTGGAGGATCAACATTTTCTTTAGCAGCGGAAAAAATCTTTTTTTCTCCAATTAAATACCACATTGGTACAAATTAACTGGAGAATAAACAATTTCTCTAGCTGTGGAAAAACTTCTCCTTTTCTTGAATTTTACCCAAAGGGAAAAATTGTATTTTCTATTTCCTTTAATCCATTAATCAATTTCCAGGAAATAAACATTTAATGGAAAAATTTTTCTTTTCTCCGGTTAAATATCATGTCGGTTCATCTCTACTTTTTGAAAAAATAACACGTTGGTGTAATTTTACCATAAATTTTAAACCATTGAAATTCTCTTTTCTCTATTCCTTTTGAGCCATTTTCCATTTTTCAATTTACTGAAAAAGAAAAACAGAAAATGTGGGCTCATTCTTTCTTTCTCGGCCCAAAAACCGGCAAAAGCCGGCTCGGCCCATCTCTCTCATGTGTGCAAGAAGAGCCGCAGCAGCCGCAACTTTGCACTGGGCAGCAAAGTCGCTTGGCAGGCTCTCTTCCGCTTTGGGCAGCATGGTTGGCCCATCAATCTCGACCGTCCCGTCTTGATCGACGGCCGGCCTGCGCATCTCGGCCGAGTATAAAACCCATGACGCCACAGCTCCCGAAACAAACCCTAGGTCATTTTCATTCGGCCTCTCTCTCTTTGCCTCACTGCTCTCTCTTCTCTCTACCTTGCTCTCTCTTCTCAGCCGAGCACAACCGAGCGAACGAGAGCTAGAGGAGGCGTCCATGGCACCGCCGCCGACCCCCTCGCCGGCGTGCGCGCTCCCCAACAGGTGAGCGCGTCGCCGTTGAGCGGCTTTGCATGGTGACCCCTTTCTTGAGAGCCGGCTCGGTCTTCTTCCCCGTCTTGCGTGAAGGGCCGGCTCGGCTCTTCTTCTCCCTCGCCGTGAAGGACATCCGACGCTTACTGCAAGAGGTAGATCCATTCTTTTCCTTTCTTTTTCCCTTTCGGATTGGATTTGTATTTTCTTTCTTTTCTTTTCGCTTGTTCACCCGAAAAGGAGATCTAGGGTTAGGGTTCGGTTGAACCCAATCCGTGTTTTCTTTTTGTTTGATTCGAGATCGAGATGCTAGGGTTCTTCCTCGAGACTGATTCCTTCCCCTTCTTCCCCTTTTTCCCTTCTTCTTTTGGGATTAACCCGATTCGGGGTACTAGGGTTAGGGTTTCATTTTCTTTTAATTTCTTTTCCTTTTCAGAGTTCATCCGAATCTCTTCCCTTCTTCCCCTTTTTTCTTTCTCCGATTTGGATTGATCTCTGTTTTCCGAATCGAAGGTGGGGATTAGGGTTAGGGTTAGGGAATCAGATCCGAAAGGAAGTGTTCGGTTCTTTACTCTTCTTCTTCCCCGAGCTTTCTGCGCGGGTTAGGGTTAGGGTTCTTGAGATCCTTTTCCCATTGCTTTACTTCTTCTCTGATCCGAACACGGATCTGTTCTTTCTTGCCATGTCAGTGCGGCACTTTTCCCGCGTGGTGGCGGTGGTGACTGGGGTTCCAGTGACCTCCGCCACCCCCGGTCCCTTTTCTGTTTCTTTTACCCGGTTAGGGTTAGGGTTACACAGAGGCAACCTAGCTCTGATACCATTGTTAGGATCGTAGGATTGGTACCTCTGTGTGTGACCGTAACCCGTAGATCCGGTGAAGGCTCCTCGCCTTCTCAGTAGATGCACCGCAGCTGGGAGACGCCGGTGCCGTCGGCGTAGCAGCCGTCCAACGCGGTGGAGACGATCACCAGTAGCGCTGTGGAGACCCTGCAGAGGTGACGGTGGTGGTGGGGCACATCCCGTCGCTGGCAGCATGGTCTTTAGATCGGTTTAGGGTTACTGTAGGTGGAAGTGGCGGCTCCGTTCAACCTCGTTCTCCGAGCCCTCACCCCCACCTTCCTTTTATGTGTGCTGTGCGACAGGGGCCCACCAACCGGATTAGGGTTGGGCTCCCCCGATCAGGGAGCAGAGATAAGGGCCCAATAGGCCGAGATCAACTAACACAGGAACCATACACGATGGGTGGGTCCAGGTTGATACGCTGGATACAACCATTTACATCCAGTTTTATCGAGCCCATGACATCTAATTTTTCTTTAAAAAATCATACCCTTTTACCTATTTTGTAGTACGAGCCAAACTCTACCAATAATCTAGTCGACATCACCATCCGTCACGCAAGGAAATTGTTAACATATTTTTTGGGGCGAGGTACTTGGGGCATCACCATTCGTCACACAAAGACATTGTTAACATTGGAACCAGGGTCTCTCATGAAACCAGGGCAAACACAGGAATGAGTCTTAACGGGCTTCATCTTCCTTCATCCTTCATCCCTTTTCTTTTCTTTTCTCCATTTTTTTCCCTCTTCCCATTAACTTCATGGAACTTCTGCGGGTATAGGGGGGCTTGAGCAAGCCCCCGCAGCCTTTGTCCGACGGTGGGCAACGACACCGCGGCTGCGATCGAGGCGACCGCGGAGCTAGTGGAGGCGGCCACACATGTTATCACTGCAGCCTATGTGTTCATCCTGCAACGCGACCGTGAAGCTAGTGGAGCCGGCCACACATGTCATCATTGCAGCCTCCGTCTTCGTCGTGCTGGCTATGTGTTCATCTTCGGTTGTCATATGTTTGTTTCACCTAATGACCTTACTAGTAAAACTGGCCTGGCGCGACCAAGCCCTGCATGGAAAGTGCAGTATCATATATTAATCATGTTTTGTTTGGCTAATGCGCCTTTACGGTAAGGGGGCTTGTGCCCCGCAGACCCACGCTGGATCAGCCCCTATCTTTCTACTCCTCTTCCCTGTTTGTTTGCCTTAGATTCTCTACGTCCAACTGGCTATGCATTGTCAAGTCATCGTCCGCATGGTTGTGACCAGTGGAATGCTTCCCCATGTCTGTACAAGGAACAGAAGAGGGTCAAAGCGAGGGCGCGAGATTGCTCCTCGATGTGGGCGCGTGCATGCGCGGGTCAGACGACAATCGATTAGGGGCGCATGGTGGACGTCGTTCGGGGTGGGTGAGCGAGGTGGAGGGAGACAGAGGTGGCATGAGCAGGGGCACAGCGGACGCAAGGGAGGCGGCACTTGTGAGAGGAGGGAGAATGGAAAGAAAATATATATGAGAGAAGGAAAAATGAAGAAAAATAAAAGATAAGAATAATACATATATTTCATCTTTTTATCTACATACATGACAAGTGTTTTACCAAATGTTCATGTAAAAAAACTTGAACCTCAAACTTAATTATTATGGGACAAAGGGTATCCGCAGCCGCTTTAGGCCTCGTTTGGATACACATGTATCCATCTTAATCCACATGTGTTGAAGTAGGTTGGAGTGAAACTCAAACTAAGTTCCACTCCAATTCACCTCAACACATGTGGATTGACGTGGATAGGTGTGCATCAAATAAGGCCTTAAAAAACACATATATATCCGGGGAAACATCTTACAAAGCCACCCGTCGGTGGTTGTTTATTTTTGTTACTACTGTACTACTACTACTCCCGTTGCTATGCTATGCGCCGTTAATTATTAGGGTAAGGCTTCTGATTCTCGCAGGATAAGTTGTCATCATCTGTCACTCCAAGCATCTGGCAGTACCTCTGGTAGTAGCCGACCCGGTTCGCGTCGCCGTCCGTTTGCTGGCCCTGGCCGCACTCTAGCCCGCCGTTGATGATGTTGGTGAGCAAGCCGTACCCGGGGACCCTCCCCGCGCTGCTGTCGTCGGCGGAGGGCATCCAGCCGCCGGTCATCACGGCGTGGCACGACGGCTTCGCCCCCTGCGGCGTCATCCAGAACCAGATGGCCGTCTCAAAGGACACCACGGGGTCGCTGGACACCAGCCCCGGGTTGCCCACCAGGTCCTGTTGCAACGCCTGCCCGGCTTGCTCATAGTTGTATTCACTGTTGCCAACGTGCGAATTGACGAATGATCATCCTTTGACATGGGCATGTTTATATGTAATGTAAAGTCAAACGTGTGCTTGTGTTCATCGATCTTACTGGGTGAGTTGTATAGGTCCTCGTCCATAGTAGGGTGGGTCCGTCTGTTGCCCCCGTTCTTCCACGAAGCAGTATCCCCACGCAAACGGTCCGTCCGGAGCAGCTGCCCATCCTCCTGCAACCCACCACACCACCGGCCGGCCACATACACACAGTCATGTCGATCGATCGTAAATAAAAAATCATGATTGATAGGTTAAGTCATGCATATAGTCTATATAGATCGAAAGAACAGGAAAAGATTGACGATAGATCGTACCGTTGGTTTCGTGGGAGGTTTGGCCGAAGAAGGCGGCGAGCTCCCGCCTGCGCATCCCGTCGTCGCCAGTGGTGCCGAAGTCAGGGAACTTGCCGGCGGCCTGGATGAAGGCGTCGTAGGTGTAGAACGCGCCCGGGCAGCCGTTGTCGCCGCGGTGGCTCAGCATGCTCTCGAACATAGACGCCGTGATGATGGCCCCCACGCCCTGCTGCGCGCTGACCACGACGCCGGCTGCAGCGAGCAGTGCAGTGCTGGCGGCGACGGCCAGCAGCGGCGCGAAAACCTTCCTCATGGTTTACTGCTGTGCTGGAACAACGCAAACAAGGATGAGGAACAATGGTGGATCGGAGTGCATGCCATTCCCATGCCATTTGGGCACGGCTTTTATAAAGCCGAGAGCGAGCGATGAAGCCAGGCTAGGTGGACTGGTGGTCACGGACTCACCGTGTTCCGGCCGGCTACCAGTAGTAACACACCCACACCCAGGGGCAGCTTCCGCGCAGTAATGGCGATGGTAAGGGTTACCGTGAGGCCTGCGTTACGTTGACTCGTGCTCAACACGCTGTTATGCGAAGTCCTCCACTTGGTCATGAGCAGCTAACCTCTCTTCAGACTGTTTTCTTTTTACAAGGAGCAGCTAAGGCTCATGCATGTTAGAGGTCATCCTAATTGTCGAAGATATTCTTCCTTGTGGTGCTGGCCCTGCTAGTTAATTCTCAATCAGTGGATTAGAGTTCAGAGTTTGTTACGGCAACATGCTGTCAGGCAGGGGAAAAAAACCCCGGGAAGTTTTGTCTATATTTTGAAGAAACAAAAAATCACAACTTTGTTAACGGCCTTGACACTCAAGTACATGAGTGCACACTTATTAATAATATAAACGCACTCCTAGGATATTGAGGTATCTTGTGATTGACGAAGCGATCACAAGCATTTAGTTGTCGATGATATGTCATCTACATTTGAAAGAATAATTAGCCATAAATATATACAAGGACATGCAGTGAGTCATAGACTCAAACCTAAATAGACAGGTTTCACCCAAAAAAAACATAACCAACTAAGCCAATAGAGTAATTAAGACCCAATTTAGACCAGCTAAACTTTTTATAAGCTACAATAGAGCTGACCAGCTTATGGCTTTTTATAAATTAGGTGATTGGAGCATAATAAGCTATAAGTTGAGAAGTTTGGTTGAATGGATCAGTTACAGATTTTATAAACATGGCTTAAGTACCATTTATACATCAAGGAAAAAATATCAGTCGATTACAAATCTGCATGCAGGAGAGTTCATGCCAGCTCTACACCCCCTCGGGCGGGTCACGGCGTCTTGCCCTGTATTGCAGCTTCAAGGAAGCTGGTAGTGCAGTGGGATTACAAGGATGACCATTCCGATGTCCGGCATCTTGTCTAGGAGATCGCAGGGCAAACAGGTCCTCATGTGTGGCTCACTAGCGCCTGTGCCAGCTCCGCGTTTGCCACTGCGGAGACACAAAATGAGAAGACTTCCAGGTCGTCTTCTGTTTCCCTGTTTTTCTAATATAATAACGAATTTCCCCGTTTGTGCAGACCATTGGGGAGCCTTATATTGGTAAAGAGAGTGGTGGACCAAGTCAAGGTGCAGAAAAAAAAAGAGCCCTCGGTCCACATGTCGATACATGAGCCGAAGTGAAAAAAAAAACTTTTTCCAAAAAAATGCTATAGTACCTATCATATCGAATCTTATGATACGTGCATGGAGTATTAAATGTAGATAAAAAAAACTAATTGCACAGTTTGATTAGAAATTACGAGACGAACGTTTTAAACCTAATTAGTCCATAATTAAACACTAATTGCCAAATAAAAACAAAAGTACTGCCGTGTCCAAATTCTAACTTTGGTCTCGAGCCAAAGCACTAGGCCACACAGTGTACTCCCTCCGGCCTAGAGAAACTGCATATGTATATGTAGAGTTTGAAATTTGTCCCACAGAGACCGCTGAAGCGGACAAGCTCTAGCTCAATTGGTAGCGCTGGCAGTGGCCAGGCAGCCCGGCCACAGTTCGAATCCCAGCATGGGCGATCGTGGGTGCTGCACCGGGGATTTTCTCCAGAGGGGACTGCAGGCGTGGTGTGTGTATAGGGTGTGTGAGCGTCTCAGTAGACGCGTTCTGAGATCTCTCAGACAGTCTCAATTGCGCTTGAGCGCGCAGTCAAGTGTAGTTGCCCATTTACAAGTCTTACATGATACGCCAGTGCTCCTGGCAAGTTTAAAAAAAAAAGACCGCTCAAATGAAGGTAGAAGACGTCCAGGCCTGTGTGGGCCTATGGGGCTCACAACCACATGGTATATTCCATCTGTGGACGCCTCTCCACATGTTTCACACCTTGGTCTCATCGAAGAAAATCTCGAACGGTCTCGATCCTATGAGCAGCCTAGCGACGCGCGGCGGCCAGGGCGGGCAGGAGCCCATGCCTGGCGGCGGGTAGGATGCCATGCACGCCAGAGGTGGCGCCGTGCAAGGGCGGTAGTTGCCGGTAACGCAGCTGAGATGTTGCCGTCGCCGCCACGATCAAGGCGGCCACGAAGCTGGTGTAGGTGGTCACGAAGCTTGCCGCAGCATAGGACCTCGGCGGCCGGGCAAGGGCACGATGCCGGAGGCTAGATTTAGTCTACCTTGTGTCTTGTGTTTTAGTATCTATCTTGTGTCTTTGTCTGATTCAACTTGTCAATGTTTAATTTTGTTGGCTCTGGTCTCTGTGCTGTTGTGCATATAATGGAATAAAATTAGTTCTTATTTGTCTTAAGGCTCTATTTCCATCCACTTCTAGAAATCGATTTTTTAGAGACGGCTAGAAAGAGAGTCGCCTCTAAAAAAAAATAGGAGTTGCACAGTAATATTCAAGTTTTTTCAAATGATCTTGGATGGAGAAACGATCAAGTCCAAAATTGTAGATCTCGAAGAGTTATAAACTTTGTAGTTGATAACTTTTTTATTTGAAATCATCTATCTAAGGAAAATTATATTTGAATTTCTTAAATTTGAAATTCAAAATTTTCAAACGATCTCGGATGGTAAAACAACCAAACCAAAGTTGTAGATCTCAAAAGGTTATACGGCTTTGTAGTTGACAATTTTTCATTTAAATTCATTTAGAGTCCCAAATACTCATTTTAAAATCGGATAATAATAAAACGAGGAGAAATAATATCTTAGGTGGACACACGTGACTTATGAGCACGAGGCCTACGTGTGACTTGTGACTTGCAATGGTCGCATGCGTATGGCTGTCTGATGGGTCTCTCTGGATTTTTAAAAAATTGTTATAGTAGTCGTCTCTATAGTAGCCGTCGATGATTAATATAAATAAATGCAAGTGGAACCACGGAAAACTTAATTAGCCAAAACAGAGGGTGCACGTGTGCTGAGCTAGACTCGAATGAATGCCGGAAACATGACGCAAATATATCTAACCATTGATTGGCGCCATCGTTTAATTACATCTTTATTAGTTCGTTACCATGCATCCAGAGATGTGACCAGTATTAGTTCGTAGAAGAGCCACTGATGCTCCGCGTTCTCTAGTGCGAGGAGGCAGTAACATGCTGACTTTTAATAAACCCTACTTATTGCAACCTGCTCGAGTCCTCGATTCACAAGTTCGATGGGCTGACTTTAGAATGGACCAATTCGGCTCATGTGACCTTTTATATCTGGGACACTCCAGATCTGGAGCCCAATAGCCCACCGCCGTTGATGGTGGTGTCAGTGGTCAACCTGTCACGGACTCACGCGGCACCAAACCTAGCTGTCTCGCCGGGCGCAGTGCTGGTGCTGCCCACGATCCGCTGGGATCTGTGTCCAGTTCGCCGGTCGTCGATCACGGCGTGCTCTGTGCAGATGACGGCTTCGGCGTCATCCGGAAAGCCCAAGGCCGACGACAGGGCCGGTGGCTCGGTGAGCGCACGCCACAGGCCACACCGACGGTTCCACCTCCTATCCGGATGCGCATGAGCCCATGCCTCTGCAGTCGCTGCACGCAGCACATTGTTGCCGTGTTTGCCGAGAGAACCATTTGCCGGCTCGCCATCTGCTCAGCTGACGGCAGGCAGATCGCAAGATCGGCGGTGAGCCACTGAGCCGTACTCCAGACTGCCAGGGAATTGTTAACAACAGGCGGCCAAAGAAATTAATTGGACCGGAGGCCGGAGCCATGCATAAACCCCTCCTAAAGTCCCCTTTACATTGGATGTTTGACATATATATAAAGTATTAAATATAGACTAATTACAAAACTAAATACATAGATTGAGACTAATTTGCGAGACGAATTTTTTAAGTCTAATTAGTCTATGATTTGACAAAGTGGTGTTACAATCAACATATGCTGATGACGGATTAATTAGGCTTAATAAATTTGTCTCGCGGATTACTGAGGACTTCTATAATTTGTTTTATTATTACTATCCAAACATTCAATGTGACACCCCATATGACATCTGATATGACGCCTCTAAACTTTAGCTCTACATTCAAACACACTAGAGTATAAATTCTACTTCATCTGAACTTTGTTCTGCGTTAATCTTGCTGCCGCAGGTCATACCGGGTAAATTTGCTAAACATTTCGGAGACAAAATAGAAGTATTACTCTTGAATCACTTGGCGGTTATACTTTTGATGTTCAAGTTGCAAAGAATATGGACAGAATAGTGCTTTAATCTGGGTGGAAGTCATTTGTTAGTGCCCATGACTTGAAAAAGATTGACTTCTTGGTATTCAAGTATGATGGGATGTCTCGGATGAAGGTTCTGATTTTTGATCCTAGTGGTTGCGAGAAAGTACCACATGTTTTCTCTTTTTTTTTCCAGATTGATATTAATATTGCGTTTCAATTGCACGCTAGACCGGGCCGGGAGGCGCGGCAGTGAGGGCGGTGGCGGGCACGGCGGGCAGCCGCCATGCGTGGCCGGAGGGCGCAGCGGGCGGCTGGAGGGGGTGGCGCGCCAACGTGCGGGCGCGGCCCGCACGGTGGGAGTGGCGCGCCTACATGCGTGGCGAGGCCGGCGCGGCGGCGGGCACGCGGGCGGGCAGGCGCGGCGGTATTTACCTGGCTCTGCCGCGCCACCGATTAGGACGCCCCAGAGTCGCTCCAAGATCGGTGGCGCGGCAGACCTTGCCACGTCACCGGTCGTCGCTCCGGTCGTCGGCACGTCAACCCTCTCGCCGCGCCACCATGAATGGCGCGGCATAGGCGTTTCGCCGCGCCAGTGAAATAGACGCGGCCAAAAGTGTTAGTTTTGAAGAAGAAAAATAAACAGTGTAAGATTTAAAATTATTTTACAAAAAGTGTTAAAAATAAATAAAAAAATTCTCACCATGTCAGTACAAGCAGCACAACGATTCGTTAGCTAGGCAAAGATGACTCTGGAGTTCACTTGCATCCAGATTTTGACAACCAGAAGTAACTTCCCTTGCATCCTGCCTGTTTTGACCTTTTGTCAATGTAACATGTACACGGGCCCAAAAAATGCATCACAGAAATGCCAAAACCAGGTAGTTACAATCACAGGACTCTACAGCACACCCCCCAGTTACATTCCCAACCCCTGGACCAGGATTCCAGGAACTAACCACAATGTTTAGGAAGGACCAAGCAGCATGTCTCAACATAAACCTTTTTGAGCCGCAAAAGGAACCGTTTCAAGCTTTTGTGTTCTTCTGCCGCTTCTCTTCAAGCTGCGACGCCTCGTTCAACATGTCCGTAGCATCGCTCTGCATATTCAGCTTTGAGAGCGCAACAGCTTGCATGTAGAACGCAGTTGGCCAATCTGGGTACACACATTGTGCTTGCATTGCGTCATGGAGGGCGGCATCAGGTTGGTCACACATGAGGTGGCTCAAACTCCGCCTTGCGTACACTGTTGGTGATACCATAGTCCCCACATCAACAAACTGCAAAATGAAGAGGTTGCAAAGTGAATTGGCTGCATTCTAGCAGTTTTCGAGAATATCTAAGTGTTCCAGATATAACTAAGATGAGGCACCTGTGTGTAGCAATCTATGGCTGCCTTGAAATCTTTATCACGAAAAGCAAAGTCTCCACGTTTCCTAGCTTCCAACATGTCCCTCATCTGCTGTGTCCATTCCTGGAACGATAGCTGCAATAAAGACGCCATTTTTCTTAGATGTAATATCCTGTCGAAAAGTCAGCAGACAGCAACAGAAATGCTCTGATCTTTACCTCATTACTCCCTTCATCATCCCTGTAATGTGTATTCACTAGAATCTGATGGATAGCTGTCAAATCCATCCTAGAACAGGCTTCACCCATGGGAGAAAGAGGGTGTTGTGGTTGTGGAGGGGGAGGTGCTTCTTCTTCATACTTTGGAATGCCAAGCATCTCATAGGATGGTACCTGTTTGTCATTTAAAAATGGAAATGTACCAGACATAAGTAAAAACAAAAAATTGCCTTGTTACCAAAAGATAACAGTCGTATGGAAGCCATGAATCACATCACGATAAACAATCGATGCCAGAACACAAAAGGATTTTTAATTGAGAAGGATAAAATGTAACTGTTACCTCTGATTTTATTTGCAAGGGCTCAAGTACGGAAACCAGCTTTTTAGTGTTGGGCCGGTCCCTAGGTTCATACTGTAAGCACTGAGAGGCAAGGTCAACCAATGTGGTTGCCTCATCTGTTGAGTAGTTTCCTCCAAATGTGAATCCATCAGTACTTGGATATTGTTGCCTTTTATCATATCAAGAGCCTGAGCGAAACGAATCTAATTGTTAATGATTAAGTAGTTTCACCAAACAATTCTGCTACCAAGTCACATTCACAAGAAAAATATGTCCTCTCAAAGATGATCAGTATCACACATTTGGTGGCACTTGCGCAAAGCAGATATGCACAGAATAGTATTAAATACAAAGGTATTTTGTGAAAGGGGTTCTGTACTTCTGTATCACACGGGAACTTGGAAAGAAATAGTTACTAGTAAGAAAAACTTACACGGGAAGGGGGTATACGCTTTCCACTTAGGAGGTCCAGCAGTATAGTGCCAAAGCTGAATATGACACTTTCTGATGTTACTCTTCCTGGAGCAGCAAAGGTTGCCATGGAAATCCCATCATTACGAAAATGTTAGCCATTCTATTTTCAGTAAATAGCATGTACTGTTATTTATATCACTTCTAAATACCCTAACTAAGCAATTCAAAGAAGATTTATCTTTGTCATAGATAAATCATATGTTACCATTTCTCAAATATTCTGGAGGTGTATATGCAAGATTTGTGCTATAACTTTTCCCGTCCCTGCTGTTTTTCATCAGGCCAAAGCATGAAAGACGAGGATCACCATTCTGCAAAAGAAATTATATTGGTCGTTCAGCCCACACAGGATTAGTAGAATTTGAGAAACATGCAAAGTGCTGTAATATGCAATTGACGTCATCGCAAAGAGCATTCCTCATAAGGATGCTAATCATTTTTCAAAAAAGAACATGTTTGCTAATATGGCATTACTATCTAAAGACCTGCCTTTAGGGCTGAATATACCATTTTTAACGAAATTTTAATGAAAAAGAGCTGACATTCTATTTTAATATATTTTTCCTTCCAACCACCAGAGGTGGAAAACAGGTGGCAACAGACCCCTCCACTTCCAATTTCAGATGAGCTCAGAGAAAACATCCACGCTGGTGGTAAAAGCAAATGGAATCAAAAGCTGCTCTTGTCAGAGGAACACAGCAATACTTGGCACTTGCACAAGAGATATTTGTAGCGAAAACAATATTATCCACATTTCCTCAGCTTTATGATACTATAGTCTATTGGCAGTTCTCCATATAACTCCATTGCCCGTAAGAAAAAAAGAAAATCAAAGTAATAGTTACCTCATCAAAGAGGACCCTATATGCATTGAGGTCATGATACATAGGCCTTCCCTCAGTGCTACAATACTCCAGTGCTTCAGCGATGTAGTATGCAACTCTCAGGCGCATAGCCCATTCAATTGTCTGGTTTTCCCCTGAATAAGAGTAAAAGCAGTATCAACAGTGAACTGACCTACATACACCGCAGTTACTTGCTTATTTTTACCAAATCATCTTCCCATAAAAGGTTGATGCAGTCTAGATTAACAAAAGAAGTAATGACATGCCCTAATGTTCACAAAGAAATTAAGCACCATTTATCAACCGGGGCTATCGTTACCAACAAACCCAAACTTGCCCATTCACCCTAGGGTCAGGCTGTTCATCGGAAACAAATTATACATATCCAAACATTTAGTTCATAAATGAACTGCTTAATTCCAATAGGCATTCTAGAACACATAGCAATTTCTTAAGTTTCACAATGAGAAGATTCGGCTACATTGAAATCGTCTGAGTGAATTCTAGTCATCCACCCATCCAAAACAATGAACAGAACTTGTGAACACAGAACAGTGATGCATTAAAATTACACCATGTGTTCAATGCAGCCACCATAATCTGATTCTATGGATTCACACAACGACCACGCCAACAACAGCCAAATCAGGAATTGCATATGACAAAGCCTAGCCCAATCATCAATCATTCGTTCGGTACACCAAATGCGGGAGGCTGCTAAGCGTCAGCGGTTGCTCAGAGCACACGGATTCGTCTTTTTTTGCCAACTTCCGCACTAACCAGGGATCGAATCCGACAAGGACAAAATCTTTGCAGGCTGTATTTACCGAAAATGGCCAGCGAGATATATCTCGCAGCCAACCAGAAATCCAGAAAGCGACTTTATCAGAAATGGACCAATGGGTAAAGGATCGATAAGAGCAAACGTACAGTGGAAGAGGTGCTTGGCGAGCGTGTCGTTGGGCATGAACTCGGCGACGAGCAGCCGCTCGTCCCCATCGCAGCAGTAGCCGATCAGGTTGGCAAGGCGGCAGTGGCGCAGCTTCCCGACCCCCTTGGCCTCCTCCTGCGAGCAAAAGAAGAAGCAAAGCTTTCATCGCGGCGAATTCCATCCCAAATCGGGGCGCGCGCGGGGTGGGTTGGGCGACAGTCGAACCCCGAGGCCGAGGCCGTCCTGTTATAGGGCGTAGTGGCGTACCGCGAACTGCTTGGGATCGGGCCACGCCATCTTGGTGAACTTCTTGACGGCGATCGCGCGGCGGTTGGCCTCGAGGCGGCCCTTGTACACGAAATTCGGCGCTTTTTCGCCGCTCTCGGACACGATGTTCTCCGCCGCGAAGCCGCCCGTGGCGGCGCGCAGCTCCGCGAGCGAGAACTCCTTGAGCGGCGGCACCTGGCGCCCGCCGGCGCCCGCGCGAGCCGCGGAGGGCGCAGGCGCCTGGTGCTGATTCAGCGAGTAGGAGGAGCGGTGCGGGGGGAGCGCCCCCGCCGCCCTCCCCGGCGGCTTCTTCTCCGGGTGCGTCCCCGCCCGCAGCGAGGACCCGCAGCAGCCCATCGGATGGCCCTCCGCCGCAGCTGCGTATGCGTGGCGTGGGCGACCCTGTGCGTGCGGGGCTGGGCTGGGTTCCCCTGGCTTCGAGTAGCCGAGCAGGGGAGGAGGGGAGAGAGAGCAAAAGGAAGAAGAGGAAGGAAGCCCTCGGGGTGGGGGTTGGTTGCTTTTGGCTGTGTGCGCGTCTGCGGCTCTGCCTTTGTATGGGTTTCGTCCCGTTAGCTGCCGCGGTTGAAGCGTAAGCCGCCGTGCCCGTGCGTGCGTGCGCCGGGTGCGTCGCTATCTTAATTCTTAAGCCTAGCTACGACGATCCTACTCTCAGTCTCATGAGAGAGAGAGAGAGGGGTCAAGGTTTTCACTCTCGATCCATGGATCAACGAACAATGGTGTTCATACTTGATATAATAATATACTAGTATAAAAGAATAAAAACCTAGTGTTGTGCGGATATAATATACTAGGCTTAATCAAAATCATATAGCAAAGCGTTACAATACTGGTGAATTGGGTTACTCATAAATCTATATTATCCAGGTCAACCGACACGCGTCTTTCTTCAAATTAACGAACAAAAGTTCTAGCAATAATGAATAAATCAAATTTTGTCCTCGTTGCGGTCGCATGGGGCGAATAAAAGTACTAGCTATAAGAGAGAATAAAAGTAAAGCGCTCAGAATGTCAGTGTGAACACGCAAGTGAATAAAAAGTACTAGTTATAAGAGAGAATATTTGTACAGCATGATAGCCACACGAATAACTTACGGTTTCTGACTTAGATCTAAGCCACGTGACAATCGTTACAACACCGATGGACCGAACAACAACATGGATAAATTTAGATAAGTGATACAACACATTACATAAACAACGTAGATACCTCAATCTAAGGGCCTCTTTATTTATCATGGCTACGAGAGTAGTTCAACTATCTATCAGCCGTGATTTGGCTTCTACCGCGAAATACGGCTTCAAACTTTTATTTCCATTGTTATAACAAAAAAGGTTTATTTCCACGGACGCCGCTCGAAATGCCTTTTGCTTTTCCAAAGGTTCTCATGCATTATTCTTGTCCTTGTGGCTGTCATTCAGGAACCGTGTTGGCATCAACCTGAGCACTGTTCGTCGCAAACGCCGCGCCCTGCTGGAGTGGAGTCAACGGGTCGCCTCGTCCATGGGTTCGCGACGGAAAAAAGGAACAGGCCAGGCCGCCTGTACGCTGGGACGCCGCGGACCGGGCGGAGGAACTGAGCCGAGCGCGGCACACAGAACCGAACCGTCCGCCCGTGTGACGCTGGGCCCTGGAAGGCTGGGTGGATGCCGTGCGCACCGCGTCCCGGGATGGAGGCGGAAACGGAACGGGAACCGCCGCCGTCAGCAGGCAGGCAGAGCCCCGCGCATCCGGCGACCGTGTCGCCGCGGTGCCAGGTCTCCGCGCAACTTTTCGGCGACACGCGGGCATCCACCGCCCGAACGGTAGCGTGGACACGGCCGCCCCTACCCGGCATGAAACTGACGTCTGCTCGGCATTTAGTCAGCCCGTTCGTTTGGACGTGGCTTATCGTAAACATCATAAATTTTCAGTCGAAACAGTATTTCTCTCTCACATAAACCAGTCAGTGGTACTTCTTCATGAATCAGCAACGAAACGAACCAGCCAAACGAACAGGCTGCCGCAGCATTTCTCTCATTTTTGGCAGGTGACACGAGACGAAAGACGATGTCGCGTCCAATTCCCACACTGTTGTACTAGCCCTTTTCTTCCTCCGGGTAAAAGGAACGGTTGCTGTCGTTTTTTCGCAACGGACGTGCAAAAGAAGCACTTCTAGTAAAAAGCTGCTGATAAAGCTTGATTTTCTGCAACGGTTGCTGTCGGTTTTTCGCAACGGACGTGCACAAAAGAAGCACTTCTAGTAAAAAGCTGCTGATAAACCTTGATTTTCTGCAAATGGCTGCTGCAACTGAACTCTGAAGAGCAATGACTTTTCTCTGATATAATTAGTTAATTACAGGAGTTAAATATGGCCAGTGTTTTTCTCTTTGGGAAAAGGGGAGGAAAGGAGCCGTACAAAATAGCAACAACTGGTCGAGGAAAGGGTCTGAACCTGAGTCTCAATTACCCTGACCCCAAGGTATGGAAACACCTGCATTTGAACCAGTAGTCTTTCGAACTCTCTCTCTCTCCCACGACTCACACACGCAAAAAGGACAGTTTGTTTGTTTAGGTGGTTGCTTAGATCCATGTTTAAAGTTTTGGGACGTCGTATCGCATGGGATGTTCGGATCCTAATAAAAAACAAATTATAGCTGTCGTAAACCGTGAGATAAATTTATTAAGTATAATTAATCTGTCATTAGCATATGTGTTACTGTATCACTTTATTATCAAATCATGGACTAATTATATTTAAAATATTCGTCTCGTAAAGTAGTCATAATCTGTGCAATTAATTATTTTTTAATCTATATTTAATACTATATTAATATGTCCAAACATTCGATACAATAGAGTGTAAAGTTTTGAGAGGAACTAAACAAGGCCTTAACGTGCTTATAGCTATTCTAAGCGCGTGTTTAGTTGGCACCCCAAAATCCAAAAAAGTGCTACAGTACCCATCACATCGAATCTTGTGATACGTGCATAGAGCATTAAATGTAGACGAAAAAAAACTAATTGCACAGTTTGGTTGGAAATTACGAGACGAACGTTTTGAGCCTAATTAGTCCATGATTGAACACTATTTACCAAATAAAAACGAAAGTGCTACAGTAGCCCAAATTCCAACTTTCACCCAACTAAACACACCCTAATTGAGATTCACACTCTCGCAGAAGCGACGATGTTGGTCCGTATGTTTAACGAGTCAATCAAATGTACGATGTGAACGTTTCAAGTCTCTCGGATGACCTCGCTTGACCTGCTGACCAGGTCAGGTCAGTCGTCTGTCTACTGCTGCTACGACGATGGTGTGGATCCACCACCGTCTTTCGGTCTGAGCTTTTTTGTGTACCTGTAGTCTGTAGACCAAGGTCTTGTTTAGCCGGCGAAATTTTTTGGGGAACGGTACTGTAGTACTTTCGTTGTTATTTGACAATTAGTGTTCAATCATAATCTAATTAGGCTTAAAAGATTCATCTCGTGAATTTCGTCTAAACTGTGTAATTAGTTTTATTTTTTATTTATATTTAATGCTTCATGCATGCGTCAAAGATTCGATGTAACGGAAAATCTTGAAAAATTTTGCAAAATTTTAGGGACTAAACAGGCACCTAAGGCGAGTGATGACCGGGTCTGGGGTTTCAGTTTTCACATTCGCAGACAGACTCTGGCGGGTAACTGGAGAGTGAATTCCGCTGGCACAAAGAATGACACCTTTTCTTTCAGCCACTAGGTCACTAGCTCGGTGGTTCAAGCTACTCCCCCGGTTCTAAAAGACAATGGCATAGTATCGTCTTTTTTTAAGTTTTATCAAATTTATATTAAGAAATATCTTTATTTATGATGTCAAATGAGTATAGTTAGATTTGGCACAAAATATATTTTCGTAATATACTTATTTATCGTTATAAATATCAGTACTCTCTTTTATAGACCTAATAGTCAAACTTTAAATAACAAAACTAGAATCACATTATTTTCACAAAAGCCATTCAAAGCCCACTAGGCACTAGAGACGACTACTAAAGTAGCAAATCAAGCTCAGCTAGTTAGGTGTTTTTAGTGAATTCTCAAATTAACGCAGGAGTTTTTTTTTACTTTAGAATTCAACAGTGTTATACTTTCAAGGAGACGATATGTCCGAGGATAGTGTGGCACCTAAGAGCAAGGCTAATAATTTAGTCAGCTGAAGGCCGCAACATGTTGCCACATCATATACAGTTAATTATTTAGCCAACTCATATTATAGATTGGATGCAACAGTGACTGTAAGTATTTAATGCTTATGTATGCGTGGACGTATCACAGCAGCTGGAACGAGGATGGTGGGGAGTCAAGCGCCGATCCTACAGCCTGCAGCTGGCTAGGAGCAAGCTGCATGGTGGATTCAGCCGGGCTGGGAGTCAAGCGCCGGCTGTTTGTTTTCTTCTTCTCTCTCTCTCTGCCAAATCACTCAATTTTTCTGACTGGCTCTATTTAGCCGGCTCAGTAAGCATTGTTATACTTGCTCTAAAGAGGGTCTGTTCTGTGCATCGGAAAAAAGAAAACCGCGTCAGAAGAATGAATGGCAAGCAGAAGCACGAGTACAAAGGCATACTAGGTACCATTCACTGATGCAGGACAGCTCCGCCCAATTTCCAATGCTGGGCATAGCTGATCTGGCACGCACACGGACGGCAACACGCCACCATGTCGCCGTGTCACGTACTACTGGCGCAGCTGCGCTGCACTCCACCAAGCCACTGGCAATACGGATGCGTTTATTTTAACGAGGATTAGGCAGAGCAGAAGCAGCTTTTGTTACTGCCAGCTGCGCCCGGGGCCCTGGCGTTGCTGCTATCACTGTCCTGGGTACAGGTACAACAGCAACAAGATGAGTGATAGATAAGATTAGCACGCACGAACTCGATTAATCATCGGCTGCGGCGCCAGCTAGTCTCGTCCGGATGTCCTGGCGATCTCCTGGTGCCGGTGGCCCTAGCTAGACCTAGAGCCACCAAAAGGTTTCCTCGAGCGGATAGATGAATTCCACTTGTGCTCACGTGCACCGACAGTCCCCGTTAAGATTGATTAACCTAAAGTTGAAGAAGATTATACAGCAGGCCGGGCTGCAGGGAGCGCACAAAAGGTTGGGCGATGGCTCCCAAGTGGTTGGTAGTTTAATGGCTAACAGCCTACCATCACAGTAAGAAGATGGGTGTTTGGGATTCAGAGTTTCAGAACCGTTCGTGGTTGACTAGCGTTGAGTAGGGGAATGCATGCTGATAGGTATTAGGTAACGATCATTATGTATGGATTGGTCTTCCTGTTTGTGGTAAGTTGTACTATCATGTAAGGGCTATGATTAATAAAGGGCTTACCTAAACCAAAGGTGACAGGGGGCATCTCTGTACTTGAATTTGTTTTAGTCAATCAGCAGGAGCAACCACTATATATACATGCGAGTTTTAAAAATGTTGTTACATAGAAACACACTAGCTAAAGAGGAACTATGTTTCAAAAAAGAAGGAACTGATCATTCAATCCAAGGATTTGAATTTGTTTTCTATATACTTCCTACGTTCCAAAATAAAAGCACATCTAAAATTCAAAATTTGTCCAAAAAAGTGCACATATAGGATGTTCTAAGGGTTATCGCATGTACAGTACGCTACAGTTCTACAACAGCAGGACGTTCAGCAGCACGGGAGACCATGAAATAGAAAAACAACTTTTGTGACAAACAAAAATGACGGAGGCTCTAGAAATTCCCGGCCTATTCGTTCGGATATCCTTTCTTGACTGCGAGCTTGTATTGAGTAGTCATGTCAAGTGTCTATAAAGACTTTTGTAGGGGCAATACTGTAATTTCCTACATACACTAATATGCTCTTTCAAAAGCTAGATGTCTTTTTATTTTGGAACATAGAGAGTACATCGATTCTGATGTGTTTCTTTGTTTGCATCTTCACTTTTTCGTCCATCTAAGGGCTCGTTCGGTTCCCCCTCTCAGGGAACCGTTCTTTGAAACGATTTGCTAGCCATAGTGCTTGCTAATTTATATAACTTTTGATAAGCTAGAACGATTTCTAGGTGGATTCTGAGCTAATTGGACGTAGGCTCTGTTCTGCAGCTCTACTTTAACAATATTTTTCAGCGAACAAATTATATTTTTTTTTCACATCAAATCAGCATAAGCATCAGCATAATCCAAATTTCAGCGAAAGTATGTCACCATTGAAATCCTCAATGTTGTTCCCCCATTTCTAACGACCGCCGCCTCCCCAACTCCACGCTAGCCCATTGAATTGAAGAGTGAGACAGTTTTGTGTCCCACGCAGAGCTATCTGGTCTAAGGCCATGTTTAGATTGCAAAAAATTTCAACCCGATGAATAGTAACACTTTTGTCTTATTTGTTAATATTGTCCAATCGTGGACTAACTAAGCTCAAAAGATTCATCTCGTGATTTCCAACTAAACTGTGCAATTAGTTATTTTTTTTACCTATATTTAATGCTCCATGCAAACAGCTAAAAATTAATGTGATGGAGAGAGAGTGAAAAAACTTGAAATTTTGAGGGTATCTAAACAGGGCCTAACACGAGACTCCCATACATCTGATTCCGAATTTCCGATCACCTAGCTAGGATTTAGTAGATATGGCACGATCCATACATGCTGTGAGAGCAGCGCTTGCTTTGTTGCCTGCCATGCTGCAACTCCGCCGCCTACCTACTGTCTCCACTGTCGGTCTGCGTCCGGCACGGAATTCGGATCACTGGATCGATGTCGCCCGAAGATGGTTGCCAACGCAACCAAAGGTTGCGGGCTGCAAATGCAAACAAGCATTTCCATGGATGGCGAGGTGCAATTCCCTTCGTACTAAAATATCTATAGTTTGTGTTTCCTAAGAAATAACTTTGACAAAATATATATTAAATAATATTAATTTTTATGGTACATAATTTATATCATTAGAAAGATTTTTTAATCTATTTTTTAATAAATTTATTTAAAGATATAAATATTGTACGTATTTTCTAAAAATCGAGTCATGAGGCAAGAAACTAAAAGCGACGGATAATTTGGCACACAGGGAGTAGGACTCAATCTGCATCGAAGTGTGTTTTGTCTGTTTTTTTACAGATATACTCGGTAGCCTTTTTTTTATATACCGTCCTGCATAGTACTACTGCCTTCCACAGAAAATCAAAGGGGACCGTGCGAAATACACCGGCCACACGACATTCATATCTAAACACCCTGTTCGCTTGTTGATTTCAGCAAAACTTATTTAACTAGCCAACAGTATTTTTCTCTAAAAAAACTAGCACCAGCAAGCTCAAACCTACATCAACACCGACCAGCGAACACGCTGAAAATCTGATCAGAGATCCATCCCAGAATTTCCACACAGGTGGGCGGCTAGTAGGTAGCTTAGCTAATGACGTGTGTACTGCTGCTGACGAGAGAAAGATTAACGATTGACCAAAGTGGTTCCGACAGTAACAAGGCCCCACACCACACTGCACCTAGGACGTACAGTACACATCACACACGTCCTCGCTAGCTCCTGATGGTACGTGCCGACATACTCCTAGCGGATTCCACGCTCATCGTCAGCGCAATTACTGGTGCATCCCATCCATGCATCACCTCGACACGGACTACGTAGCCGTCGCCATTGCCGCGGCCTCTGCTCGCCACTGGGTGCCCATGCGAGCAGCGAGCTAGTGCAAGAGACGAGCTGAGATTCCAGATGTTTTTTTTTTGTTTTTCAAAAAATTCAAAAGGCACTCCCAAACTAAAGCATGCACTCCTCGCTGAATGATTACGCGATTACTCACCACGAGGAAAGCACGCGGTTAAGCACCTAATCCAGGTCAATGATTAAGCAAAAGAGAAGAGAAGGGAAATATCCCTCAGATAAGAGGACAGCGACATGTACCGAACCATCATCAACCATACATTCCATCGCCAAACAAAAATCAGTTGTGTACTCGATCTCTTTCGTCAGACTTATTTTTTTACGAGTAAACTTCATGGCCGGTCCTCGAACCTGTTGGGTGTGTCATCCTGGTCCTTAAACTCAGAAAGTATGTCATTTGGGTCCTCAAACTCCGTTTGGATCTCAAATTTATCGAAACGGATCTAGACCCACTGTAGTTGGAGGACCGGCAATGAACTTATATATGAAAAAAAATTAAGGAGTACTAGTAGTTAGTACTAAAATAATAAATCACTTGATTTTTTCTGATTTTTTTTTTTGCCTGATTCGAGTCGCCGTCGGTGTGCCAAAATGGAAATGGGGAATTATACGCTGCTACAACTCACTTCCGCGTAATGCCATTCAGTTCAATGTCCGGCCCATATGTTGCTTTTCGTGGTGACTTGATGGGAGTAGCATCTTTTTCGACATTGGTCGAATATATGCCTGTTCGCTTTGGTGATAATAAGTCGTGGTTTAAAGTAATGTTATTCGATTTATTATGAGAGAAAAATAATCTTCGTTGGCTGAAAAAGTACGGCTTATAACGACAATAATTCGAAAACATGACTGTCACCAAACACATTACGTACTGTATTTGAAAACATCACTTGTCGTTTGTACTGTAGCTCGACGTGGCTGGGTTCACCGGTGCCAATGTGCCATGCCAAGCCATTCCCCGGAAAAAGCGTTAACGGCTCCAGTCCAGGTGCTCGGCTCCGTCCGTCTACGCGGGATTCGGTGACAAAGGCCGCCCACTTTGCGCTTTCCTTTCCTGCCTTTCGGCCTTCCCGATCCCGACGTCGATCCCCATCAGCTAGCGCGCGTGCGTGATCGGTGCGCTCGGCTGGAAACGGCGGGCACGGTTCCGGCTCCCGCCTCCCCGGTCCTGGCGCCGGCGGAGGCTCACGCATACGCACACGCACGCGCGCCTTGCACTATGCGTTTCCGCCCGCCGCGGCAGGACCGCAGGAGGAGGGGACCTGCAGGCTGCGGCCTCCCCACGCTCTGATCCGCCCCACGCCCACGAAAACATCGGGGTGCCAATGCCGACTGCCGAGGCAAAGCGTGACCTGCAGTCCTGCTCCTGCAGAAGCGGGGGAGCCTCGCCTCTTCGCCTGGGTCCGCCGGGCGCCGGGCGCCGGGCGTACGGTCAAGGAGGACCGCACCAGCCAGCAGCGGCAGACCAGCAGTGCTCCCAGCAGCTGCAGGACTGCAGGGGCAGGGCACGGATTTCGGTCCACGGCGTAGTAACTCTCGGATGTGACGGGTGACCGCAGTAGAAAAAAAATGGCAGTACCGTGCCATGTTTTTCGGCGTTGTGTGCCGTGCTGTGCAAGCAGTACTAGCGCTGTCCTCTGGCCCTCTCGGGCGTCGCGTCTGCTGCCTCGTGCTCACTCGCTTTTCTCCGTGAGAGACTGAGCGTACCCTGTTTCCGGCCCACTGACTTCGTTCGTGTACTAGCGTGGTACCAGTACAAGCCCTTGTTTAGATTGTAAGTTTTTTTATTCTCTTTTTGTTATATTAATTTTTTAGATATATGTATAGAGTATTAAATATAGATAAAAAAAATAACTAATTACATAGTTTGATTGTAAATTACGAGACGAATCTTTTGAGCCTAGTTATGCCATGATTGGACAATAATTGTCAAATATAAACGAAAATACTACAGTGTCAAATACTGATTCAGACCTTGTTTAGATTCCAAGTTTTTTCGCTCTCTCCATCACATCAAATCTTTGGACACATGGAGTATTAAATGTAGATAAAAAAATAACTAATTACACAGTTTGATTGTAAATTACGAGACGAATCTTTTGAGCCTAGTTAGACCACGATTGGATAATAATTATCAAATACAAACAAAAATGCTACAGTGTCAAATACTGATTTCTAACCGCTATCTAAACAAGGCTTCGTAACTCCAATCTAAACAAGACACAAACGAGGCCCAAAAACTATACACAGAAATGAGGTACCAGTACAACAGAAACGTTTCTGGCTGCCGGAACTCAGAAATGAGACTACTAGTCTACCAAGAATCCGAAGGCTTTGTTTAGATAGGGTTTACTAATCTTATTTGGCATTGTAGCATTTTTATTTGTATTTGACAATTATTGTTCAATTATGGTCTAACTAGACTCAAAAGATTCGTCTCGTAATTTACAATTAAACTGTATAATTAGTTATTTTTTTATCTATATTTAATACTCCATACATGTATCCAAAGATTTGATGTGATAGAGAGAGAGTAAAAAAACTTGCAATCTAAACAAGGCCCAAGATAAACACAAATGTTACTGGCTAGAACTGTGTCCTCAGCAAATGTTGGTGGTGTGCGCTTTTGACCTTGTTTAGTTCGTAAAAAGTTTTTCTAAAAAGTGTTATAGTACCTATTATATCGAATCTTGCGATACGTGTATGGAGCATTAAATATAGATGAAAAAAAACTAATTGCATAGTTTGGTTGAAAATTACGAGACGAACGTTTTGAGCCTAATTAGTCCATGATTAAACACTAATGCCAAATAAAAACAAAAATGTTACGATAACCCAAATTTCTAAATTTCACAAACTAAACACGCACTTTATCAGGGTCCTAAATTGCACGGATGCAACTCTGGGAAGTGCTAGTAGTACAACGGAGCAACAAGGACGACATGCAGGAAAGAGCCGCCCCAAAGTCAGTACTTGAGCTGTCCTTGGCCTGATGCAATTATTCACCGACAATTGTACGTGTGGCCTGATCGAGAGCCGCGCCACCCGCCGTCGTGTTTGCGTCCCACGTCAAGTGGTCGCTTACTCGCGTCGGTGTCGATTTTTTTTAATTTTAACCTTTTTTTAATATAATTTTAAATCTAACACTATTGTTTTTTTAGGCTAACATTTTTGGCCGCGTCTATTTTCCTGACACGGCCAAATGCCTATGTTGTGCCATGCATGGCGGCGCTGCTGCGAGAGGCTCGACGCGTGTGGCGACCATCCTCACGATCACCGACGTGGCAGGCTTCTGCTTGGCCACCACCGCTACCGATCCATGGCGCGGCAGAGCGGTATAATCGCCGCCACCAATCCCGCTACGAAAGCAAAGAAGGCGTCTGCGTCGCCCCGCTACGCGCCCATCGCCAACCACGTCCGGCCCGCCGGCCATTTAACGGCGGCAGCCCCAACCGCCAGCCCTCCATTGCTGTCTCCCTCCCTTCCCTTCCATTCTCCGGCCGCCTCCATCCCTCCTCGTCCTCGTTTAAGGTTTTTACGCATATTTTTATTTTCGTTTGAATGGTGGATATGATATTATAAATGGAGTTAAGGTTAGCAGAAAAATTATGTTTGGGAACTATGGTGAAGATATAAGTTTGAGTTTGTCAATGTTAAGGTTAATTATTTAGTTAGAAATATGTTTGCCATGTATTTTTTTGTTACTATAATTGCTGTTTATAATATTTTAGTTCCTTTGCAAATGATTACATTTTTCATTAATTTGCGTTGTTTTGATTAATGTTTAATTTGAACCGTTTTATTAGATGGAAGACATGTTTCGAGAGCAGTTATAGCGAAAACGGGGTCGTCCTAGAGAAATGTACCCCGACGAGTCTAGCAAAGATGCCCCCGTCCCTCCTGAACTCCCTGTCCCTAATTGTGACTGTGGTCGTCCGGTCGACGTGTTTCAATCGAGACATCCCGACACAGCGGCTCGTTGCTTCTACACGTGCAGTTGTTTTAATATAAGTAATTGTTACTACTATCTTTTTCTTCTTCATTTGTATTACTAGATTACTAATATTTTGTTGAATTTTTGTTTTGTAGGACCATGAGATGCTTTTCTTTCAAAGGATCGATTTTTGCAGATAAGTTTGATCCTAGGTACCTCATTTTTTACGATTGGTTTAGAGGGAGAAATCCCCGTGAGCGCTTCAAGCGGTGGGTTCCACCCTCCTAACCCTCCACCAATGACGGCTAAGGAGAAGCACCTAGCTGCAGTTAGACGACTTGAGGAACCTCCTCGGTGCGATTGCGGAGATCGAACTGTGATAAACCCTGACAATACGTTGGAGTTTGTGTGTCCAAACAAGCATGAAGTAAGTGCAAAGTGTATGTGTTGAAATCTTTAGCTATATGTATTCATGTACTAATGTCACGTTATTTAGGTGCATTCAATGCCGAAGTGTCGTTTGAAGGAGTGGTTGTATGGTCCTAAGAACAAATGGCCCGAATAACCTCCAAAAGCAAAACAAAAGAAGAAATAAAAGTTAATTTACAAAGCACCACCAGTCAAGTGCGAATGTTGTGTTAATTCAAACTATGGCCTACTCCCTTCGGAGCTTGCAATAGACCATTATTGCGGCCATATGGTTGAGTACGAAGAGGTTCGTTATTTTTGTGGTAAACATGAAATCACATTTTCTTTGTTTTGGTAAGACCTATATGATATAATATTTGTTTTGAACAGAGCATTAGGAAATGCAGGTGGGAACGTTACGATGGTCAAGCTTAGTTCTTGGATGAACTGAAGAAGAGGCAACTAATTACACAGAAGAGGGGATATGGACCTGACTACGTTAACCTATTCGTTAAACATCACAAAGAAAAGATGCGTGAGTTTGCTAGACAGCGCGGTATTTATAACCCGATCGATGTTGGGCTTAACAAATGGAGATTGGAGAGGCGGATGACATTAGAGGAGGAGAGGGCAAGGAAGGAGGCAAAGGAGGAGACAAGAGTACAGATGCAGGTCTTGAACGAGCATATTGTTGCATTATATGTCAGTTAGTGCTTGAACGCCTTTTTTCGTTGCCTGATTTTAAATGTAATATAATCGCGTTGCTAACTGATTGCATTTTATATATGAAGGGATTGGTTGCAGCAAGGATCATGCCGTAGAGGTGGCTCGTGCAAGGTATGAGGAAAAGAAGTTAGATGAGCATGGATCGTGAGTCGGTCGCACTGCTCAATCACCGATTGTGTTGTCTCGATGAGGGGACGAGGATGAGGACGACATCGCGGATCGAGTGAGCTCATTGCTCTAGCAGAGGTGGGCATGCAGGCGAAGGATGATGACGACGACACTGGCAGACTGAGCGAGCTCATCGCTCTAGCAGAGGCGGGCATGCAGGTGAAGGAGGATGAGGACCACATCGGCAGACCGAAAGCGAGCTCATCGCTTCTAACAGAGGTGGGCTTACAAAGGAGGAGGATGACGACGCGTTTTTCACTCAGTCGGCTCATGCTGACTACGATGAAGCGGAGGCCGCTTACTACAAAGCGACAGGCGGTCGTCGAGCAACACAGTGAGCCTAGCAACAAAGAATGTGGTTGTGGTTGAGGATTGGTACTCGGACGACGAGTTGCTTACTCAGTATGTTTCTGACTGAGGGTTTTTATTACGCCGTCTATTAGTTCCATGCTTTATTAATGATCAATGTAGCTATGCACTACAAATTCTATTGTGTTGTCTTATATTCCTTTTGAACTATCGATGTATTGTACCCATGTATCATGTACTCGGATTACCCATGATCGATCTTAAGTGATCACATCTTTTTATATCATACGTTCAAAATTTCTAAAACGAACGTAATTATTTGCCGCGTCATAGACCAGGTTCTGGTGCTACATAGGCATGGTTCTGCGTCTATGCCGTGCCATAGTACATGGCGCATCTGTGCTGCGCCATAGTACATGGCACGCCGTTCTCGCCAGATCCCATGGTGCAACAAAGGACACAGCGCACTGTTTCACCATCGATAGCTCCGCCACGGGGTACCCGGGCGATTTGTTCGAGCTTCGGTATCACGTAACTCGACGGTGACGCAAGAGACAGCTTGATTTATCCTGGTTCGGGCCTCGACCGTGATCGAGTAATAGCCCTCGCCTAGTCGACGTTAGCCTTTATGATGGATTGATTGTCCAAAGAAAAGTGTCCAAAAGTCCTGCTTTCTAAAACCCCGTCCTCCTTTATATAGTCGAGGCCGAGTCCTAGTCGGTTTATAATGAGAGTTCCTAGTAGGATTACGTATAATACTACTACTAAGATTATATGAAAAGAAACCTAGTTAGACTAGATCTTCTCTCTTCCTTTGGGGTATCCTGTGGGTCCCAGATCGACAAGCCCGCGAGCACTTCATGGCTGAGCTCTGGAAGCCTCGTCTTGTTCCTTCAGGTCTTGCCGAGTAGAAACAAGCGTCGTCCGAGTGCTTTCTTGAGTGAAACCATGTAGTGCTTCCTGGGATCTTCGACTAGTGAATGCTTTTTTTGAAGAAAAAAGCACGCCCAGCTGGGTGTAGCCCACGAGCCTCTTGCTCTTTAGAACAAGGAGCTGGAGGGTCTTGTCTTGAAATTGCTCTGATGTTTTGTCGGGTTCTTTTTGCCGTGAGGTCTTGAAGTGGTCTTTCTTGAAGAAGTCTTCTTAGTGACGTACGCTTTTTCAAAGAAAAAAGTGCACTCACTGAGTGTAGCCCCCGAGCCTTTTGCTATTTAGAATAAAAAGTTGGAGGGTCTTGAATCCGATGTTGTTTGATAGCTCTTGTCTTAAAGAAGTCTTTTGAGTGATGTGCGCTTTTTTAAAGAAAAACTGCACTCACTGAGTGTAGCCCCCGAGCCTCTTGCTATTTGAAACAAAGAGTTGGAGGGTCTTGAATCTGACTTGTTCAAAGAACTGAAAACCTCTCCTGTTGTAGCCCCCGAGCGTTATTCAAAAAGAACTCGGGTGTAGAATCTTGGCATATTCTCTGGTAGTCTGCTGTTGTTAGATGTAGTTATACGGTGGTGGTTGAGTGTAAATGATGTTTGCTCATGAGTTGTACAGTGTTGGTATATTCTTCCGAATATGCTCGTTCCTGAGTACTGTTCATTCACGCCTGAGTTCTCTTTTATTGAATTCTGTCTTTTCACTGCGTCCTTTGTAAGCTTTGTTCAATTGGTGCTCCTGGTCCATGTGCACCGCTTCCTTGGCCTATAAATACCCTTCTTGTTCATCGTTTTGATTCATCGAGCATTTTGTTGTGTGGTCTGAAATCTCTATAGTCATGAATATGATAGTTTGTGAAGTAGAGCAGCCCCTGAGCGTATTTTATAGTTCTTGTACATCTTGTCGTAGCTGGAGGAAGTCTTATGGTAGGGATTAGAGGTAGACTAATCTTGCAGCAGCATTGTACTAGGGAGTATGTGGTGGTAGTTGGAGAAAGTCTTGTGATGTGGGATATGTTCCTTCATTCAGCTAGCCTGGGGGTTGATCCTCGTCGCCGCCTCGAGATCGCCTTGGTGCAGAGATCAACACCATATCCGGATCACATCGGACTTGGGTAGACAGATGCTGCAGGCTTCTCTTGGTCCACGTTGTCCCGCCGTCGGTCATTGAACTCGCTTTGGATGTGCTATGTTCTTCCTTTGAAGAAAATAGTGTAGCCGAAAAGCGGTTTGTTCTACCGAGTAGCAATTTGGAACACGTAGTCGTTCTAGAGCCTAGTTGTGTCTGTGTTCATTTTTGCTACCTTGTCTATCGAAAACCGAATTTGTTGGGTCTTGTAAGATGTGTAATCTTGTATTTTTGAAACCATTTGTAATGGAGAGAATCTTATCTTCCGAGTTGTCTTTCTTTATTCTCATTGATGTCCCGGTTGTTTATGTGATTCCCGAGTTCTTTGTATAAGAACCGAGTTCTTGCGTTCCTGGTGAGGTAACCCTTTGTAGCTTCATGGATAAGTCTAAAATCTGTCCGTTGAACTATACCATTGTGTGGATTTGTGCCGCCCATTATTTCCTCTAGATCGTTGCGTTCTCATGCCATGTTTAAACGGGCCTGATGGGCCGTGCTTTTACTGCTGTAAAATCTATTTAAAGGCATTTCTTCTTCTTTTTCTTTACTGCCCTGCTTTTCCTTTGAAACCCTAGTCCTCATAATTCCGCCGCCGCTGTTGTCGCCGTCATCTGAGCGCCGCCATCTGAACATCATTGTTCCTTAGCGCTTTATTGTTTTTGCTAGTATATGGGTAGGAAGAAATCAGCAAGCAAGTCCCAGGCAACCTTTGTAGACGAGGAGGCATCGCTTTCTATGATTGAAAATCAAGAATTCATGGCCATGAGGGCAGCTCAGAAGATCTGGCTGGCTCCGACTGCGACTGAGGATTAGTTGCGTGAGCTTATCAACGATGGTCTGATCCAGAGCAAGGATATTGCCGATTGGAAAGCTCCGGGTGAGCATCGGGTCCCAACTCCAGGTCCTGGTGAGATTATTCTTTTTGTCTCCTTTATCCGTGCCAGATTCTGCCTTCCAGCTTTTGCTTTTCTTCATCGATTTCTCGGCTATTTTGAGATTACCTTGAACCATCTTGCTCCCAATGCTGCCCTCCATCTTTCTATTTTTGTTCATCTTTATGAAACTTTCCTTGGAAATCCTCTTTCTCTTTCTCTCTTCCGTTACTTCTTCCGTCTGAAACCTCATCCCCGCCGCGATGACACCCATGTTCTTGGTGGCTGCGGGATTCAGTTTCGCCAAGGTCTTAACAATAAATTCTTTGATTATGACTTGGTTGATTCTGTTAGGGATTGGCGTGCAGACTGGTTTTATGCCGCCAATATGATTCCTCCTCTTGCTGTTCATTCTGGGTCTGATCCTGTGGTCAATGACCGGTGGGAAAAGAACCCCCTGACGACGGCTGAGCTCCAGGCGATCAAGCCGTTTCTTGAGAGGATATGTACTCTGAAACAGTAAGGTTTGACCAGCTTTGGGATTATTTCTAGTTTTCTTCGCCGCCGTGTTCAACATCTGAAGGAGCGAGAAAATTATGGTTTTGAGTACTCTGGGGCGGAGGACCCTTCTCGTATGGTTCCCGCCCTTGAGTTGACTGATGAAGAAGTGCTCGAGCGCCTTCAGAAGATGTTGAAAGGAGTAAGCGTCGTCCCGCTAAAAGGTCCTAATGGCTAGAGGGGGGGTGAATAGCCTTATAAAATTTCTACAACAACACTCAATAAAATGGTTAGACAATTATGAGGCGAAGCAAGAGTTGCGCTAGCCTACTCAAAATGCAAGCCACCTACCACAATTCTAGTTTAGATGGAGTATATCCACACAATAGCTATATCACTACACTAAGGTAGTGTGCTCTCAAATGCTAACTAAAGAGCCATACTAACCAAACTAACAAGCTCTCACAACTAGTTACACTAAAGAGCTTGACAACTACTTTGCGGTAATGTAAAGAGTGGGCAAGAAGGTTATACCGCCGTGTAGATGTATGAACCAATCAATCACAAGTGTGGATAACAGTGAAGACCAATCACCTCGGAATCAAAGGATGAACACAATGATTTTTTACCGTGGTTCACTTGCTTACCGGCAAGCTAGTTCTCGTTAGACGATTCACTCACTTGGAGGTTCACGCGCTAATTGGCTTCACACGCCAAACCTTCGATAGGGTGCCGCACAACCAACACAAGATGAGGATCACACAAGCCACGAGCAATCCACTAGAGTATCTTTTGGCTCTCTCCACGAGAAAGGTCAAGAACCCCTCATAATCACCATGATCGGAGCCGGAGACAATCACCACCCTCCGCTCGACGATCCTCGCTGCTCCAAGCCATCTAGGTGGCGGCAACCACCAAGAGTAACAAGCGAAACCCGCAGCGAAACACGAACACCAAGTGCCTCTAGATGCAATCACTCAAGCAATGCACTTGGACTCACTCCCAATCGCACTATGATGATGAATCAATGATGGAGATGAGCGGGAGGGCTTTGGCTAAGCTCACAAGGTTGCTATGTCAATGGAAATGGCCAAAGATATGAGCTATAGCCGGCCATGGGACTTAAATAGAAGCCCCCACGAAATATAGCCGTTATACCCCTTCACTGGCATAACGCGGGCTGACCGGACGCCCGGTCCGTTGACGAGACGCTGAGCCCCAAATATCCGGTCGGCCGTCAGTAGTCACCACGTGTTTGACTCCAACAGTCATCTCTTGTTTGCCCGAGCGGACGCTTTCCGGTCGGGCCGACCGGACGCTGGACCCTCAGCGTCCGGTTGTTTCCAGTAAGGGTCCAGAACTGATTTTTATCGACCGGACGCGTCCGGTCATGCTTGATCGGACACAACCCAGCGTGCGGTGCATAATCCTACGCGCTGTGCAGACCGACCACTTGACCGGACGTAGCCCTTCAGCGTTCGGTCGCCGAGCGACCCAGCGTCCGGTCAATAGACCGACGCCAGCATCTCACTGTTACACATGACCGGACGCGCCGGTCCCTCAGAGGTCCAGCGTCTGGTCACTGTATAACCAGCGACCCTAACTCGTTTTTACTTCTAACTTCTCCACCCTCGCTCAAATGTGCTAACCACCAAGTGTATCACCTTGTGCACATGTGTTAGCATATTTTCACAAATATTTTCAAGGGTGTTAGCACTCCACTAGATCCTAAATGCATATGCAATGAATTGGAGCATCTAGTGGCACTTTGATAACCGCATTTCGATACGAGTTTCACCCCTCTTAATAGTATGGCTATCGACCTTAAATGTGATCACACTATCTAAGTGTCTTGATCACCAAAACAAAATAGCTCCTATGGTTTAGACCTTTGCCTTGAGCTTTTTGTTTTTCTCTTTCTTCTTTCCAAGTCTGAGCACTTGATCATTACCATGGCATCATCTTCATCATGCTATGATCTTTGTTTGCTTCACAACTTGGAGTGTGCTACCTATCTCATTATCACTTGATAAACTAGGTTAGCACTTAGGGTTTCATCAATTCACCAAAACCAAACTAGCACTTTCACCCGCTTGCTGTCCCTGAGTATTGTGCTAACAACCCGTGTTGATGCAAAAGTGGATCTGCAAACACAAAGGGCTAATACCCGAATCGATATCCAAAGCGTGCCAGTCGATTTGACCTGTTAATCGACAAGGATGAAGATACGAGCACTTTGGTCCTGACAACAGCGATACGCCCGGAAGTCACGGCCAAGAGGTACTCACACGGAACTCGAGAATCACCGAAGGTCGCACTGAAGCGATGCAACTCGCCGAATCAATGAGAACTCGTAAAAAGAAAAAGAAATATGCAAATTGACGAAGTCGCCGAAAAGTAAGTAGATGCAAATAGGAGTAAAAATTGGTTTTGATATTGATTGATCTATATTACATTGCCCCTCAATCTATATTTATACCCTGATCTAAAGAGACATAACAAATACGACTAGGACACCAAGTCCATATCTAAGGAAACACGTGACTCTTACATGAATCATACTCTAACAAATATAGAAAAGGAAATCAACTCCTATCTATTTCCCTGTCCGCCTCAATTACGATGGAATTCTCACCGACCTCCTTTCCATCGGCATACTTCCTACTTCATCGGCAGTAGTTTTCAAGCCTTCCTTCATCGGCATCGACACTAACATCTCCAACCTTATCGGCAACGCCCGAGTCTAAATCAACCTTTCCATCGATCACCACCATTCATCGGCAACCATCTTTACAATCTAATTTTCATCGGCTGTCAGCGTATACAGTAACTTTCCTCCTGCCGATTAGCCCACTCTGATCATTTTGACACGTGCAAAAAACGGTGTCAACACATGCCCCCCAATTTCGGAGTATAAAACCTTTAATGCTCCGAAATTTACTCCAAATAACGTTTGCCTTCGCCCAATTACCGTAACTCATCCTCCAAGCCAAAACTTGATCTGTTATCAAATCTAATCAAATCTAGTCCTGATTCACGCACCTCAGTAAATATTGCACAATTTCCAACCACTCTTGCCCTGATTATGGTTAAGATACCAAAACAATAATCCATTGGCAAGATCCTAACATAATAATGTCGCCATTTTCAGAATTAAAATATCCTGTACCGAGATCTCTTCCAAGTCATGATTACTTGCCATCAAATCATCTATACAATCCCTTGATTATCGTGCGAACAGTTACCATATCCATCTGAACCACCTCGACCCACATGCGCGCGGCATAGAGATAAGTCCAGAATACCCCTACTCCAAGCGGCTTATAAATAGATTTCTCCGGTACGCTCGTCTTCTACCCTCAGACTCCAATCTTTGGCATTCTCTCTTTCCGACGGCGACTCCGACGAACAACTGCGCGACCTCAACCAACAAGAACTTTTTTCCAGCGTCAACCTCAAATCTCCAGCTCGTGCCCCCATCTACCTCAAGATAATGGCAATCAACTTCGACGTCCCTGCGGTTCGTTCCACTTCCGTTACTTTTACCTCGATTCCTCTGGTCTTTGCGAGTTCATACAGTTGGTAATTTTTCTCTTTTTCTTTGTTCTTCGGATCCTCTAAACTTAGGAACTTCGCAACAAATTAGTTATTCCAACCGATCAGCCGCATTTCCAATGCCTAGGACCAATGGGCAACCCAGATCCAACTGATCTGATTAATGCAAAGGTTAACAGAATTCCTTTTAGAGCCCAAAATTTCTCTCTAAATTTATGGAAAGATACATTTCGATCTTGGCCCAAAACCACCAAAGGGTGGAAAGATTGGTACATGAGGGTCAATAGGTCGATGCAAGTACACTGGGCAGAACGGAAGCTAGACCAATGCATTAGGCTATCCATTGCCGATATGCAAAAGAACGAGTCAATGATGATTGCAGCTGCTTACTTCTGGTCAGACACAACAAACACTTTTATGTTTGGACATGGCCCAGCTACTCCCACACTTGCCGATGTCTACATGCTCACTGGCTTGGACATTTCAACTATCGATGAAGGCTCCATCTATGGCAGAAAATTTGAATATAGGGTGAATACCCGCAATATCGGCGGTTGGACGGGATATATTCAAGAATGCTAGAGGACCGGGACAGTTAACCAGAGGGAACATGCCACATTCTTGAATATGTGGTTAGAAAAATTTATCTTCTGTGGTCGATCAGTAGGACCAACCAACGCCTTCCTCCCCGCGGCTGAACTCTTGGCCAATGGTGTAAGGTTCCCTCTTGGCCGATACCTTCTGAGCTCCACTTATCATCTTCTTCATCAAGTGTCTCAGAAACTTTTGCTTGGTGAACCCATCAGCAACTTAGGAGGCCCGTGGTGGTTTATCAACATGTGGCTGAATGCCCATATGCACAAACGTTTGCAATGGGACTTCTTTGCCCAACAATTCCCACGAGAAATTGCTGAAGACCACGTGCTTGGGGATGAGGAATCAGCAACACGCTCACCCCTCAATTTTGGTGAAGCCATAATTGTCCTCCCTGGAACAGAGGCCAATGAAGACCAGATCGGCAGATTCTTCCAAAGCTTCTACAATGGTCTTTCTCGTGATCATAGGGCCTGGGTACCTTATTTTGACGAAGAAAACAGATTCCCCCTTCTTTTTAACTTTGCCGATGACACTCTGAATCAGGATAATGAACTCATGATGGCCATCATTACTCCCAGGGCAATCCCAGTGAACACATTCGGTAGCGGGAAAAACACCAATATCATGTATGAATTTTACAATCCATCGGCAGTATCCCGTCAATTGGCTTTTGGGCAACTGCCAATCAAACTTTATTTTGCCGATGTGATCAAACCCAGAGAAACAATCATCTGCGGAACAGATTGGAGCAGGGTAGTACGACTCTCCCCCGATGCCGATACTACAGATGTCGATCTATCCATCTGGATACCAGCATCTTTCATCACCGAATCATATAAGCAATGGTGGCGAGAGTGAAGGGAACAACTGTTTGCAACATCTGCTCACACATATCGGCACATGATCGACCCTGAATACGCTATTCCCGATGATGCAGTAAGTTTCTTTTAACTCCCTTCTGCTTTTTCCTTTCATATATCGGTAACTAACTTTCTCGTGACAAAGTTAACAACCCAAAGACCATCTATGAGCAAAAGTGGAAACCCTTCGATCTTGACTGCTTCCCGATATCACCGATCGGCTACAACTCCCCACCTTAGTCGCTTTGACTCACCGTAAGACCCGTGCAAGACCATCACCTCCAAGTCCAAATTGGCTATAGCTAGGGCCACTCCATTGGTCTTTGCTAAACCCCGATCAAGGCATTCAAGGTAACAACCTCATTTATTTCTACTCATACCGATCACAAACTCAGACAACATTAATCATCGAGGTGTAAGAGCCATTCTTTGGATCATCATCGGCAATTCCTTCGACATCAAGCACCACTACCTCTGATAAACCTTCGAGGTATTCCTTTGATTTTACATTTTATCTGTTAAATATCATACCTTACACTTGTTTTGCAAAGAACAAATGGGTACATCGGCAAGCGTACGGATGTTCAAGCTCCACAACCAACAAGTGCCGATGCCCCCTGACCAACCGTTCTTTGAGGCCCAAGCAAAGCGCAAAGCCTTAACAGATGCCGAGGCACGGCCAAAACGAGAGAAGTCCATGTCGATCCCCACATCGCCCCAACGCCCGCAAAGTTTACGGCGAGAATCGGTCGATGCAACCGAGCAAGCGATAATCCTCCCCAGACAGACATACCATTGGTCATCATACCCCAAGGGCCAACCACCGATGAGGCCCACAGAGGATATCCCATCGGCAAGCTCAGCCGATCCTCCACACGGCATACTCGGTCAAGTTTCCTCCAACCAAGTCAGAAATTGCCTTGAAACAGTAAGCCGATTGACCTAGTCGATTTATAATATTTATACTTATCCTAGCTGACCTCTTTTTCTTTTTCTCAGGAACAAGACTCCCCAAACAGCCTATTTTCCTTTGCCATTGACGTTTCTGACGATGATGGAGAGGAAACAAGTTCTTCCCTTGCACTGGGAAAAATATCAGCATAAATTAAGTCCAAGTTGGAAGCTGTCCTGGACTTGTTACAGCAGGATACCGCCCAACTGGTAGATGACTCGGACCCCGCAAAGGCAATTTTCAAAACAATCCGTGGCCAGATCCCTGCCGATGTTGAAGAAGCACTCTTCCCAGCAGCCCATTTAGAAAGCCGCCAACTGCAATATCAACGGGCTGCTCAACGCATTGCCGATAGAGCAGCTCAGGCTCAACTCAAAGAAGAGATGCTACACCTAAAACAGATTGCCGATGAGAAGCACAAGGGCATCGGCAACTTGCAGACTTCGGGCGCTGAACTTAAGCAGGAAATCTTAGATCTATCGGCAAAGAGGATGGCTCTATTGGCTGAATTGAAAGAAGTCGAGGCAGCCTTAACTCATGCCCAACAAGAAGAAAGCCAGCTACCCGATGCCATCAAGGCCCTTCAGCAAGAAAGAGACATCTAGGCTCGCAAAGCCTTGGCCATGAAGAAAAAACTCAAGCCTGTGGAGGGTGCTGCCGATGAAGACATCAAAGAAATGAAGGAAGCCGACCAGATTCGCCTGCGTGCGATATTGGCTATCCAATCCTTGTTAAACTTGTAAATCTTGTCTATTGCATTGGCACTTTATGAGACATTGACATCCTTGTATAATTTTAGCCGATAGGACTGTTATCGGCACTTCTACTTTTATGCATCCATCCAGATACTAGGGTAATATTTCTTTAAATATTTTCCATTTAATGCTCTGAGAAACACAAGCCCTTCGAGGGTTTCTAGAATATATGCGTTACCAAGAACAGACTGATTTATCCGATATGGACTTTCCCAATTAGGAGACCACTTTCCAAACTTTGAACTTTTAGTCCCAATCGGTAAAATAAATTTCCAGACCAGATCTCCATCGGCAAACTCCTTTACCTTCACCTTCTTGTCATACCATCTGGCTACTCTTTTCTTATTTTCTTCGATGCTAACTAAAGCCCTTAACCGATGACCCGCCACATCTTCCAACTCATCCTTCATAAGAGTATCATAATCATCGGCTGTCAGTTGATTTTGAGAACGTATTCACCTAGAGCCAGTTTTAATTTCCCAAGGCAATACTGCATCGTGTCCATATACTAACTGATAAGGCATCACTTTGGTTGTACCATGACATGACATCTGATATGACCACAAGGCTTCATTTAATACTGTATGCCACCTCTTAGGATTTTCTTTAATTTTGCGCTTAATGAGTTTGATGATCCCTTTGTTAGAAGCCTCAGCCTGACCATTAGCTTGAGCATAATATGGAGAAGAATTTAAAACTTTAATTCCCATACCTATAGCAAACTCATCAAATTCTCCCGATGTAAACATAGTACCCTGATCGGTAGTGATAGTTTGAGGAATACCAAATCGGTAAACAATATGCTCTTTCACAAAATCGATCATATTAGCCGATGTAACCTTTTTTAAAGGAATTGCCTCAACCTATTTTGTGAAATAATCGGTAGCAACCAGAATAAATTTATGTCCTTTGCTCGATGGCGGATAAATCTGATCGATGAGATCGATAGCCCATCCCCGGAACGACCAAGGTTTAATTATAGGGTTCATAGCCGATGCAGGCGCTCTTTGAATATTACCAAACTTTTGACACCCCTGACATCCTTTAAAATATTTAAAACAATCTTCAAGAATAGTCGGCCAATAGTATCCATTCCTTCTGATCATCCACTTCATCTTGAAAGCCGATTGATGCGCTCCACACACTCCTTCATGAATTTCACCCATCAAACTTTTCGATTCATCACTGCTAACATATCTGAGTAAAACTCCATCTATAGTTCGATAATATAATTCATCATCGAGGAGCACATACTTGGTAGCTTGGAACCTTATACGTCTTTCAACCTTTTTATATGGATCCTTTAAATAATCGACAATCTCCTTTCTCCAAATCATCGGTATCGATTGCCGATGTTAGCACTTCTGAATAGGTCGATACCACAAGCATCTTTGAGCTAGTCGATTAGCCTCCTCATTATGCAGTCGAGAAATATGTTCAAGACGAAAATCTCTAAACCCTTTCAATAATTGCAAACATCTTTCATAATACGAAATTAAAACTTCACTTGGCATTCATAAATCCCAGCCAATTCATTTATAACTAGCATAGAATCACCAAAGATTTCAACAAAGATCGGCACGTATCTCCTTCAAAGAATTCTAACCCTTTTATCAAGGCTTGGTATTCATTTGATTGTTTGTCGATGTTGCAACAATCGGCAATGAAAACTCATACTTCCTTCCTTGAGGTGAAATCAACACAATGCCGATACTGCTCCTTCACCACATGTGGACCCATCGAAGAAAAGTGTCCAAGGAGCAACCTCCAGAGAGTCCATCAGATTATAATGTTTGAGTGACAAAATCAGCCATAACTTGCCCCTTAACCGCCTTTTAGTCGATTAAGAACGTAGTTCAAATTACGATAATGCTAAAATCCACTTGCCGATTCTACCACTTAATATCGGCATCGACAAAGATATACTTGACTACGTCGTCTTTGCATATGACCGTACATTCGGCGAGATAACAAATAGTGTCTTAATTTGACACAAGAAAAGTATAAACACGAGACATAATTTTTCGATGGCGAATACCTTGTCTCAAAGATCCACTAATCTTACATTCAAATAATAAATAACACGTTCTTTCCCTTCAAATTCTTGAATAAGAGCTGAACCGATAACGGTATCATCGGTTGACAAATACAAACTGAAAGGTTTCCCGTGTTGAGGTGGAACTAGCAATTTGGAGGATTTGTTAAATATTTCTTAATTTCATCTAGGGCTAATCACGCTCGGCTCCCCATACAAATTCTGATCGGCTTTCAATTTAAGTAATGGACTGAAAGCCTTGATCTTACCCGACAGATTAGATATGAATCTTCTAATAAAATTAATCTTACCGATCAAATATTGCAATTCAGTTTTATTGGCGGAAGCAACCACCTTGTTAATTGCATCAATAGACTTCCCTCTTGATTTCGATGCCCACCGATGCACCATAAAACCCAAGAATTGACCTGCCGATACACCAAATGCACATTTATTAGGATTCATCTTCAATCCATGCTTCTTTGTGCACTCCAGTATCTTTCGTAGATCGGCTAGATGTTTTGTGATATCTCCAGACTTAATCACTACATCATCAATGTAGATCTCCACTAATGTGCCGATGTATTCATAAAAAATAAAGTTCATAGCTCTTTGATAAGTAGCGCCGTCATTTTTCAAACCAAACGTCATGACTATCCACTCAAACAACCCTACATGACCTGGACATCCGAAGCGCCTTGGGAATATCTTCTTCACCATGAATATTTGATTGTAACTGCATTACCATCCATGAAGTGATAATTTGATGTCCGTTGCGACATCAATCAACAAATCAGCAATCGGCATTGGATGACCATCCATCGGTGTGGCTTTGTTGAGATTCACGAAATCAATACAAACACGAAGTTTTCCATTTTCTTATAAACAGGAACCACATTAGAGATCCACTCTGCATATCGACACTACCGAATAAACTTTGCCTCAATTAATTTAGTTATTTCGGCCTTAATGTCAAGAAGTATATTAGGGTTGCATCGGTATTTGGCAAATTGATGTGGCGAAATCCAGATTTGGTAGGTAACCGATGTTCAACTATGGATCGGTCTAATCCGAGCATCTCAAAGATAATCCCAAGCAAAACAATCTTTATACTCTTTTAACAAATCAGTTATTTGCTGCTTACACTTGGAATCTAACTTAGCACTAATAAAAGTAGGTCTTGGTCTATCGCCATCACCAATATCTACTTCTACTAAATCATCTGCCGATGTGAACCCTTGACCTAATTTTCCATCATCGGCAAACCTATCCATTAAAACTCTTCTTCAGAACCGACTGCTTGGATCGGTGGAATTTCATAATCAACAACTCTAAGGAACTCTTTTTCCCAAACTTCTCCTGATATGCATTTAGTTCACTCATAAGTATCCGATTCTGCCGATGCGATGATATAAGAAGAATCACCAGGGACAAACTCAATCTTATCCCCAATCCACTGTACGAGGCATTGATGCATTGTAGAAGGAACACAACAATTAGCATGAATCCAATCCCTCCCTAGAAGCAGATTATATGCACCCTTGCAATTAATAACAAAGAACGTCGTCGGCAAGGTTTTGCTGCCGATGGTCAATTCAACGATATCTTGCCTTTTAGCCGGTGACACATTGCCTTCAAAATCCTTGAAAGATCATATCGGTTTTGGTCAAGTCTTGATCTCCCTTACCAAGTTTCCGATACATCACATAAGGCATAATATTAATCGCAGCCCCTCCATTGATAAGTATCTTAGATACAGGCTGCCCATCAACTCTGCCTTTCACAAACAAAGCCTTAAGATGCTGTCTCTTGTCATCGGTAGGTTTCTCAAAAACAGCCATCATTGGATCTAGTGTCAACTGAGCTACTTGATTAGAGAGAACAACTTCTTCCTCATTATCAGATAGTGCCAAACACTCCATCGGCAACATGAATACCATATTAACATCTGCCGATGGACCCTTATTTTTGTGTTTTACCTACCACTGCTGATGACCAGACCTCTCATTGGAGGAATTTTCCTCTCGGTATAAATCCTCCTGATGCTCACGTTGCATCCTCCTTTTCTGTGTCTTTGTCAGACCCTCCGGGCACCATCGAGGAAACTTGGTTTTCCAAACCGGCTGATAACAGTCCCAGCTTGATTCTACACGGCGTATATTAGGGTCCTGTAGAGAATATTTCTACATCGGGAACTCTTGTGTTTGCCATCTCCTCAAGCTCCTCTTGATTCCTTGGAAAATATCCAACAGCGTTTACCAAGCCTCTCATGTACACTAAACTAAATTCCCCTCACCGATCATGCACCGATGCTCTCGCCTCGATCGGCTCATTGATAAATAAACCACGATTGCGTGTTGAAACCTCCTTTCGACGACCGATTGACCCCATAATAACCATTGCACTCGGGCAATTTTCAACATTGGCAATTTAATACCTTCTTCCCAAAGAATGGATGAAAAACGGCACCTCAATGATCTTTATGCCGATACCATTCTTCCCGACGTCTCTCTTCTTGTCATTGTTGTCGATATCGGTCCTTACGGCGACACCAACCCTCCTGCTTTGTCTTCGATGGGTAATCACAATGCCAGGTCGAGGAGGGTTTTGGAACTACCTTTTTCCCAAAAACCCTTACTTTTTTGCATCATCGGTAGTTATCCGATGTTGGGGATCCACGATGCATTTTCTCTCAAAGAGCCTCCTCGGCGTCAATACCTTGGTCTTCCCTTTGGCCTCCAACATATTTCTTTGGAAAAGGGTGTTGATCAATTTTCATCGGCTTCTGGGCCTTGGAAGTACCAAACTTAATTCTCCCAGATTCAATAGCCGATTGTAACTGTTGCTTGAACACCTTGCACTCATTTGTACTGTGTGAAGTTGCATTATGCCATTTGCAGTACAAGATCTTCTTCAACTCTTCTGCGCCATTGGGATCACATGATTAGGTGACGACTTTAATTTGGCCCTCTTGAAGCGTAAGATCAAATATCTTGTCGGCCTTGATGATATCAAAGGTAAACTTTTACGGCTCTTTCGACCAACGGGACAAGATATCGGCTTTTTATTCTTAACCCACTCATCTAAGCCAATAACTGGTTCTTCATCAGAATCAGAATCTCCTACTTCTTCAACAAATTATACTTTTTTACTCCAATTCTTTTTAGGTTGAAAAACCCTAGTATCTTGATCAGAGATCCTTTGCACAAGATGACTGAGGCTTTCAAACTCCTGAGAAGCATATCTGTCTTTAAGATGTGGCAATAACCCTTGGAAAGCCAGATCGGCAAGCTGCCGATCATCCAGCACCAGGCTGTAGCACTTATTTTTTACATCTCGTAGCCTTTGCACAAAGCTTTCTACCGATTCATCATTACGCTGTCTCAATTTTACTAAATCGGTAAGCTTCTTTTCATGGATTCCAGCAAAGAAATATTTATGAAATCATTTTTCTAGATCAGACCAAGTAATAATAGAATTTGGTGGTAATGAAATGAACCATGTAAATGCCGATCCAGACAAAGATGATGAAAATAATCGAACTCTTAATTCATCTCTGCTAGCTGCCTCTCCACATTGAATAATGAAGCGATTGACGTGTTCCATTGTTGATGTATCATCTTGCCCAGAGAATTTAGTGAAAACTGGTACCTTGTACCTATTTGGGAGAGGAATTAAATCATATGCAGGAGGGTATGGAGTTCGATAAGAATAAGTATTGACCTTGGGCTTTATCCCAAACTGATCCTTCATAATTTCTGCTATCTTATCGGCCCAAAAAGCATCAGCCTCCTCCCGGCGATTTAACCGATCAATTTCTACGAGGAGGTACTGCTGATATCCTCCACATATCTTTGTGGCTCCACGATCTCCACAATCGGCATATTTGCCGTTACTTGTGGTCCATTAACTTTCTTTGGAAAGGATTCATCGGTTGAGCTGCCGATGCTTGATTCTCGAAACCAACTTGCATATGACCTTGTTGAATCCTCGCAACTCATTGATTTTCTGTTGAATCTGTATGTTGAATGTAACTATTCCGACCAACCATTATTAGAACTCATCGGTACAAAACTTACCGATGGTGGTAATTTGTCGACATTGTTGGATAATTATAACCACTTGAGGCATGAACCGAACCCTAGTTTGACTCATAGCGGGGGCTTTTCACGCATCGGCGATAAGCTTGCCGATGGACTTGAATTGGGTATTTGAACCAAAGGCATCTGGAAAACTCCCGGAGTTGGTTGCACGGTAGTTCTTTGTGGCATATTGAGAGGCACTTGAGCCATCGGTGAAACAAAATTGATGGTATAGGAGCTTTTCCTCTCGCATCAAACACTTGAGGTAACCCGAGATTGAAAGCGGATGACTCGGAGGCATACCATATCCCCACCAATTAGCGGTGAATCGGCTATTACGAGACACGTGGCCTGACATAGCTGATGCCGATAGATCATGTATAAGCTGAACTCATCCTCCTGGTAGTACCGGATCGATCGATCGATCGGTGTAGATTGAATATTAGGTAAGCCTCGCCGATCTTCGGAGGAGAAGTAACTTCAGCACCCACAACGGCCGAGGGAGCCAATGGAGTATTGATGTGATGCTGCGGCTCGGTTGGTGATAGGCGGGCCCAACGTAATGCGGTGACGCTTGTCCTTCTTTGAGAGTTCGAACCACAAAGATTATGAACAATATTGACAAACACATTGGAATGATTAATCAAAGCATGATTTATCGCAGAATTAACCATCTCTTGAAGTTTACGAGATTGGAGTCAAAGGTAACTGCCGAGGCAACGACAAATCTTGCTTCGGATGACTTGTCCACTCTTGTTCGAAGCTAAACGATCTCGAGATAAAGTCGTCTATATTCTTCTATAGCCTTTTTCCATGACACGCCTCTGCTCTTCCTTAAGATCTTCTTCGATACCGCGATAATGTTCCTGAATCGATCTCGAGATTGATCATATTGATCGGATTGATTGGTCCCACCGGGCGTGCCAAAAGATGTGTTGATGCAAAAGTGGATCTGCAAACACAAAGGGCTAATATCCGAATCGATATCCAATGCGTGCGAGTCGATTTGACCTGTTAATCAACAAGGGTGAAGATCGAGCACTTTGGTCCCCGACAACAATGATACGCCTTCAAGTCACGGCCAAGAGGTACTCACGGAACTCGAGAATCGCCGAAGGTCGCCCGAAGCGATGCAACTCGCCGAATCAATGAGAACTCGTAAAAAGAAAAAGAAATATGCAAATTGACGAAGTCGCCGAAAAGTAAGTAGATGCAAATAGGAGTAAAAATTGGTTTTGATATTGATTGATCTATATTGCATTGCCCCTCAATCTATATTTATACCCTGATCTAAAGAGACATAACCAAATACGACTAGGACACCAAGTCCATATCTAAGGAAACACGTGACTCTTACATGAATCATACTCTAACAAATATAGAAAAGGAAATCAACTCCTATCTATTTCCCTGTCCGCCTCAATTACGATGGAATTCTCACCGACATCCTTTCCATCGGCATACTTCCTACTTCATCGGCAGTAGTTTTCAAGCCTTCCTTCATCGGCATCGACACTAACATCTCCAACCTTATCGGCAACGCCCAAGTCTAAATCAACATTTCCATCGATCACCACCATTCATCGGCAACCATCTTTACAAGCTGATTTTCATCGGCTGTCAGCGTATACAGTAACTTTCCTCCTGCCGATTAGCCCACTCTGATCATTTTGACACGTGCAAAAAATGGTGTCAACAACCCGCCTCTTGCAGTGAGCTATTTTTCTTATGCGGGTACTTTTTGTATTTTCCTTGCTGTCTCCACTTTTTGCTTAATCTTCCTTGTCTTGTTGTTTTACTCTTTTATAGGAATTGGGGCGTCACTTCGTTGATCCGGTCCCCCTTGATGACCGCCCTGCCATTGTGGAGACTGGGGATAGACGTGTTGGGGCATCCTTAACCAATAAGTTTCAAACCACCATGATGTTTCCTGGTGTTTCTTCCATGAGCCTTGATGTATATGTAGCATATGTTCCTCGTCCAGTTCCTCGAGCTCCTTGTAGTTTCAGGAAGCGGGGGCGAGGGGATTGTTCTTCTACTGGTTTGTCTGCTGCCAAGAAGCGTCGCCAGTCGAGTACTCGTCCAGGTACTCAAGTTATAGGTAACATGCTCCTAGGTGAGCATATTATTACGCTTTGTCTTTTTGTCGTTTGTTTGTGCCTTTAACCGAGTACTTATCTCTTTTTTCAGATGGGGCTGAGGTTGCCTTGGTTGAGGATGAGGAAGATGAGGACGATGATGCACCCCTTGTCATGCATCGGTGAGTTGTTTTCTTGTTTTGTTGTTGTTGAACACCTGCTTCTGTTCTGACTTTGGTCTTGTTCTCTTGTAGTAAGCGGTCGTCGAGCTCGAGTTCTTCTGGAGCTCCGGTACCGACCACGCTGCTCCTGTCGCAGAGTGGCGGTGATGTTTTTGCCTCTATAGTTCCCCCTCTAAAGTTCTCTGTTGGTTTTATGAAAAAGAAGATAGCTGAGTGAGTGATTCCTCGTTATGTTTCTTTGCTTCTGTTTTCCTTTTTTTTGACTCGTATTCTTATTGTCGTGTTTCCTTATCATCTTGCAGACCCTCGTCTTCTCTTAACCCCCCCCGTCGACTTCTTGTTCGTCCTCTGATGTGCTCCTCTGTGGTGGGTCTCAGGACTCGGAGGTGGCTGTGAGGGAGACAGGGTTCCCTGGTGACCACGCTGTTGCTGATTTGCTGGCTCCGGGGGTGACCGTGGCCACGGCGGCGGGTCCATCTGAGGAGGTAGCCGGGGCTTCCCAGGATATGGCCATGGCCTTGCCTTCTTTGCCTCGGCCGACTTCTTACTCTATTCCTCTTGGTACTGGTGGTCAGCGTTTTGATGATGATGTTGTGCAACAGTTCGATGCCACTCATCGGTTGTCAGAGCTGACTGCTGCCAGGGGATCCTTTGCATCCTTTGTGACTTCTTTTGGGAAAAAACTCTAGGTAAGATTTTCTGAAGTTCTTTCTTTGGATGTTCGTCTTTCTTCTGCCCTTATGTCTTGTTTTTCTCTCTCTCTTTTTGCTCAGTCTTTTTCTCGTGATCATACCGGCTTCTTTTTCTCGTCTAAAACCGAGAAAAAGTTGTCTTCTGAGGTAAGTGCTCTAAAAGCAGAGCTTGATCTCTGTCGGGCCGAGATGGAGACTGAGCGTCAAATGCACCAAAAGGAGAAAAAAGCTCTTCGTGCTCGGGTGGTAGAGGCAGAGAAGCGGCGGGAAGCTGCGGTGGAGGCCATGAAGAATGAATGCAATGGTATTGCGGCTTCTTCTTGTTTCCTTCTGTATTCTGATTTCCCTTTCTGCTGACTTCTTTTTTAGTGCTTGGTCTAGCTCTCCGAGTTGAAAAGCAGAAGCTCTCGGAGGGTATTGAGGAAATGAAGATAACTATTCATAATGATCCCACAACAGGTAATTTGAGGAGGTAATTACTCGTGCTGAAGAAGAACTCGCGCTTGCCAACTTGATTAGGCGTGGAGCTGACAGGGATCTTGTGTAGATCCAAAAAATTGTTGAAGACTTGACTGGCAAGTTGGCGACGGCTACTGAGAACTAGAATGCTTTGTGGAAATCATTTCGGTCAGTAGCCGGTCTTCTCCGAACTTCAGCAGACGATGGTCAATCTTGGGCTCAGTTTATGCCCCAAGTTCCGACCCGTTTCCAGGAGTTTGTGAAGAGGTGCGCCCAACTGTGTACCAGGAATGTTCTTGCTCAGGTTTGGGTTCTTTCTCCGGAGTTTCCTTTGTCCAAGGTTGCTGATGAAGCCGAGAGTCAAGAATATATGGATGCCGTTGAGAAGGTGGAGCCTGAGGTCGAAGATTTAGCTAGGAGGATTGTTGATAATCTTAATATTGATATTTCTTCTCCTGATGACAATGCTTGATGTAACTGACCTTTGTACTCCAACTTCTGTAATAGGATACTATACTTATTTTTGAATGAAGATTCTGTATTTTTTGTTGATGTCTTCTTTGCATGTGTGTCTTACTCGGTGTATGTAGATCATTGTCTTGACAAACTTTCCTGATTTGTCGAGTACTTGTCTAGCTTTTGTCAGTGCCATGTAAACAACTCGCTATATATAGATCATTGTCTTAACAAACTTTCTTGATTTGTCGAGTGCTTGTCTGGCTTTTGTCTGCGCTATGTAAACAACTCGGTACATATTGTTGTCTTGACAAACTTTCTGTTCTTGTACTGAAAAGACTTAGGACCGACGATCTCAAGTATCTTTAGCTTCTTGTTTTCAGCCTCTTTGCTTTTTGGTTCAGGTGTTAGCTTATTAGCTACCCTCATCGGCGGGCTCAAGCATCTTTTCAGCTCTTTTGCTGTCGGCCGGTATGCTCAGGCATAGTTTCAGCCATTTTGCTTTTTGTTTCGGGTGTTAGCTTATTAGCTGCCCTCATCGGCGGGCTCGAGCATCTTTTCAGCTCTTTTGCTCTCGGCCGGTATGCTCAGGTATAGTTTCAGTCATTTTGCTTTCTGGTTCGGGTGTTAGCTTATTAGCTACCCTCATCGGTGGGCTCAAGCATCTTTTCAGCTCTTTTGCTCTTGGCTGGTATGCTCAGGCATAGTTTTAGCCATTTTGCTTTTTGGTTTGGGTGTTAGCTTATTAGCTACCCTCATCGGTGGGCTCAAGCATCTTTTCAGCTCTTTTGCTCTCGGCCGGTATGCTCAGGCATAGTTTCAACCATTTTGCTTTTTGGTTCGAGTGTTAGCTTATTAGCTACCCTCATCGACGGGCTCAAGCATCTTTTCAGCTCTTTTACTCTCGGCCGGTATGCTCAGTGAAGACAACTCAGGGAAAGCCATAATAAGACATATGTTGTGTAGAGAAACTGTCTTTATTGATCATGAACGTTGATAAGTCATAATAATACATATGTTGTCGATGAACACTATCTATATTGATCATGAACGTTGATCCCTTGTGGCTTGTATATATATTCTTCCTTAAGTTGTTTTCATGCGTAGAATCTTCTAAGTTAGCTGATGTGCCATGTATTGCTGACTTCTTTTCCATCCTCGGTTGTCAACTTATATGTGTCTGGTCCGGTGGCTTTTGTGACAATAAAAGGATCTTCCCATGGACTTAGTAGTTTATGGCGTCCGTCCGCTTTTTTTATTCTTCTTAGTACTTGGTCTCCGACTTAGAGTGATCGAGGTCGGGTACTCTTGTTGTAGTGGCGTCTTAAACCTTGTAGGTATCTCTGGTGATTGAATGATAGCGTTTACTCGACTTCTTCCGAGATGTCAAGTTCTAATCTTCCGGTGTGTTCTGCTTCTCCTTCGTCATACTGTTCTATCCTTGGTGACGTCCAGATCAAGTCGGCAGGTAGTACGGCTTCTGACCCGTAAACTAGGAAGAAGGGTGAGTATCCGGTGGCTCTGCTTATTTGAGTTCATAGCCCCCATACTACTTTGGGTAATTCTTCAATCCATTTGGATCCATAGTCTACTAGTTCTTCATACAATCTTGGCTTTAATCCGGCTAGTATGAGTCCATTAGCCCTTTCTATGTGTCCGTTGGCTTCTGGATGTGCGACTGATGCGTAATCTATGCTGAAGCCGTAATCCTGCGCCCAACTTTTGAATTTTGTAGCTGTGAAGGGAGAACCCAAATCTGTGATTATTCGATTAGCCATGCCGAATCGGTGCATAATGTCCTGGATGAACTCGACTGCTTTGGCTGCGCTGTATTTTGCGAGTGGTTTGTATTCCATCCACTTGGTGAACTTGTCAATTGCTACAAAGATGTACTCGAAACCGCCCTTTGCTTTCTTGAGAGGTCCTACTTGATCCAGGCCCCAGCAGGAGAAAGGCCAAGCGGGTGGGATGTAGATGAGATTGTGTGCTGGTACATGAGCTTGTCTTGCGAACATTTGACAACCTTTGTATTTTCTGACTAGTTCTTCTGCGTCTTTCAAAGCGGTTGGCCAGTAGAATCCGGTGCAGAATGCTTTGTCGACTTGTGTTTTTGAAGTGGCATGATTTCCACAGCAACCTGAGTGTATTTCGTCTAAGATCTCTTTGCCTTTTTTTTCAAACGAGACACATTTTTGGAGTACTCCTGATAATGCGGCTCTTCTATAAAGCTTGTCCCCTACTAGGACGTAGTTCTTGCTTCTGCGAACAACACTGGTAGCCTCCTCTTTATCTGCTGGCAACTTATTCTCTATGATATAATCAATAAAAACCTGGGTCCATGAGGTGTTGATTACCAAAATCTGGGTGCCCTTAGCTAGGAGTTCAGGGGTTATCTCACCGGGTTGTTTGATAGAGGGAGCTGATAACTCCTCTATGAATACGTCGGGTGGGACCTTCGCCCTGTCCGATCAGAGCTTGGCGAGGACATCTGCTGCAATATTAGAATCGCGCAGGACATGTAGGATTTCCAATCCTTGAAAATGTTTTTCGAGTTTTCGTATTTTAGCACAGTAAGCACCCATGTTTTCTTTGGTACAGTCCCAATCTTTATTGACTTGGTTAATGACTACTGTCGAATCACTGTATACGAGTAAACGCTTGATTCTGAGGGTAATTGCCACTCGTAGGCCATGGATGAGGGCTTCGTATTCTGCTTCATTATTTGTAGCTTGCCATAATATCTGAAGAACATACTTGAGTTGTTTTCCTTCTAGAGAAATGAGGAGGACACCTGCACCGGCTCCTCCTAGCTTGAGTGATCCATCAAAGTACATCTTCCAATGATCAAGGATGGTATTTGACATAGGTTGTTGAATCTTTGTCCACTCTGCAACAAAATCGGCAAGGGCTTGAGACTTAATCGCCTTCTGTGGGGTGAAATTGATATTGAGAGCACCAAGTTCAACTGCCCAATTGGACATGCGCCCTATTGCGTCTCTATTGCGTAGGATGTCTCAGAGTGGGAAATCTGTCACCATGGTAATCTTGTGGCTTTCAAAATAATGGCGAAGCTTGCATGAAGTGATCAGGAGGGCGTAGAGTAGTTTTGCACATGCGGGTACCGAATTTTTGATTCTGACAGTACTTCGCTGATGTAGTATACGGGGTGTTATACTTTATATATGCGCCCTTCTTCTTCCCTTTCTACGACTATCGCTGTGTTGATCACAGTAGAAGTTGCTGCAATGTACAACATCATGTCTTCGTATTTCTTTGGAGGTGTGAGAACGGGCGAGGAGGTGAGGTATGTCTTAAGTCTTTTGAAAGCTTCGTTGGCTTTTTCTGTCCACTCGAACTTGTCTGTCTTCTTTAGCAGTTTAAAGAAAGGTAACCCCTTTTCTCCGAGTCTTAATATGAAACGATTGAGTGCCGCCATACAGCCTATTAGTTCCTGAACATCTTTGAAGTTTCGAGGAGGGCCAATCTCTGTTATGGCTCGAATTTGCTTGGCGCTGGCTTCGATTCCACGATGACTGACCAAGAATCCGAGTAGTTGGCCTGACGGGACTCTGAATACACACTTGTTTGGGTTCAATCTCCATCTCCACCTTTTCAGATTTTCAAAGGTCTGCTTTAAGTCTTTGATTAGTGTGTGCGGATTCTTTGTTTTTACTACTACGTCATCTACGTACGCTTCTACGTTTTCGCCGATCTGTTCACCAAGGCACGTTTGGATAGCTCTTTGTTAAGTGGCACCAGCATTCTTGAGTCCAAACGATATGGTCTTGTAGCAGTAGGCACCGAACGGAGTGATGAAAGATGTCTTGCTTTGGTCTTGTTCTTTTAATACGATCTGGTGATATCCTGAATAGCAATCAGGAAACGATAATAGGGCAGATCCTGCTGTTGAATCAACTATCTGATCAATGCGTGGTAGCCCAAATGGATCTTTCGGGCAGTGTTTGTTGAGATCTGTGTAGTTGACACACATGCGCTACTCATCCGTGTACTTCTTTTGTGCTAGAACTGGGTTTGCTAACCAATCTGGATGAAGGATTTTTCTAATGAATCCTACTGCCATTAGCTTTGTGATTTCTTTTTAATTGATGCTTTCTTGTCGGGTGAGAATCGTCGTAGCCATTGCTTCATAGGCTTGGAGCCTTCGTTGATATCGATTCTGTGCTCAGCCAACTCTCTTGGGACACCTGGCATGTTGGCTGGCTTCCAAGCGAAGATATCTTTGTTGTCCTTAAGAAAGTTGGTGAGCACGAGTTCCTATTTTACCGAGAGGTGGGCGCTGATGGTTGCCGTTTTGGAGGGATCACCGGTGCCTAGGTCGATTTGCTTGACGTCGGCTTCTTTTGGTGGTGCGAGGATGCTGAGCTTTTTAGCCGGTATCTCTAGCTCTTTTGGTCTTATTTTTACGACAATAGTAACCATTTCTTTTCTTCCATTGGCGGCTTGGGCTTTGACTGCAATTTGGATTGCCTGAACGTCGCAGTCAAAAGCGCGCTTCAAATCACCTCGAAGGGAAAGGACACCGTTAGGTCCTGGCATCTTAAGCAATAGGTATGGGTAATGCCGTATCGCCATGAATTTTGCTAATGCTGGGTGCCCGAGGATTGCGTGATATGATGAATCGTAGTCTGCAACTTCAAACTTGAACTCTACACGGTAGTTTGAGGGAGTTCCAAAAGTAACCGGTAGAGTGATTTGTCCAAGTGGCATGGCTGCCTTGCCGGATACTATCCCATAAAAGGGGTGCTCGTTGGCGTATTCATCCTGGCGAGTTGTAGTCCCATCTTCCTTAGCATTTCTGAAAAAATGATGTCGAGTCTGGCTTCTCCATCGATTAGAACTTTTGTGACAGTCAAACCGGCGATAGTTGGATCTAGAACTAGTGGGTAATGGCATGCGTTTCCTACGCTAGTCCATTGGTCTTCTCTTGAAAACTAGATTAGATACTGTGACCAATTGAGATATCTTAGAGTAGCCGGTTCTGTTGCAATGATGGTTCGTAGAGCTAGCTTTTCTTGATGTTTGCTTCTGGAATCTGGGGTCCCGGCGAAGATCACTGCTACTGTCCCCCTGGATTTTTGGAATTCCTTGTCTTCGTGGTTGTTTTCATCTTTTTTTTTGATTGTCTTCTTTAGTGTTCCCCTTACTATTTTTTCTTATGTATCGATCATTGAAAGTGTAGCAATTTCCGATGGTGTGATTTGCTTTAGGCTGCCAGATGCATTGCATGTTTTCAAAGCCGTCATACCTTCTGGGTTTGGAAAACTTCCTTGATTTGTCAGCCACCGCTATGGTGTTGTCTGGTCCACATTTGCTTTCTTGATGTCTGATGTTTCGATGATTTTGATTATCCGGGTTGCCTCGGTCGTTTCTATCCGGGAACCTTTCTCGTGTCTTTTCTTCTGCAGTAACCATCTTTTCTACAGTGCGTCTGAATTCTTCATTGTTTCTTAGGTTTTCTTTGCAGAAGTCCTGAAATTGCCATCTAGTCATGATTCCGTGAGAGAAAGCTTTGATTATTTCTTCTTCGGTGATGTCATGTACTTGAGCACGTAGTTCGCCGAATCGTCGATAGTAATTTCTGAGGCTTTCGCCCCCTTTCTGCTTGAGTCCTTTTAATTCTGCGTGGGTGACGGGGTGCGTAATGATACCCAAGAAATTTTCACAGAAAACTCTTTGCAAGTCCACCCAACTTTTGATTGAACCTGGATTTAATTTGTCGAACCATTGGAGGGGCATATTTTCTAGGGCCATGGGAAAGAATAAGGTCTTGATATCGTCGTCTCCTCCGGCTAGTTCAATTGATTGCGAGTAAATCCTGAGCCACTGCCTTGGCTCGGTCTTGCCATCATATTTAGAGTGGTTGGATGGTTTGAACTTGTGAGGTAGTCGTATTGAAGCAAGTCTATTTGCAAAACAGGGGAACCTATCGTGCGTTCCGGCTTCTTTGTATTCTGATTCAGCACCTCCTTCTGGCCAACTGTTGTCTTGATGAGAGTAGTTCTACGAGGCTGTCTGAATAGGTACTTTGCTTCTGGCCTTTCTTGGTTGTTGGACTTGGTAGTTTTGACTATGGTCTCTTCTACTTTCTCTATTGTGGCTCCCACTTGGTCCAAGTCTCTCGAAAGTGGATTTCCTTTGATTTTGATCTTCCTTCCTATGAGATGTTGACCTGGCAGGTGGTCTTGAGCGGGTCCTTCCATCATGCGTCCTTAGGGCTGCTGACCGGAGTAAATATTGAAGCTGCTCCTGTTTTATCATTGGGATGTGATGTTGCTTCGAGTTCTTCTAGTGCTTCTCGGATCCTATCGTAGGGTGTTTTTCCCAGCGTCTTTCTTTGACTTCTTGTTATGATTTTCTTCTATTGTATTTGGCTATATCTCGACTCATATTTGTTTCAAGCTTCCTTGCCTTTGCTTGGCACGGTGTGTTGGCGTCCTTGTTTCAATTTGTTTCTTCTTTCTCTCGCTTGCTTCGATTCTCGGTCCCACCATCGTAGCTCTAGGCAAAGGGTGATATGTTGGACTCAGATTCATCCGATGACCTGATGTCGGGTGCTTCTAGGGGGGTCAATGGTGATCGAGGACGGTGAACCATGAGTACTTCCCGTGCGTGAACTGTCCTGCTATCTGCGTTGGTTTCCACACTGTCAGAGTTGCTGATAACTTTAGTAGAGGCTTCAAGGTCATAGATCGAGTCTCCTTCTTGGTAGGGTAGAATCGCTGTTGTCGTTGTGCCGACTAGTCAGGCACTGCTATCCTCAGGAACAAAACCTGGCCAGTGGACGATGTAGTCTTGAGTTGTTATAGTTAGTACGAGACCTTCCTGAGCTCCTTTCAGTGGCATTCTAAGCACTGGATCAAGGGATCCTTCGAGCCATGCCTGATAAGACTTTGCCATGTTGTGGAGTCCGAACGGAAAAAGACCTGACTTCTTAAAAGGACTCTGAGTGTACTCTGAGTTGTATTCTTGATATGTCGAGGTCGTGTTCTGGAGCCCCTTCGGAAAAGAACTCAGCTTCTCTAAAGAACTCGGGTAAGACTCCATCTCGGATGCAGAGCCTGAGCTTGAGTCGGATGCGCAAAGTCGCAAATTCTGAGTTGGATCGAACATCACGAGCTGCGCGAATCTTCCGACGAGTTGATCTGTCGTAGTCGCCAAAATAGAAAATTCTTCATGGTGAACCGAATCTTTGAGGAGACGGCTTTGGAGCTTGCCATCGTCGCCTGTCTCGTAGATCCATGAACCAAAGATAAAATTTGATCCCATCGAGAAGATCATGTCGTCGAGGTCCGTCGAGCTTTTAGATGCAAATTCGCCGAAAGCCCCTACCTAGCGCGCCAGCTATCGATGTTTCACCACCGATAGCCTGCCACGGGGGTACTCGGGGCAGTTTGTTCAGGCTTCAGCGTATGCAGAACTCGACGGTGAACACAAGAGACAGTCGATTTATCCTAGTTCGGGCCCTCGACCGTGATCGAGTAATAGCCCTACGTCCAATCGACGTTAGCCTTTGCACTGGATTGATTGTCCAATAAAAGTGTCCAAAAGTCTCGTTTCTAAGAACCCTGTCGTCCTTTATATAGTCAGGAGGCTAGAGTCCTAGTCGGTTTACAATGAGAGTTCCTAGTAGGATTATAGAATAGTACTACTACTAAGATTATATGAAAAGAAACATAGTTAGACTAGATCTTCTCTCTTCCTTGCGGGGTATCCCATGGGTCCCGCATCGACAACGGCTTCAAAACAATTGAGTTGTTGTCGGTGCTTTATAAAACTACAAGTGCGGTACCAAATGAACATGACGCAAATAAATGGACGACAAGTTGCAATACAACATTTTCATTGTTTATGAGTCTACAAGTTTTCGACGACAATATTCGTTCGACATAAGTTCGACGTAATGAACTAAGTCCCATGACGTAATGAACCTCATCCTCCGGTAGAAGAAGGGAGTCGTCGTACTCCACATCAAGAAGGGGGATCAGCTGGTGCGGCGTGGGAGGGGTCATCCTGTTACAAAATGATAAACAAAGGGTTAGAGTATTCAAATTAACAATTTTCATATTCACAATATGTAGCATTGCAAAATTTAAACTACATGTTATGCAATACGAAAACAATATGAAATCACATGCTGTCTTCTATGCCGGCTAGCCCGGTTGCAGTCTCCCCCGCCTCTCATAGCATCCATGTCCCCCTTCAGTCGCTTCTTCTTCCTTCTACCCTTCCCTACCTTCATTAGATCCGGATGCGGCACGTAATCATAAACATTATAAGGTGGCCACTGTGTTGGGTCTAGGTATGGCTTGAAGCTCATCTCCCAAATACTAACGGTGTTCAAACGGAGATACAAGGGTGACATATATGGTAGATCCTCATAGCTGTACCCGCGAACCCTGCAGGCCGTGATCATATGAGAGCAAGGGCATGCATGATCTGAGGGATGTTGCAACTGCACTCTACCTTTCAAGATCAACTCGACAGTTTCGTCCACTATAACGTTCGCCGCCCAAGTTTGTGCCACCCTTGCCCCGTACACTAAAGATATGGCGACGGGGTCCATACGGCTCGGTAGTGTGCTGTTTGGCTAATTCCTCGGCCTCCTTCAAATGTTCAGCTCCGGCCTTTCCAAAACGCCCCTGCTCAGCTATATTCCTCTGTGCAAGTTCTCACCTCTTCATAAAATATTCGTTGCACTTATGAAACGAGAACTCAATAATTCCAGACACAGGCAACTATCGAACTCCGCTGAATACATGATTGAAGGACTCCAAGGAGTTAGTAGTCATGATGCCATACCTGAAACCCCCCTCGTCATATGCTAACAGCCACTGAGCCTTCTGTTCCATCTGCACCTCTAGCCAGGCCTTTCTCACTGCATTTACTATCTTGTCTAGTTCTCTCTTTTTCTCCTTAAACTCATGCTCTGTACGTACACAACATAGAGCCTTTACTTTGTCACATACCTCCTTCTTCCGCTGACGCCGCTAGAAATTTGCGGCAAAGTGTCTAATGCACCATCTATGTACTAGAGGCGGGAACCCATCTATATGCTCAGCTACAGCATTAAGAAGCCCTGCGTGACGGTCGAAGATCAAACATATAGTGCGAGTTGAGCCAAGCATTTGCACATGTAGAAGCCACATGAACCATGACCACGATTCATTGTTCTCTCCCTCTGCCAAAGCAAAAGCCACGGGTACTATCTGGTCTTTAGGATCAACAGCAGTAGCCATCATCAAGGTGCCCCTGTACTTTCCTGTCAGAAAAGTGCCATCAACAAGTACGACTGACCGACAAAACTAGAATGCATGTTCTGTTTGCGCGAACGACCAGAACACATGATAGAGGACATGCCTCAATGGGTCCCAAAAATACATCCCTCTGGTGTCCACAAACCATTTCAAGCCAGGGTTGTAATAATGCATTGCACATAAGATGCGGGGCACCCTGTTGCACGCTTCCTCCCAAGTACCCCATCGATCACCAGAGCAATTTGTTTAGCTCGCCAAGCCTTTTCGTACGACACATCAAACCAAACGAATCTAGATAAGGACTGTAGTAAAGAAAACACCGAGATGTCGTTATTGTCATCAACAAGCCCAATATACGACGGGCAAGGTAACGTGCAGTGAGCTGCTGATGATTTTCCTTCCCCCTATTGTCTAGGCAAGTGTGGGGTTTAACAACTTTTGTTATCCTCCAATTGCCATCACTGTCTCCTTCGTGCATTTAACCTGCACAGGCAACCATTTTTGCATATCAAGTGGTACCTCAACTCCTGGTCCGAATGAGTGACGGTGTACGATCTATGGTGGTACACAGCATAGTCCCGAAGGAAGAGTTTCATCTCTGACATTGTGTTGAATATTATCCCCTTCCTAAGGGGTTCTTTCTCATGGTTATACAATGAATTCCTACACAGCTGGAGACCGGTATCACAAACTGTCATATCCGTCATGCTGACATCCCTATAGTTCGGAACGCCCCTGAAAGGTACGTTCTTGGACCTTAGTTGCTCAAGCTTAGTCGCTGTGTAAGGTGGTGGTGGAACATACTACTGCGCTTCGCTACTTCTGGCCCATGAATCATAGGGGTTATCATCTGCAGCCAAATCCGTGACTAGTCTACCCTGAACATGGACACCATGCAAAACCTCAGTTGGTATTGGTAATGGCATAGTATGAACCGGTACTGGCATGGCATCAGCCGGTGTTGCCACAGCATCTGTACCTCCTTGGTCATCATCAGAATCGTCTGAATCACTGCTAACTACATCACCAATCCTGTCCTCCTCCTCCTGCTCCTCCTCTTCTCGTTCGAACTCATTCACATCGAAGTTATTGCTTATACAGCCTACTGCAGTTGAATGAAACTGCTCCTGCGTCAACTGACCGTCCAAATCTATGTTATCCTACGTTGCTTTCCCTTCGACACCTAATTCTTGTTCATTGCCTCCAAAACCATCAATGGACGGGCCGTCCTGCACACCATGCATCATGTACCAATTCTCCACGACCACCTCAGCCATGGGCACATTGGAACTTTGGAGAACCCAAGTGTAGCGGGACCAATGAGCAGGGTCGCGCAAGGGCATGAGGACATAGTGTGCCCTAGTCTTTCCAGTATCAAACCTCCCCTTCAGTGTGAAATCACCCCCAAACTTTGTATTTAAACGGACACAAAGGTTGTTGAAGCTAGGAGGCTCATCAAACCATTCCAATTCTTCTTCCATATCTTCAAACATACCATCTTCTCTCCTAACATTTCCTCCGAACAAAACTCTAACACAACAATCCATCTGCAAAAGCATTTCAAGAAACTTTATCAAGTCGTCGAAATCATCGTACGTAATATCCATACTAACATTATTATATTTTCTAACTATAACTATACTAACTAATCAAATATTAACATCTATACAAGGCTAACTACAATAACTTATTAGACTAAATCCAATGTACAACTACAATAAATAACTATACTAACTAAACTATCTTACTTTACTGCCTATACTAACTAATTATATTACGTATACTAACTCAACTAACTAACTTTACTAACTATACTTTGATAATTTTACTAACTTTATTAACTGTGCTAACTATATTAGTGGAGTACCTCATTGCAGCAACAAGAAGACCGACCGAGAGGCGCTGGCGCAGTTTAAGCGGCGTGCCGCCGCAAGGTGATCGGAGGGGGAGCGCGCTGCGCGTCTTGGTGCGGATGGTTTGCCGCCGGCCGGCTTGCTGGTCGCCGGTCGGCGCGGCTCGCTCTTTACTTGCCAAACGCGGCCGATTCTTTGGCGTGGTAAATTGGTGGCGTGGGAGGATCTGCGCCCGCGGCGACGACGCGTCTCGGCAAAGCAAAGGCGGCGGCCAACCTTTCACCTGCGTTCTCATTGAACGCCGATCGCTTTCGGGCAAGAGGTCATGCGGTGGTGGTTATACCGGCTCTGCCGTACCACCGATCTTGGCGGCAACATCGTGGCGCCGGCAGAGCCTTTGCCACGCCACCGGTCGGCCGGGGATGGTCGCCACCACGTCGAGCCTCTGCGCCGGCGCCATGCATGGCGCGAAGATAGCATTTGGCGCCGCCAGGCAATAGCGCGCGCCAAAAGTGTTAGTTTAAAAAACCGACAGTGTTAGATTTAAAATTATATTAAAAAGGGTAAAAATTAAAAAGGGTTAAAATTATAGCAATTATCTCTCGAGGCACGCTGAGCCGCGACCGCGAGGAGAGTCTCTTTTCGGTGCATCTGGCCCGTGACGACAGGCCCCGTTGTTTGTCTTAGATGGGGGCTCTAGGCCCAACTCACTTGGGCTGGGCTTAACAAAGTAGTATCAACACAAGGAACGAACAGGCTACAAGAGGACCGCAGGAAGCGATCCCCGTACATTTCTCGGCTACGCTACTTCTTCAATCAACAATCGATTTGTTAACATGTCCGTTTGGCCTCAATCACCAGTGCCTTAATGCGTAGTGAAGACCTAATCATGCAAACGGTGCCCAGCATTTGCTATAGCTGACAATGTAGTGACACTAACCAACTTGTTTCGGGCTTTTTTGACAAATAAAGCCGACGCCGATCAATATCATTTCAGAAATCATTTGCTCAATCTGCCCTCGATTGCAACCTTCCAGCTAGATCTATGATGAGCTGCTTTTGGATTGTGATCGCGACTTGGCGAGCGTGCAAACTGACATGTACACTGTACCGGTTCATTGTTAGAAAGGGAAGCTCCATCCTATCCTATCCTGTCTTACTAAATCTGCAGCTTTTCTTGCTTAGCAATTAATCTTGCTCGAGAACTGCAAACAAGTCCGTCCTACCGGTTTGTCACGATCCTCCTGATGATTGTAAGCAGTAAGCGATGGTTGCAGGTAATTTAGCAGCAGGATGAACTCAGTGCTGGAACTTCTGAATCTCTACTGCATCTTGCAAATTTACTGAACATTCATTCTGCAGTTCTGCTGATGCTCATGAAAAACGCTAATCGAAGTTCGTTGGCCTGGTTCCACTGTGACACATTGACTCGATTATTAACACAAATCCATGTGACGCTAGACCTGCCAAACGACCTACGCAATTTAACATAGATTCATTTCGAATTGGAAATGCGTGTGAATATTAAAAACAAGAGGGAGCACATGCACATGCTCAATGTAATTCTAACGGCACTCTTCGTCAGTTCAGCGTGAACCCAGCACTGCGTTGCATCATTGAACGGCGGGAGCTGAAGCTAGAAATCTGAATCAGGATAACCTGTCATTCAAATACAGCTGCATCGAACTGCCAGATTTTATGGGCACATTATGGTCTCTATTCGAATCTGGCCCATACCTTACGCTCAAGGTTGCTCGTGCTTTTTCTTTTTCGCGAAGAAGGATGTTCATGTTTGTACATTGTAATTGTACTGTGCACTTGCTACGTCCACCGTGGCCCAAGAGCTAACAGAAGACCCGGTGAGCTCCGCGCGATGTTTAACTCATTGCCATGCCATTCGTAACCAAGTTTTATAGAGTCTGGATTCTACATGGACTTCTTGAGGAAAGGAAACAGAGCAGCCTGTTTGAAACGGTGTATTTTCAGTTCTGAAACAGAGCCATAGAGTGATCTGCTTCATTCATCGAGTGCCTTTTTTTGAAGAGAATGTGGTTGCAATTAAGAGCAAGATTTTACTGAGCATTTCACCTAATTACATTTTCCGTTCCATCCCGGAACGATTGCTATACATCATGTACACTTTTGTACACGATCTACAGAAACGGCAACGCTAGCATCACTCGACTGAACCTCCCTGTGCGTTAGCATCAAAAGCACGGCGTGAGCACGTTGAGCAGCGCCACCCTCGCGTTAACGAGCACCCGGTACACCTGCTCGCAGCCGTTCTCCGCGGCCACGACGCAGTCCTCCAGCCTCCGCAGGCGTTCCATGGCCGCCTGCCTCTCCTCCTCCTCCTCGCTGCAGCACTCTGCCTCGAGAGGCACCTGCTCTTCCGCACCGGGCCCGGAGGACTCGCTGGCAGCGACGACGGCCACCGTGCGGCGGCGCCACCTAAGGAGGTCGGCGACCCACCACACCGGCGCGGCGGCCACCTTTGCGGGCGAGACCACCGACGCCAGCGGGGACGGCATCGCGCGGGAGGCCGATGACGAGGCGGAAGCGGACGCGAGCCCGGCGAAGATGGCTGCCGACGCGGCCGCCGCGGCGCACGTGGCGGCCGCGACGGCGTCGGCCACCGCGGCCTCGCCGCCGTGCTCCACCGCCGCCGCTACCGCGGTGGAGGCGGACGAGGAGCGGTGGGAGAGGCGGCGCAGCGTGGAGGCGAGGCGGGAGAGGTCGCGGTCGGCGCGTCGCCGTGCGCGGAGCGCCGCGGCCAGGCGGGCGGCGTCGTGGCGGCGCAGCGCGGCGTGCGCCTCGGCGAGGAGCTGGCGCCGCGCCAGGAGCGCCTCGCGGACGCACCCGTGCGCGTCGGCCAGGAGGAGCAGGTCGTCCAGCAGGCGCTCGGCCCACGGCGCCGCCGGCTTGCTGTTGCCCCCCTGGTGGTGGTGGTGGCGGAGCGGGTCCCGCGCCTGCGGGTGGTGGAGCAGGTCCGTCAGCCCGGACAGGAGGCGGCCCAGACGCGCCGCCCCGTCGGCGACCCACGCCGGGCTGAAGGCCTGCGCCGGCTCCTCGGTCCAGACGATGAGCGCGTTCGCCGACTCGTGCAGGCCCGCCACTACCGGGTGGAAGCGCCCCGGCAGGCTGTTGCAGCGGACGCGGGAGTAGGACAGCTTCTCGTGCCGCGTGCGGCGGAGTAGCGACGAGGCCTTCGGGACCGTGAGCGCCGTGAGCCGCCGGCGGAACCCCACTGCCATTTGCTGTTCTTCTTCTTGTTGTGGAGCGGACGGTGTAGTTTGTTGGATTGTCCGGCTTGGTGCGGAAGCTCCCCGCGTCGCTTGGTGTTTGACTTGCCGCCTCGGTGGTGGTGGAGTATGGAAATGGCAGGCAACTTGGAAGGGTGTGTTTATATAGGGGGTGTCGCGCATGATTTGGTAGGAGCCCGCACGGGTGGGTTGGCTGCTGATCTTGCTCTGCCATGACCATGAGGAGCGGAGTGTATGGTGCAGTGGCTGGCTGACTGGCGGAGTGGGCACGTTGGATATTGTTTTTTGCTTGGAGGATGGGAAGCTTGCCAAGACAGCCCTGCAGCGGCCTGGGCCTGGGAATGGGAGAGTGGCGCCCGCCATGTGTGGCTGGGACACGTGCACCCAGTCGGCGGTGCCTGGGGCCCCGCGCCCCCGCTCGGCGCGCCGGCCCACCTCGCGCACAGCGCACGCCCGCCATCGCCATTGCCGTCATGGCCACGCACGTCGGCGTCGCGGCACCCGCAGCAGACGTCCCAGAGTCCAGGCCCACCCAACCCAACCCAACGCCGCGCACCATCCGTCCTGGCCTCCTGGGGACGCGCGGGGCGTGCCGCGGACGGGGTGCACCGCGCTGCGTCGCATCGAGACGGGGAGCGAGGCTGCCCTGCCAGGCTGGGGAGCCGCGCCCGCACGGGCTCGTGCGATCGGGACAGGACATGCCACCGAGCGAGCGAGGCGCCGCATCTCGCGAGGTTAACGCTGCGCGTCGTCCATGAGTCTCGTCGTCTTTGCGGGGGGGGGTGGGGGCCGCACGGTAGGATCGAGATCGGTTTCGCGCGAATCATTGCCGCCATCGCCATCGCCATGACAGCCTGCTCTGCGCGCGACTCCATACCTTCGATGAACTGTGGTGGGGTTTGCTTCCGCCCCGAAGCGTGATGAATCATTTCGGATTGTTAGGTCCGGTTTCATTTCGGATAGTTATCAGACGGGGGTACTGTTTGTTTCGGATCCTCAGCAAGCAGCAGGTCGCGAACTAGCTGACCGTGCGTGGGTAGGTTGGGTCTGTCGTCCGCTCCGACACTGCGATGCTTGTTGCCCCGTCACCGTCTTTGCCTGAGTTTCGGATACACCTCTCGTTTGCCTTTGCATTCTTGAGTCTTGACGTGCAGTCTATCGGCAATGCCTTGTGCTTAGTATTATGGAAAACATCCCAAAACAGCACGAGAGCGCAGAACACAATCCTACCAGAGCACAGAGCAGCTGTGCACCACATGTATGACGCACACATGCTATTTGTATCTGAAGGCCATGTGAACCTTCCAACGGCCACCTGGTAATCTGTATGGATGATCAGGCATAAAATAGGCACGGCTACATTTGACAATGCAGTAGTATACTCCTGAGCCTCCAGTAATCATCTCTGTTGTATACTCCTGAGCCTCCAGTAATCATCTCTTTTTGTTTGTTTATGGATTCCTATAAGATACTCCTCCGGATCATCCGATCTGCGATGCGAGTAAAGAAATCAGATCCCCAACCCCCGTGGCCTACCAGGGACAGACAATCAAGGGCATATGCAGGGCCGCACAGTCAGATCAGATGCAGTGTATGTACTGGCCACAGTTTAATGGAGGACAACTGTACTCTGATAGTCTGAGTACTACTATCCATAAACACATCTCATTATCGATCTCGAGCTGTTCCGTTCCGATTCCGACTGGCGAGTGGTCCCGGCTCCCTCTCTGGCTCTCTCTCTCTCCCATCCCTCGACGTACACGTTACATGTACGAAGCAGAGCAACGCAGGGCTCTGTTTCTTCCAGCAGCAGCACCCGTCCTTGTCACTGCAACGGCGACAGGGTCGCATCCCGTGGCGTCATCGGAGGCACGGCACGCGCTGTGGTCAATACGAGCGAGCGAGCGAGCTTGACCACCACCATGTTTACGTGCACTAACAGTCAGCTAGTTGTCCTTAGGCGACCATGCTGATGCTGCTGTGTGTTGTGGACTTGTGGTTGTGACATGGCATACGAATTCGTAGCCTGGACGACGACGAAGAAGATCCAAACAGGCGTGTGCATGGTTGCAGCTCAGTTACTGCAACGGAACGGAACGGTGGTGAATATTTTTGTGCCTGTCTGAACCCAGGAGTCTGGTGGCGTAGGCCATTTAACAGCTCGAAACAGTCAGCATGAAATCCAGTCGTATGATCGTATCCATACCTGCTCTCGGTTGCAGTGATGCCAAATTGACCTGCTCAGGTTTCGTGCATGAACATACTAGTCCGGAATCGGCTCTCAACGGGCTCGTACGTATACATGGAAAGACTTCAGGATGATTTTGAAGGTTTTTGTTTACGTGCTCCTACATGAAAACGAGCACGTCATCGGGGACCGAATTCCGAGGCGACTCCATGGTGGTTTAAAGAGCTCTCCAAGTGTCCAAGTGTCCAAGTCCAACTACTGCAAGAGCGTCTGGGATGATTCCATGTCATCTGTGCCCATTCTTTTGTCTCCAGTGCCACCGGCCGCCGATTTCGTCGGCTAACTTAAGTTGAGCATGACACGTGGAATCTGTTTTCTACAAGTTATGGTTCGAGCATGTTCAGCTCGTTGAAAATCTAGTATTTTTTTCCCCGGCGAAGTAGTCTGCAAAAGGACAAAGAAGAAAGGAGTTTACAAATGATTCTTTGAGGTGGATACCGCAATTAGACAATTGCAGCGCTTAATACAGTCGTAAACAAACCTGTGAAAAGGACGTGATGTTTGGTTTGTAGTCAAATCATGCTAAACTAATTTTGCCAGATATAAGGTTACACGAGTCTAGCAATTACTCACTCCCTTCGTCATGTAAATATAGTGTAATATGACTTCTAAAATTTATACTAAAATATAAATATTTTATGTGGTGTCTATGCTCAAATTTAGCAAAGTTTTGTTTAAAAATAAAACCATAATTTGATGAAAACTCTTTAATTAGGTTTACCCCATGGTATATGTGTCATTTGAGTATTCAATTAAGTTGTATATTACAGTTTATGAATGTATTGCATTACATGACAAAGAGAGTAGTAGGTTCTGGGGCTGCTTACAACGCTCGTCTTGGTTAATCGATAAAAAAACAAAAAAAAAATCCTGAGCCCGCCGGCGAGCCCGTTCCTAACCCATCGTGCCGCACGTAGGAGCAGGAATCCGTAGGTGGTCGACCCTCGCCGGATCTGTGCTAGGGAAGGTCGATCCGCGCCGGGGAAGGCCAGATCCGCGCCGGAGGAGCTCCATCCACGCCGGGGAAGGCCAGATCCACGCCGGAGGAGCTCGATCCACGTCGTAGGAGCTCCAAGGAGAGGGGCGCTGCCGCCGCCGGGAGCGCGAGCGCGAGGGCCGCCGCCACGTCCTCCGGGCCCGCGCGCGTGGCTCCTGCCGCCGCCGCTGGGTGGGCACGCAAGGCCGCCGCCGCCGGGAGGGGAGGGGAGCGCGTCAGGCGCCGGGCTCCGCGCGTGACTTCACGCACGCGAGAGAGAGAAAGAGGGCATGTCGGGGCTGGGGAGGAGACCGGAGGGAGAGAGGAGTGCGGTTGAGGAGGGAGTGAGGAGCTGAGGCTGAAAACCCTAAAGTCTGGCATATATATGTGTGTTCGGAACTGGGCCTCTTGGGCTAGTGGGCTGGGCCTGATTTTCCGAGGCGGTTGAATTATAATGCCCGCCTCAGTTAATGTTTTACCGAGGCGGTTGTGTTAGGATGCTCGCCTCGGTTAATGATTTACTGAGGCGGTTGCTGGGTCGGCTGCCCGGCCACGAATAACCGAGGCGGGCAACCGGCTCAACCGTCTCGGAGACCAATTTGGAAACGCCTTGCAAAAGATTTTGTGTAGTAGTGATAGTGAAGTGACAACTGTGTAAATGAGCGATATTGCATTTAGACTATTGCATAGGTTCGTAACAAACAACTTCTAAATTCTGATAAACGGAGATGGATATATTCTCTCCATCTTAAAATATAAAGGGTTTTCAAGCTTGTAGAGATGAGTGGAGTACCATATTAAGAAAGGGACACCGCTAAGCCACGACCGATGGCGCGCTCTGGGAACGCGCAACACAGCTACACTGCGTCTCCCTCTTCCTCCCCGCCTTCCCTTCCTTCCCGCTGCCCCCGGCCGCCGGCCGGGCCGCCCTCAACCCGCCCCCGCTGCACCGCCCCATCCTCCTCGTCGTGCTCGCCGCCGGCGCCGGCGGCCATGGCCCTGCCATGGGCGCTAGGGTTCGTCGGAGCTCCGGCGAACCCTAGCGCCCGTGGCGGCCGCCATCTTCCCCTCCCCCCATCTTGCCGGAGCTCCACCATTGTCGTGCTTGCCGGCGACGCCAGGCTTCGAGCTCCGGCCATGGCGTCCCCACACCTCCCTGCCCTGGGCGCCGCTACCACTGCAAGGCCCCCTAAACCGCCGGGCCTCATTACCCACCGCATGGCCGGCCTGCCTCCCCCGGCCGGGCCCTTCTATAGCCCGCCGGAGATGTCTTCTTCTCCCTCTCCGGCGACCTCCTCCTCGCCGGAACCCTAGCCACCGCCGTCGTCGTCTTCGTCTCCGGTGAGCTCAGGTCCAGGAGGAGAGGGAACTGGCCTACCTCACGCGGCGCCGCTGCCAGCAGAACCCGCCGCCGTTGTCGCTGTGGAGGGAGGGAGGGAGGAGCCGCTCGGTGAGGAGGGCGTGAGAGCGTGGGGGTGTCGCGCGGGCCACGGTCGCTAGCCAAGGAGGGAGTCGCGGGGTCGCGACGTTTCGCGACCCGTCGTGAAGTAACTTTTCTGATTAAAGAGGTAGATTAGCAAAAAAAATATTTCATAATATATATAATAAACTTTATTATGTATTGTAATAAAGAGATAAATAACTAAATATATTGTTGTTCTTTTTTTGTACAGACTTTGTTAAATCGCAAAGGTTTGAGCAATATTTAGTTATGGCGTTGGGTGCGTCGCCCATCGCCTCTCGCATCTGGGGCATTGTACCTCTAAGGCCAGTCTCAATGGGGATTTTATGGCCCTGTTACCAATGCATTCATATTTTGGAAATAGTGCAGAAGAGTTTCAACCCCATAAAACTCTCTCTACTCCCATGAAACTCTTATCATCTCTCTCTTCATCAATACGGTGCCACATCAGCCTATTTAATGCCCATGAAATTCTGATGAAACCCCACTGAGACTGGCCTCAGCTGTATTTCGAACTCATGTCCTATTTCTCATTAATGAAACACGTGTGAAATGAATACGTTCGCGACAAAATAAACATTGAATTGAAGGTTTTTATTTATACTATTTACTTTTACATGAAAAGAGCACATCATTGGACCGATGATCCTTCGTGGTTCAACGAGGTCCAGCTACTGCAAGAGCGTGTAGCAGCCTGTTCGGGAGGCCGTATCGTATCGTGGATTATTTACTGCTGGCTGGTTTGGTGTGAGAGAAAAACACTGTTTCCGGTTGAAAATTTACGATCGTTTACGAGCAAGCGAACATGCTGTAGGTGCCCATTCTTTTGTCTGTGAATGCCACCGGCCGCCAATTTGGTCGGCTAACTTGAGCATTGCGCGCGAAATCCGTTTTCTACAAGTGAGTATGGTGTGAGCATGTTCAGGTCGTGGAAAATCTAACGATGAAACGTAACCAAGGCGATTACAAACAAAAAGTTAAGAAGAACACAACTTAGCTCTATCCATGATTCTATAGCAGGGAAGTATTTCTTCTTGGCTCTCCATAGAAGTTGCCTGAAGGTGCTCTTGAAAATTTCCAAACAACGCAAGCTGCTAGCCGGAATTCCTCTGAAAATAGCATCGTTTCTGACAGTCCATATGCTCCAACACATGATTATGATTATTTCCATAAAGAAGTTACCGTGAATTCGTGATTTGGAGTTTGACCAGACCGAGTTACTTAGGATCTTGGTTGTAGGCTTGTAGCCTTGTAGCCACAGCCGTATAGTATATGAGAGAGAGAGAGAGATTGCATTTAGACTATTGCAAAGGTTTGTAACCACTGCCCCCACAAAGGTGGCAAATGTAGGACGAATCAATAATGTTGTTGGTAAATTGCACAGATACCGCTATAGAAGTGCTCCGACGTTCAACGCACTGTATAGCCATCAGAGCCACTCGCGTATTCCCTCTCCGCACGTTGACGTGATCTGCTGCTTAGGACGCGATCAGGCAGGCGGCAGATCATCTGGATACGACTGAACTCGGAAGCTGAACGTGATCCACTGACAGAATACGCATGTTGCAAGACGTTTTAGACTTTTGTTTTCATCTATACGTTGCAACAGTATATCTAGGATGTTGCATATTTGTAATAACAAAATACGCATGTTTCAATCTTATGTTTCATCTGGATGTTTTAAAAATAGATCTAGGCGATGCACATGCTGCAATGGCTACACGTGCATATTTCAAGAGCATATTCAAGTGTTTCATCTGTTTTAGACTTATGTTGCAAATATTTCATCTGGATGTTTCAAAAGTAGGTTTAGTGTTGCACATGTTGCAATGGCACCGGTGGCACTACAACATCACTCATTGTACAAGGCGTTTATAAATGCCTCCAAAAATGGTAAAAACGCCCTCTAAGACCTCTTAAGGCATTTATTAAAACGTCGGCTAAAACATGGAAGTAAAAGGTCTTTTGAGGCGTTTTTCCATAATGCCTTTTAATATCAACATTTAAAGGCATTTTCTACCTGCCTAGAATACTTTTTAGAGGCACTCTGGAATTTGCCTTCAAACATTGATGGAGACATTAGAAATACCTCCAAAACCTAGGTATCCATGCAACCCTTTCGACCAATATCAAATTAGCACATTAACATTGGATGCATCCAAACTTTAAAATCTTTCATACAGACATAAGCTTTCATACAGAAAGCTAAACTACTATGGATTCAGCAGAGGAAGACCACTATGACTTTACTGCAACGATTCAAATATTCAGTCAAGAGAACAAAACATCTCCAATCCATAGTACCAACAGTGCTGATGCAACTTAAGTTCTGAACTACTCTGGTGCAGCCATAAAATTCTTCTAGGTGCTGTTTCTCGAGTCCAGCAGACGGAGCCTTTCAAGGTCTTGACAATAACATGCTCAAATTACAAAAGACAAGTACCTATAACTCATAGTCTCATACTATATAACTACTAGTACCAGAAAGAGAATGGTGACACCACCACCACAACAAGCTTCTTGCCATTATCAAATCCAATGGTCAGCACCCTCTACCTTCTTCCCCCCCCTGCTCGCTCACTCTACTCTAGGTTTCTGCAATTCACAACAAACCATCACCTAGACACATACAGTAAACAAAATATAACAATAGAATCAGCAAGCGGGTAATTAATTTTCTAATACAAAGCTAAACTTCTGAGTTTCCATATAGTCCACCACATAGCAGTGACAGTGTGACACCTATACTACTACAGCAACACCCTTTCTCTGCTTTTGACCAAGTATTCTACAAATTTATAAGCATGTTGTTGTCGCCCTTAAAATCAATATGTATTCACCGTGGTGTGTCTTCCATTGAGTTGCAGTGCTCTAATGGACTTGTTCTTCTCAGATTTAAGCTGAATAAATTAAGTTGAGGAACAAAATTTAAAATAGCAATAAGCCTACGAACCTTTAGTAGAGCAAAACAAGCAGCAATCAATTTTAGAAATAATTAAGCTTTAGTAGATTTACCTAAGATGCAATGATGAAAATTCAGCAATTCATTGCAAATGAAAATGTATGCTCAGAGTTTTCCAATTTCTTGCAGACAGGAACCTAGAACTCTAATGGCAAAAGAGTCCAACATCTTAACAAAATTCATGATCTCTAAGAGTATCTGCGAGAAAAAGAAACCCAGTTCATTGCATTAACCAGTTATAAAAACAGAGCCTAACACTAAAATAGATGGGTGTGTCAAAATATCTCATTGAATCTGCTTCTATTGATTATATTTGCAGTGGAGTTCTTCTTTTCATTGTGTCGACAAGCAACCTTTTCAAAGACAAATAATTTGGGTAGGACCAGTCATAAATAATCCTCCTTCTCTACCATATTATATACCAACTTCTAACTTTTAATTGGTGCCCAGTTTAAATCTTTGGTAGTGAAACTTGTGAGTTACCTTACTACAAGCAGGCCAATAGATAAAATCAGTAATAACAATGTTTTTTTCTGGCATACTGTGAACCAGTATTTAGTGCCTTTGCATGTGTTGAATGCTTGCTTGCTGGATTCAGGATAAAGAAGCTCCATTAGAGACATACGGGAATGATCGTAGACATTCCCAATGATGAAAGAGCTCTGACCTGGAGAAAAAGTAGACCTTATATCTTGCTTACAGTGACCTGGGGTCCTTGACCCCTCTTGTTTCCGCAAAAAGGGAGAAGGGACCAAATAACCTTAGGCTGGCATATCTCATCTGACTATAATGCTTACGTGTCCCTGCCAGTTACACGCTGCAAATGGTGAACTAAGTGAGTTTCAGTGCATAGTGCATGTCAGAAATTACAGCTCCAAACTATAATATAGATATTGAAGATTTATCAGATATCTATAACATTGAACTGAAGAATCCATATGCACAAATCATATAACGGTCAATAGAGTTTGGTTTATTAATATTGTGACTATATATATCATCTGGTTATATCCATGAAAATTACAATTATATTGGTCAAGAAGCTCAGTCAAATGAATATTATCAACTGTCGGATTACCATAAAACTACCACTAAATCACAACGGGTAACTGAACTTCACCTCAACAGTTGATATCAGAAAAATAGCAGTCCCCAAAATTGACCAAGCAACTTAAAGATAAGTAAAGGGTCATGACTACATTAATCGTTGCAAAGTTCATATGCTAAAGATCATAAACAACAGGAGGGTGAGCTGCTGATACATGCTAACTGAATAACCGTAGTTACTGGCAAGTAGCTGGATATTCACCCTACGTTATATTCAGGAAACCTTGTTAAGCTTTACAGCTAGACTGATGGCAATCAAGCTTAGCACTACTCTACTGAGTGAAACATCCAGAAAAAAGTAGTAATAGGCAGCAAAACATTTTGTAGCAATAATACTGCATGGTAAGTGCCAGTGTCAATCACCTATGCCGCGGCGTGCCGATGAGGAATTTCATGTCGTATGTGGCACCACCAGCGTGCAGCCTCAGAGAAGTTGATGGACGGCTCTCTTCGGGCCATGGCAGCATGGAAGCCACGGGGTTCAAATTAGGCCGAAGGCACACCAACGAGGAAGGAGATCATCATGAGTGCGAGAGAGGCAACCTTGGAGGACAAGCAGCTGTAGAGAATATAGGGATCTGGATCTCAATGAGGTCGCACGGGTGAAGGTAGATCTACGGAGGATGTCAGAAATTCTTATTACCTTGAGCTCATTTTATCGAACACGTGTTGGGCGTAATCCATGTCGATACAGACACCATCATCATATTCATGCCCGATTCCGTGTTAGGCAGAGTCTTCGTGGAGGAGCACTTGAGGATACGGCGTACCCGACGAAGCCGACGCTTCAGAATCTCGACGAACCCAGCAATCTCCCCGCGCCGCCGCAGTTGCGCCGTGCTCCCCGCGCCGACTCCTCACAGCTGCGCCATCCTCTTCGCGCCGCCCGACGCAGCCCGTGCTCCCCGTGCCGCCTGACCCAGGCGCGCCGCCTCCCTGCAGCCGCGCTGTCCTCCCCGAGCCGCCTCCCCACAGCTGCGCCGCCCTCCCCGCGCGGCCCGACGCAGCCGCGCCGTACTCCCCGCGCCGCCCGATGCAGCCGCGCTGCCTCCCCACAGAGCCCGCGCTGGATCAGGAGGCCCATGCCGTCCCTCGATGGCTCGAACCCTATCGCAACAAGTGAGAAGCTGCTGGCACGAGCTGGGCCGAGACTGTGGGTTTGAATTTTTTGGTTATTTTCGGTGAATTTTTGAAAAATCATACTAAATCATAGAAAAATCATAAAATAAAAAATCTAATTTTATTGGACTCCACATGAGTAGATCTACACAGTGAATATATAATACGGTATGCTTTAGTACAAAATTTTTACTATAGCCTTAGATTAATTGGAAAATCTAATTTTGTCTGTATTTAATTGGAATAATTCATAGCTGCAGCTTCTATGGTTCAATTGTGATGAAATTTTTATGGTACGCTAATTATTGTATGCTTGAACTATAGTAAAAATTTCGTACTCATTGGACTATGTATAACTTAGTTATAGATAAATTCTAATTAATTACCGAAAAAATTGGATTTTCCAATTAATCTAAAGCTACAAAAAAAAATTTGTACTAAAGCATACCGTATTATATATTCACTGTATAGATCTACTCATGTGGAGTCCAATAAAATTAGATTTTTTATTTTATGATTTTTCTATGATTTACTATGATTTTTCAAAAATTCATCGAAAATAAATAAATAAAAAAAGAAAATTCAAACCCATCGGCACTGTAGCAAACACACCGATACTGTAGCAAAACCGCTGTCAAAAACCGCCCGGGGGATAAAATGGACGGTTTTGAAAAGTTCAGGGGGGTAAAACAGACAGTTTCATAGTTGGGGGGTGAAGTAGACCATGTAGGAAATGTGGAGGTTAAGTAGACTTTTTCCAAATGTTATAGGTACTAAGGCATTTTTTTTTTGATAAAACGCCTCTAATTAGGTATTTAAGGCGTTTTATTGTTTTGCCTTAAAAAATATTTTCAAAGGCCTATTGAGAGAAATGCCATTATAAAATAAGAAATTAAAGGCACTTTAAAAAAATGCCTTTAACAAAATGCCTTCTATTGAGAGACACGTTGTAGTGTGGCTGGCGGACAGCAGCTTGCCGTAGGGTCTTGGACTTTCCTTTCCTCTACCTCCCCTTCCCTCCCTCTCACCGTGACAGTTCGAGCTTGGCGGGGAAACACTACCTAATGAGCGCACGAACGTTGGGTAGGCGTAGTAGCAGGCGTGGGGCGGACAGGAAGCACAACAGGCGCGGACAGACCCAGCAACGTGCGCAGCAGGCGGGGCAGGCGCAGACATCCAAACGTTCGGGTGCTAGCCACGCCAATATTTTTGTGCCTCTATGAACATAGGAGTCTGGAGGGGTAGGCCATTTAACAACTCGAAACAGTCAGCGTGAAATCCAGTCGTATCCATACCTGCTCTCGGTTGCAGCGACGCCAAATTCATGAACGTAGTACTCTGGATCAGATTTGGCTCTGATCGGACTCGTACATACGTGCATGCAAAGACTTCAGAATGAATTGAAGGTTTTTATTTACGTATACTCCTACATGAAATGAGCACGTCATCGGGGACCGAATTCCGAGGCGGATCTATCCCTGGTGGTTTACCGAGGTCCAGCTACTACCTACTGGTAGAGTCTCTGCGATGTGATTCCATGTCATGTGCCCGTTCTTTTGTCTCGAATGCCACCGGCCACCGATTTGGTCGGCTAACTACTTGAGCATGGCGCGCGGAACCCGTTTTCTACAAGTTGAATATGCTGCGACCATGTTAAGCTCGTAGAAAATCCTACATCTAACGGTGAGTGTAAGCATGTGCAGCGCCAGGCCGGCTGCTACTAGGCCCTACTATACCTTTTTGCAAAAGGGACGACGGCGAAGTACGTACTTTCTAAAAACGGATCTGCAAAAGAAAGAAAGAAAGAAAGAAAGAAAGAAAGAAAGAAAGAAAGAAATGAGTTCAAAATTGGCATTAGCATGTTGATTCTTTGAGGAGGATGCTACATTTAGACCGTTGCAGCGTTTAATACAGTGTACATACATACACACCTCTGGAAGAAATGGTGATGTTTGGTTTATAGCCAAATCTTGCTAATTTTTGCCACATCAAAGGTTACACGAGTCTGATCAGAGTTACTTAGGTTTTTGGTTGTAAGCTTGCAGTCACAACTGTGTGTATATATATATGACAGAGAGAGAGAGGTTGCATTTAGACTATTGCAGAGGTTTGTAACCAACTACTTCTCAGTTCAAACAAATGGAGATAGATACTCTCCCCGTCTTGAAACATAAGAGTTCTTTCAAGCTTGTAGAGACGAATATTAATATTTACCATATTAAAGAGATAGATTAACAAAATATATGTTTCAGAATGTATCTGATGAACCTTGTTTGGTATCGCAAAATATTGTTATTCTTTTTCTACTTTTGCCAAACTACGGTTCTTTGATTTAAGACAACTGAAAATTTCTTACATTTAAGGCAGTGGCGTCCCTAGGATGTGAGAGTTGGATATTGCCATCTCTTAAGTCATTTTTCCAATGAAGATATGCTAAAGTTCATTGTATCATAAATAAAACATAATTTGTTCAAACTAAACACATCTCAAATTATAAATTACAAAAAGATTAACGAACATTACATTTTATATTTGCATTCCTTCAGGTCTTCGTAGCATTTATTTGATGGCTCCATGGTCCTTAACTTCCACGAAAAATTAACGTAAGTTCAACAAATTTATGTCAACACATATTGTAGTTGGTTGTAGTGACGATGCGATAACATGTGCCTTCACAGTGCAGCCCACAAATATTTCAAGTAATTAGATTTCCTCTTCATTTTTCAAAGTCCTTACATCAGTGTGACCTATATAATCGTGCGTTTAAAAGATGCATACCTCTAAGATATTTTTCATTCATCAGTTACACAAGGAAAGAACCAAATCCTCGTTTACACGGCTAAGATCTCCATATAGATAACAATATTTTAAATCCCGTGGTTTCTTTAAAAAACTAAGTTATACCAGGATGGAGCAGAAGATATTTCATTTGGCATTTTATAGAAAACGTAAAAAAATCTCAATTTATTATGTACGGAGACATTTAACTAACTAAAAATTTATAAACACAAATAATGAAATACATGCACGGGGCTCTATGAGAACATGCCTCCATGCCCATTACTAGCCGTTAGCACTCACATATCCTTCAACATACACATTTCTATAATCAATATTTATGTGCATTCCATCCTGGCCTTTCGATCAGGGGAAGGGGCATGTGCCCCGAGGCCGCTGCCGACATCCAGCCTGTTCACTTGGTCGTATTTGACTTATAAGTCATGGCTTATCAATCAACGAATAGTATTTTTCTCTTACACCAAACCAGCCAACGGTACTTTCAGCCATGCCTTATAAGCCAAACCAGCCCAAACGAACAGGGCCATTGATCGGGGGAGGGGGCATGTGCCCCGAGGCCGCTGCCTTCATAAAGTCGGCGGCGGCCTAGACTGCGGCCGTGGCGGCCTCGGTCTCTGCCTTGTCCACGGACACGACGTCGCCGGCCCGCCGGCACGATGAGATGGGCAACGGACTTGGTCGCCCAGGCCCCTCCACCATCTCGTGATGTCTTATCCAAGAGAGAAGCGCCCCCTCTAGTGGGCTCAGGCGCTTGCTGGAGGTGGGTGGCACAGGAGCCGGCTGGGGGTCCTGATGAGCTAGCAGCACCTCGGGTGGCGTTGGAGCCACCATTTTTTTTTTGAATCGGAGCCACCATTTATTGAGCCAGTGTAAGGATCTAGATGCTAGATGGGATGAATAGGCTATAAAAATTTCTTCTACAAAACACAAATCACTACAGCAAAGTAGTTAGGAGGCAGCTCCTTTTGAACTTTCTTGTTGTTGGTTTGCGTTCTGGTTTCACGTTTGTTGTTGGTGTGTAATAGAAGCTTTGGTTTGTTTTGGTGTTGTTATGTACGCTGGTAAGCCCATCAATACTACCTTTAGGCTTTCAATACAAGTTGGGCTAAAAGCCTTTGGTCTAGAATAAGGCTTTTACGCTGGAACTCTAAACTCTATGCCATAGGGCAGCAAAATCTTTTCTCTAAGGCTATGTTTGGTTTCTAGGAATTGAGGGTATGTGAGGGGAAGGAGTCTTGGGGAAGAAGAAGAACAGAGGTAGATGGGGATTCTGAGGAAAGCTTCATTCAGATAGAATATTTGAATACATCATGCATGTTCTTTCATAGTTCATGTCTCGTTCACACCCTCTCTTACCCATAACATCAAACAATCTAAGCTGAGCCTGCATAGCGCTGGTTGGGCCTTCGGTTCCCCTTGGGCCGGCTGGTGGGCGAAGCCGTAGGCGAGTCCGCTGGCGGATCTGCTGCAGGATCGGCGGCATCCTTGACCCTTCAGGCTGCTGACAGAGTAATTGAAAAGTAATCTAACAACAAAATAGAACACTTTATAGATATTGATTTCAATCCATATACCTGGGGAAATCTTCCTAAAAAACTACCAGAAATAGAGCTACTATCCGCCTCCGTCCACGATTTAAGGACGGATGGAGCATGAGCTATATGGACAACACTGATAACCATGTGGAGCGTATGGAATCCTTGTGGACTTCAGTTGGATGGCACGGCAGCCTCAACCTCAGTTTTCGAATGACCACCATTGTCATACTCCTCAAGCAGACCATACCAATATTCGTTAATGGCTTCCTGAAACTGGCCAGGGCTAACCTCGCCCGCAGGAACCATGACGCGGCCATGCTTGTCCAACTCGTCGCGGGCCCAAGCTTGGAACGGGAAGAACTCGTCCTGCTCGGCCTGCAACCACTCGATCTCCTCCTGAAGGCGCTTCAGCTTCACGGGATCGCGGGTGCTGTAGTCGTCGAGGGTGGGGGCGGGGTCGGTAGCGGCCTTATTGTCCGCCGGCGTAACCGCGAGGGAATCCTCCGTCGGATCCTCTTTTCCCGCCATCCCTGGGTGATTGCGAGCGAGGGTGGGCGAGATTGAAATCGAATTTGGTGACGCGGTGTGCTGTGTGGATTGGAGAGGGGGGGATCGCAAGGCGCCGGCGGTCTCGCCCTCGCCCTCGCCCTCGCTCGCGCCCACGTTTTATGAACCGACTTTAAACCGGGCCGAGGTCACCTACTAATAGTGCGAGTCAGAAGTCGGAACGGAACCAGACTCCAGAGCCCAGAGCCCAGAGTCCAGACACAATCGGATTGGGCCGTTTCCGAAAGCGAGCTTCTCTCTTGACTCTTGTCCTCTTTGTCCCTGCACCTTCGAGTCGAAGTGAACAACCCGTTTCTCAGAGACCGAGTGGAGGCCCAGATAAGCCAGGTTACTGGCTGTCGATGTGCTACTGCAACACGGCCGCTCTCAAAGCAGCAGCTGACCAGCTGAGGCAATAATAATAATAATAAAGTATAGGAAAACAACCGGGCATCTCACTTGCGTGCCGTTGGATGGCACGGCACCAAGTCTTTCTTCCTCGCCTGCATCTGCATGAAGATGACACGTGTGACCATGATGTGGTAACGTCATCTGCAGTACACGTATGGCGGATAGGTGATGACTTGTCATGACAGACACTGACGGACACATATGTTGTAGGTACAACATATCATCGCCCACCTAAAGCTACGTTTGTACGACTTTACGTATCTCTCTCTAATCTCTATCTCTAAACCTAAAAGACTATAAAAGTAATCATCTACTCGGTGATACCAAATCTCGCTACCATACAGCACCAGGTGATCCGTACGAAGTCCTGACCCGATAGGAAGAGTCCGCGTCTGGAACCACAGGCCGAGTCAGGAACTTACATCCCGTTTAGTTCCACTTCATTTTGCAAAATTTTTAAAGATTTTCCGTCACATCGAATCTTTGGACGCATGCATGAAGCATTAAATATAAATAAAAAATAAAACTAATTACACAGTTTAGACGAAATTCACGAGACGAATCTTTTAAGCCTAATTAGACTATGATTGGACACTAATTGTCAAATAACAACGAAAGTACTACAGTACCATTTCGCCAAAAATTTTACAAACTAAACCAGGCCTTAACCAAAGCATATACCGGACACTGCTAGCCACCTGGACGTTTATTTAATCCCATCTATACTACTTCCGATCCACGCTCAGCCGCCTCCAGTACGCGAGGTCGCTCCGGGAAGGAGTGCCCGGCTCCTTCGGCGAGGATGTGTGTAGATGATTGGAATTTTTTTTCTCCTGGTTTGCCTGCGTGGGTGTGTGATTAATTATTAATTTTTATTATTTTCTAAAACTGATCAAATTCATCAATGTAGTCGTGAACAAAAATTTATGACTCCCGTACAACGCACAGGTATATATCTAGTACTAATAAAAAGATACGGTATTTGGCTAGAGCGTTGTCTGACAGTTTGATGAACTTGGCCACGAGATCACATGTGTCGCCTCCAGGAACAAATGTTTACCTTGAAAATCGTCTGAACGGACTGAAACTTCTTCTCCCAACGTGCTCACCGGCATTCATTCAGTCGCCGACCATTACCTAGAACGCCACATGGCCCTGGCATATGCAGCGATGCTTCTTTGCTTTTGCTTCCTACTAGTAGGATATTGTATGTAATTGCCAAGTTGTGATTTCTTTCTCCAATCACTAGATTATATTTCGACACATGGTCTTCTCTCAGCAGTGTTTGCCAATGCAGTAGCCACCAAACTTTTTCATCAGCAGGAAGCGTGACGCCCGATCCTTCTGAAAGTAACATCAGGCATTTCCCTGCAGACGCGTCTTACTGTAGTAATTAATTATTAAATATAACGTCGCATTCCCTGTGGTGTCATGACTCATGAATAATGTTAGCAGTCCACTTCATCATCAGATATAAATATCTCTGTAATTCGTTCGCCCGAAAAAAGTTCAGAAAATGATTGTCTGAGCTTCTGTTACTGACAACCCTTGTAGGAGTAGTTATATCTGATTGCTAATTAAGGATGACCTAACAAACAGAGTCACCTAATAACTGTTCTTTTGAATACAAGGCAATCAAGGAATCACCTAATAACTGTCAGAAAGGTAGTGCAGTGCAAATATGAAGTTCACAATGGCGAGACCGTTACGGTTGGTGACCAATCTGCACACAAGATTCAAACCAGCAATCCATGTCCCCCAACCCAAACAGATGAACGCATGAATCTGACCTATACTTGCTCCCCCTGTTTAATATCCACGCTGCAACCTGCTCTAGGTTAAGGATAAGAGCCAGGCGGACGAGAGATATGCATGGTGTTACATCAGTACTGCCGACTGTGACCTTAGCTACTGATTGTGAGGATCAGAATAGTAATCAGATGCCAGTTGTGGTACACTGAACCTAACACGGAGACGATCAGTCCCTGTGCTAGTTCTGACACAAACAGATGATCGCATCACAGGACCAAAATTTTCAGAACAGACAGAAAGAAAGCACAAAGACCTGCGCTCGGTTTCCCCAGTGCTACCATTCAGATGACCTAACCTAGCTCATTGCTGATGATGTGCTCGTGTAGGAACAAGGAGAAGACACAAGGTAGTGGTGCAAGTGATTTTAAAAAAAACATCCAAAGTAGACTTCGGAACAGAACAGAAGTTCATATTAAATTTGAAATTGTTCGTTTTGGATGGCTCCCAACAACTACTAGATTCGAGTCTCCTTTTCATATGGGTCAGCCCGTGTGATTACGCGCGCGGCAGCAAAAGGCCAAGTGTACGCTTGCTGCCCGATTTCCTAATGCAGGCAGAGACGGACAGCGAATTGTGCCGCGGGGCCGGCGCCTCTGTCTCACTCACCGGCACCGCTTGTTCTGTCCGGCAGCCATTCAGTGCTTCTAGCGTCCGTCCGTCCTGCGTCGTATGCATGCTTGCTCGCAATAGAGAATGCTTGGCTGAGCTCGTGGTGTTTGTACCGTTCCGGCAGTACGGTTATACAGCTGTCATACGTATTGCAGAACAGTACTTCCTCCGTACCAAAATAAATACGAAAACGCTATACGTCAACCGTATGATTTATTTGCCACCGTCAACCGAATTTTCCAGCGTTGGATCTGACTTCGGCCCGAGAGCTGCCGCCCGATCTATCGCCTACGTCACGCCACCCCCGCCCTTCGAGCATTGGATCTGATCGATCACGTTTTGTCTCGTCTCTGGGTGGACTCGCATATGCCACAGCACGTGTGTAGCCCCGGGTACGGCCCGCGCGTCGGCCTCCCCGCCGCGACCTCGTCGGCGATGATGATAAAGCAGCTGCAGCAACTCATGCCGACGCAACCACTGCAGCAGCAGCAGCAGCAGATGTGGTTGTACCATATCTCGCAGTACCAGCCGAGGCCGGACGCTACGCCTTCACCGGTGCATACCGAGTATATAATGATATTTATTACACATCATGAACACATTAGTATTATTGTGTAAATATTTGGTCAAACTTAAAATAATTTGATTCCTTGGTAAGCGAGATGTGCACATATTTTAAGGTCAAGAGAGTACGCGACAGACTAATAGTGCAACAGCGTGTGTAAGAGTTAGACGTGGACGATGATGCATGCTCAAAACAGTGTGTATGGCACATCTTGGTATCTAAACAAATTAGAGTTTATGGTTTTATGGTTTTAGGGTTTAGAGTTAGGTTTTATAGTATAGGATTTCTGTTTTATGGCCGGTTCGTTTGCCGACTTATCAGCTAGAATCTACAGTATTTTTCTCTCCTAACAAAACAGCTTCAGTCGACTTTAATACCAGCCGAACAGTCCCTTAGGGTTCAAAGGAATCATGGTACCGGTCGATTTAGTGAGTAATCAATTTGATGCTGCAATTTGGTTTGGCGTTTAGCTCGAGGTTACGAGAAAATGATAGTGAAAATGTCAGTTTTGAAAAGTTGAACTGGTAATAGTATATAGAAAAAACTTTTCATTTCAAACACACCGAGGCTGTGACTCTTATTTAGGCTGTAAAATAAAGAATAAACACAAATGTTTTCATGCCTTACCCCTTGTTTAGTTTCACCCCAATTTCCAAAAAGTTGCTACAGTACCTGTCACATCGAATGTTTGTGGCCCGTGCATGGAGCATTAAATGTAGACGAAAAGAAAAACTAATTGCACAGTTTGGTGGGAAATTGCGAGACGAACGTTTTGAGCCTAATTAGTCCATGTTTGAACACTATTTGCCAAATAAAAACGAAGGTGCTACAGTAGCCCAAAATCTAAATTTCGCGAACTAAACAAGCGCTTAGGTTATCTTCGGAGATATTACTGCATCAAGCGTGTCTATACTCAAGCTATTCCAAAAGCAAAAAAAAAAAATGTATCGGTTTACTTTTTTACCCTCCCCCAACACTTAGGTTATCTTCGGAGATATTACTGCATCAAGCCTGTTCGCTTGCTCGTAAACGATCGTAAATTTCCAGCCGGGAACAGTGTTTTTCTCTCACACCAAACCAGCCAACAATAAATAATCCACGATACGATACGGCCTCCCGAACAGGCTTATCCTGCTGCTTGTACAAGCCTCCACTAACCAGAGCATGCATGCTGCAGTGCTACCACTGGACTACAATGATCGGCATGCACACATTCAATGCAACCTGCCACCACATGCCAGGGTCAACACGTGATTGCAGCGTTTTTATAGTTTTCATAACCAACAATACTCGTTGTAAGCATTTAATGCCACCGAAGGTCGTAGTCCATCCTAGCCGTTTGATCGAGGGAGGAGGGGGGCATATGTGCCCAGCGGCACCACATCCACGTTTGCCAACTGGCACTGTGAATAACCAATCAACATTACAGGACTTGCACACGCACGAGTGTCGCGTAGTGACACAAGATCATGACAAATACCTAATTCATGATAGACAAGGAGTTCTCTGCACTCCACCGTCAAACGACCACAATGTCGGCCTATACTATAGATCTAACATTCACTGTTGGCTCCATCGCCGTCGTTTTTTAACAAACCGACAATGATAATTATAGATCTGACATTCACTATTGGCTCCATCACTGTTGTTTTTTAACAAACCGACAGTGATAATCACTGTCGGTTTTTGGCTAAAACCGACAGTGATAGGACCAACCGACACTGATATTGGGTCATTACTATCGGTTTTTGGCTAAAACCAACACTGGTACAGTAGTATCAGTGTCAGTTTTAGCCAATAATCGACAGTGATATTGGGTCATCACTATCGGTTCTAACGTCATAACTTTCTCTTATGATGTTCGATGAAGACGAACTTTATATAAATTGTAGTACTTGACGAGATCTACAACTTTGTAGTTCAAACTTTTTTTATTTTGGGATCGTTTGGATGTCCAAATATACTCCACAAGATTTTGTAGAGTTAATGCCAAAGGAGTCCATATGCTCTATAATTATAAGTGAGTGTGCAGTGATAGTTAAGGATCTCCGACGAAGAAGTGACCAAAACAAATGTTGTAGTTATTAAAAACTTATACAACTTTGTAGTTTAGAACTTTCTTATTTGAATTAGTTATGATGTCACTCTATTTGATTCACAAGATTGGTTTTTGGCTAAAACCGACAGTGATAGGACCAACCGACACTGATATTGGGTCATTACTATCGGTTTTTGGCTAAAACCAACACTGGTACAGTAGTATCAGTGTCAGTTTTAGCCAATAATCGACAGTGATATTGGGTCATCACTATCGGTTCTAACGTCATAACTTTCTCTTATGATGTTCGATGAAGACGAACTTTATATAAATTGTAGTACTTGACGAGATCTACAACTTTGTAGTTCAAACTTTTTTTATTTTGGGATCGTTTGGATGTCCAAATATACTCCACAAGATTTTGTAGAGTTAATGCCAAAGGAGTCCATATGCTCTATAATTATAAGTGAGTGTGCAGTGATAGTTAAGGATCTCCGACGAAGAAGTGACCAAAACAAATGTTGTAGTTATTAAAAACTTATACAACTTTGTAGTTTAGAACTTTCTTATTTGAATTCGTTATGATGTCACTCTATTTGATTCACAAGATTAATACCAACTAAAGGCATATGTTCCATAGTCATAAGTGAGTGCGTAGCGGTATTTGAGAATCTCGGATGGAAAAGCGACCAATTTTGACTGACCACCGAGGGGCGAGGCACCAACCCATTTACAAGGAGCTAAGCTAGCCAAGCAATGGAATGGAAAAGCACGGTAAGCAATGCAAGTGGAAACAACCGGTGTGTCCCAACTGTCGTGTGATATTGTCCACCAAAGCGTTCTGTTCTGTACATTACAGACAGCTCAAACGAGGCAGGAGACAGAAAGACAGACAGGCGAGAAGCAACGACGACGAGACGAGCCATGTGATCCGGTTGAAAATCGGCCATGGCCAGCGGCGGAGTTGCTTGTTGCTTCACGCTCGCTCAAGGCCGCCGTTCTTTTCTTTCGTTTCATTATTCTTTCCGGCCTCCGCCGGGACGCTACTGCTGCTCCTACTTATCCCACACATCAGCAGCTCATGTACAGGGGACAGGGGAGGAAGAGGGGACTCGGACTCTCCTCTCGCTCGCGTGTCACTCTGTCAGCGTTTGTTAGTCGTCTCTCTCTCCAGTCCTGTGGCGACCAAAGCCCAGCCAAAAAGGCAGCGGCACGGAGGAGCTAGAGCAATTCTACAGTTGAGTTCAGGGCCAGCCAGAGGCCCAATTCCGTTCCAGCTTCAGCTTCAGCTTCTGGCTTCTGCCGTTCACTCCCCACTCGTGCGTGTCGCAGGGGAAGCAGCCCTCCTGGGCGATGTCAGTGATCTGGACGCCCGTGTCGTAGACCTCGCCGGCGCGCCACCGCCGCGGCAGCACCTCGCGGTCGGCCCACACCCACTTGCCGTCGTAGCCGCCCGTCACCACCACCCTGAGCTGGAGCGGCCCCGGCGGCGCCTGGCTCGTGCTCCACGCCGGCCCGTTGTCGCGCGTCATGAACTTCCAGTTGGACGAACCCACCTGCACGTCCAAAGTTTTTTTCTTCTTCTCAAAAGGCTCCTTTATTTCAAACCAATTCATTCAGACCCGAATTTCCTTTCCAAACACGTTTCGAATTAATCCAGAGGAAAGAAAAAAGGCGAGCCGTACCTGCGCGACGTCGACGGCGACGATGTCGGTCTGGCCGCCCTGGTAGAGGAACCTGATGGCGAGGTCCCCCGGCGCGCGGCTCTTGTCCTCCACCCTCACCGACAGGTTCCTGTGCTTGTACTCGCACGGCACCCTGCACATGCGCGGCGCTGACAAAACTCAGCCACCAATCATCGTCCCGGTTGGGTGTTTGATGTGTTTCCATTCGCAATTCATTCAAGGGAGAGTTTATGGCGGCAACCAACTGCCCAACTGTTCTTGCGCCTGTCGTCTTCTATGCTACTCCTACCGTAGGATGAATATGAATGAAAGGCATGGCACGGTTGGTGAAAAAAACAGGTGTGGTTGGTTTAATCGATTGGTGTTTATTTCCTTTTTCTTTACCTCTTGTACTCGACGTCGACGGTGCGGAGGCCGGCGAGGCGCCTGGCCATGCCGGGGCGCGCCATGGCGGCGAACGCGGTGCTGCTGAGCACGAGGTCGGTTCGGTTGGTCCTGGCTAGACCGGTGACCACCACCCTGGCGCCCGCCGCGGCGCAGAGCTTCTTGTCCTTGCAACGCACCTGCGCATAGTGGGGGCACGCCGAGACAAGCCGAATCAGGGGACACGAACAGCACAGGTAATAAATATAGACGACTGATTGGGAATCGAGAGCGCGATCGGCGCCGGCCAGGGCCGGCCCGGTGGTGATTGGTACCTGGAAGCAGGCGCCGCAGCCGACGCCGGCGCGGTACAGCGCGGGGCTGGCGGCGGCGAGGAAGCCGGCGCTGAAGGAGGCGGCCTCGGTGCCGTACCCGCAGGAGCCGCCTGCATCATGTCAGGCCACAGCAATCGGAAGCGATAAGAATCCACGGTGAATTGCTAGAGACGAAGGAAGCAGAGCAAGCGATGGAGCCGTCGTGTACCGGCGAGGGTGAGGGAGGAGGTGTAGTAGGCGGCCTTGGAGTGGCGCACGCAGCGGTCGCAGGCGGACGCGAGGAGCGGGAGCCACCAGACGAGGAGCAGCAGCGGGAGCGTGGTGGAGGCGGCGAGGCCGGCAGGGACGGCCATCGTGTCTCTCGGCCGATGGATGGATGACTTGATGGTTGGCTGCTTGGCCTTGGCTCAGGCGAGACGAGGGAGAGAGGGGCGAGCTTGTGCTTCACGACTGCTTTTATACACCACCACGACCCAAACCTCGCCTAGTGCCGCCACAGTCACTAGAACAGCGAAGTCGGGCCACCGGCTCCACCTCCGCGGCTCCGCCCAAAGGCCAGGCCGGCCGCCCGTGCAACAGGCCAACAGCGCGGCACGGGCGGTGGTGGAAACTGGAAAGGCGCAGCGGGGCGTCAGCGGAGCGGACCACTGCGCCGGACGGGGCCCCTTTGGCCGCTTGCACGCCGGGGCATCAAACGTGCGTGGGCTTCCTTTCGTGACGTCCTTCTTCTTTCCCCCCTCTCCGGTGGCAAGTACAGACACACGGACTAGTATAATTCTGCTGAATGGTGAGGAGCAAAGGCCACAGCTTTTGCAGATCCTGCAGAGACTTCCGTTTTGGAGATAGATATGCTGCACAGGAACTGCACTTGTTTGCTACTGGAGCCAGCGTGTTCCGGCACGCTCTCCCTCTTGCTCTGGGACGGCACACGGCGGGGGCCAATGGGGCCATTGTGCGTGGTCACGGCAGCACGGGTTTTGCAAAGTTGAATCAAAATGGGGGTGTTTAGTTCCCCAAATTTCCAGAATTTGGCACTATGCAAAAAGAAGATTTCCCGTCACATCAAACTTGCGGTACATGCATGGAGCACTAAATGTTGACGAAATTAAAAACTAATTGTACAGTTTGGTTGTACTTTGCGAGACGAACGTTTTGAGCCTAATTAGTCAACAATTGAACAATTATTACCAAATAAAAACAAACGGCACTGTACCTACAGTGCCGCTACTCACCGGGTATTATGCCCATTAAATCACTAAAAATCATGTCAAGAACCGTTCCACCCACCGGGTATCTATAGACCATACCCGGGGGTGAGGTGAAATTACAAAGGAGTCGGACGATTACCCGCAGTGCTGTACAAATAGCCGGGGGCATAGTGGCAACTTCTTCCTCCCCTGTCAATTGCTCCAACCTAGGCGCCACCGGCTCTTGCTCTTTACACACCCTCGCCTCATCCCCCACCGACGGCTACTGTCGGTGTTTTTGGACCACCGATGAGTAAATTTGTATTTATGCGTCTGGCTCGAATGGTGTGCTCTTACGGAGGCGCTTGTCTTCCACTGACACTAAGCACCCCGAGAGTGAGCTACGTCGGGCAGGTTTCATCGAGCACACCCCAAAGCAGAACCCGAATAATCCATATTTTCCCCAAGGATCCAATAATGAGAACGCGTTATAATACTTAGTCCATTTCATACATCCAGAGTTCTTAGAAATGTATTATTACGTTACCAAATTCAGAGTGCGAAATATTAAACAGCGAAATGAAAATACACATCTATCGATAATAAACAAGGATCTGTCTGTGCCCACCAGAAGAATCATTCACACAACGGCTACTACTCAAGCATTACCAGCAACAGGGGTAAATAAACTCTGAGTACATAATATACTCGCAAAACTTATCCGACTAGTGGGAATAATTTCCCGACTCCAAGGAATATGATAAGCTTTATGGTTTGCTGGGTTTCCTTTTTATGGTAAGCAATACTAATAGTGAATCCTTATTTATGTTATTATTAGCGGTCATGGTTAATTCATTATCTAGCCATTCTATGTAAGCACATGTTCTAGTTTCAAGCAAAAGTTGAGCAAACAGTTCCATTTCATCACCTTTCATCTTTCAGTTCTTACTACGGTGCTAGACTACAGATAAGCCGTACCGGAACGCCGGCGATTCGTGAATCAATGTGCCCAGCTGGGTACCCCGAAACACACGCCCCGCTTGTACCCCAGGCATAAGCAGGACCAGCCCATCACTCTCCTATCACGGGGTCTAGGTCCCCATCCAAACTTGGACTCCAACCCCCGCTCCTAAGTCCCGAACTTAGTGCGGTGCTTAGACCTCCACTATCTCTGCCTCCAATCAGTCGGTCCGAAAAGAGCCAGAATCCACGATAAGAGAGCATCAAGCCTTCCCTGCGCCCATACCCAAGTATGTGCTCGGGATAATAAGTCTGTGACTTGCCTAGAACCCAATGCAACGGCCAGTCCTTAACCGACATAGACAGGGAAAAAGTGTAACCAAGCTATACCCTGTTGACTGCAGGACACAACCTCTTACACCCACCAATACCCAAACCATATCCCTGTCCGATCTCCATTTTTCTTTCCACTATTTTATCATGAGTGATAATAATCACCTATTGTGAGTAACGGCATGTTACTCACGCTACCAAATCCTGAGCATAGCAGCTACTCGACCTATACTAGTAGGACTCGTAGGTAAGTATATTTATGCATGTAGTTTCCATAAAATGCCTGAAACGTAAATGCACATCATATATATGTTCAATGATCATTAAAAAATAGGGGTTATGCACCGAGGCTTGCTTTGGGCAGGCGGTGTGTCAACAAAATCAGCAACGAACGGCTCTGGGGCTCCCTCCTGTATGAGAACCTCCTCCTCGTACTCCTCAATAATCTCCTCATAGTCCAGTTCGTCAGCAGGCACGAACTCTACCAACTCGTTATCTATATGCATGAAATGATGATGCAACACTTAGTAATACGACAACAACAACTCTTAAAATACGAATACACCTATCAAGCTACTAAGCTAGTTCTACCGGCTAAGGTGCTAAGTTACCTATTGTTACCACTAACAAGTATGAAACATGACATGTATTATCTTAACAACTAATGGCATTCTTACTCTTAATACTGATTTACTATATATATACTAAAACAAGGAGTACTAGCTACTCTATTTACCAACCTACTTAAGGGCTACAAAAATTACAGTGATTATATAATAATCTAATGAATCTACTGTAAAAATTTTATGGATAAAGCTATCACCAATTTGCCACAAAAATTCCTACAATATTAAGCTAAATAATACTAAGCTCCCCTAAATGAATTAATGAATCTATCATTATCATAGATAATTGTAAACTAACTACACCAACAGCTAGATAGCATTTTTGTGAACATAACAAATTTTGTTTCACTATTTTTAGACATCTACAGAATTTATTATAATTTTACAAAGATCACTGAATAAACCTTTGCTAATTTACTGGGAAAAGGAAACTGGAATCCACCGCGCGGCCCACTACACGCGGCGTAGCCCACGTCTGCTCGGTGCGCGCGCTCGCGCTCCACCGGCGCGGCCCACGCAGGGGCGCGGCCCAGCCGAGCGACGACGGCCGGCAACGGGAAGGCCCACGCGCGCCGGTACATTTGCTAAAACGTCCTCTCTCTACTACCGAATCCAACCAAGGTCCACAACACTATTCCTTCAGTCAGCTATCTTACAAATACGACCCTCCCCCTTTCCTTCTTTACCACGACCGAGTCCCCCAAGCACCCGCGCATGAACCGGCGCGGTGGCGCTGACACAGGGCGGCCACGCCGGCCATACCAACCCCTCCCCACCCCCAATAACGAGCCGATGCTCACCTAAACGCAAACTCAAAGCGGTGGGTGGCGAATCGGTGAACAGAGACGTTGTCTCGAGCTCCCTCCACGGCGGCGGACCTCTTGCTGTGGTGGAGGTCGTGTTCTCGTGAGACAAGGCGCAACCGAAATGATAGGACTAGAGACTGGGCATCAACAACTCACCCAGAACCTACCAGACGTGATGGCTTGACCGGAGACGGGCCGAGTGAGCTCGGCCACGCGCGCACGGCAAGCTTCACGACGGCGGCGGTGGCGCGACTACGTCAGCGGCGCTGGGCAGGCAGTAGTAAGGCAATTTGGGGGTGCGCACAGGATAGAAGGGGAACAGGGCGAAGACACAGTGCCAATGAATTGAACGGAGGTGGACGATGCGTGGTGAATTGGACGGGCGCTACCGTGGGGTCTTAAGATGACCGACGGCGACGAAAACTTCAAATTGGGGCTAGACACTGGCTGGCAGCAGTAGTGGGAGGGCTCGGTGCGTAGCTAGATTCCTACTCAATCCTCTGGCGCACGTAATTACTCGGATTAGACCGGTGCTGCGAGCTGGCCTTAGCGCGGCTCGGTGACGCTGGCGCGGCACCATTAAAGGCAGAGATGACCGGGGGCGCAGAGCGATGCTTGCCACTCAAACAAAACAGACAAGGGCACACAGGGGAGGTTACACGTGGGCAAATGAGTCGGCACGGCTCGTGCGGCCGCAGCGCCTTAAATGGCAAACCGACGGCGACATGGCCATGTGCCGGTGCAGCTGCTCAGGCGGACACGACGCGAGCGGTGCAGGCGCACACGGGTGACCCAGCAATCACGACCACGACTAGCAGCAGCGTGAGGACACAGCGAGGCAGATGGAGGCAGACCGGCCAGGGCATCGGGCCCACGACGACAGCAGTGGCGGTAGAGCGGCCAGGCTCGTCGGCCCCTAGCGTCCTGCCGAGAGCGGCGTGCGCGTGAGTGCATGCGTGACTCACGTGCGTGAGTCGCGTGCATGGGCGCAGAGCCCGCGCGGGAGTGCACGTGTGTGTTAGCGGCGACGCCGGGCCGATGCACGGTGACCACGCCTAGACACTGAAACCGGTGGTAACGTGCCATGCACGATTTTTAAAGCACCCCAAAAATCCAACTCGATGGTTCAATTGCTAAAACACTTATTTTACACTCGAGATGGCATGTTAGGCTACTAAAACAAGCCCTAAGACCATACCACTACTTAACTCGATTCTTCTACAAAAATTGCCGAACTTAGCTTCGTCAAAGCATTTTCCGACTTAGGAAATTCGACTAAGTCTCGATCGAATTCGCGTTGAACTCGATTTCCAAGCTATTCGATACGCTAGCTAGTGAATTCCTTTCGCGATCGTAGGTATTTCATCGTCACCTACGAAGTTTGTACTACAAACTTTATTAACGTTCCGTATATGCGTTCTATAGCATTTTCGCTTAATAAAAATTAATTTAAAACCCTAAGTGATGTAACGCGACATTGAAATGTAACTTTCGTTTCGCGTTTCCGTTGATCGTTTCAAGTTACAGAAATTATTTTACACGCTATTTTACATACACTATCACATAAACATGACACACATGTAGTGTTTTAGCAAAAGATTTATAGTATAACACCGAGGGTGTTACAGACACAAGGGTTTATACTGGTTCGAGTGGAACATCCCTACGTCGCAAGTGAAGTGTGGGAGGGCTTCGTCGTCCTCGATGATCCTCCGGTTCATGTCACGGGCCACGGCGTGCGCACGCCCACCGTCTCCGTGGTGCTCGATCTCTCACTTGAGCTCCGCGCGTTCCTGCTCGAGCTGGAGTCGTGTTTCTTCGAGCTCTTGGTGCCGTGCCCTCAGCTGCTCTACCCACAGGTGAGGTGGGGCCCCTGCATCCCCCTCGACCTCATCGTCGAGGTCGTCTGTTGGGGTAGCCCCTCCCTCGTGGATGCTTTTAATGTATCCCTCGGGGGTACCTGCCATGCAACATTCTCTCGATGGGTGATGGCTCCCCCTGCTCGAGTCAGAGTTGGAGGGCGACTCCGATTCTCCCGCGAGAAGGTCGTGGAAAGATTCTGTGACGTATTCGGTCATCCCCACGAACTCATCGTTAGTAGGGGATGGGGCGTGCGTTGTGCCACAAGGTGGCCAACGATCTCTGTGGCGTTGCGCAGACCAAACGAGAGCGTTGTCGGGGCACTCAGCGGCTCTCCTCCAGCAAGCTGCGTCATGACATTAGTGAATGAGAAGGTGAGGCAGTGCAGGTCCTCCCAGGACGGTCGGGGTCCCAGGAAGGCGCCGAGCTGGTACTCTAGCCTCTAGTAATCGAAGCCGAGGAGCTAGTCGCTCCCGGGGCACGGGCCTCCGGTGCGTGCAGCTGTAGCTCCTCAAGCGTCTCGGCGATTGCGTTGAGGCCGACGGAGTGGAGAGGCTGGACGACGGCGGGAACCTACGCCAACTCTCCCTCTATCGTAACGATGAAGTCTAGGTTCCCGAAACGCATGTGCGCGCCTAGGACCCAGCTGACGCCGTGACTAGCTATCCGAGGCCTGATGTGGACGTTGAGACGCGCAAAAAGCCCCTAACTGGCGTGCCAACTATCGGTGTTTTCGGACCACCGAGTAAATTTGTATTTGTGGGTTTGGTTCGGATGGTGTGCTTGGAGGACACAAGGGTTTATATTGGTTCGGACGAAACGTCCCTACGTCCAGTTCACCGTTGCTTGTGTTACCAGCACTTGGTTTACAGTAGGCGTTACAAACAGGCGAGAGAGGGAGGGGATCCCAAGTCTCTGGTGAAATGAGTGAACGGGTGCTGAGAGCTCGCTTGTCGCTCAGCCATGTGCTAGTGTCATGCTCTTGTGTCAAGATCCCTGTTTCATAGGACGCCCTGCTTCCCCTTTTATAGGCCAAGGGAAAGCGCGGGTTACAGAGGAGGAAAATGAGAAGAACGAGAGAGAGAAGAAGGCTTCCAGGATTGCTGGGTCCTTCTTCTCCTTCATGCGGGTCCTGTCGATCCTGTAGATGTCATCAAGGATGGCTCCATATCGCGGCATTGTTCGTCACTGGCGCCATGCGCAGACGTCATCTGCCGGTCATGGCGTTCCACTCCGTCCCGATGGATGTCGTGGTGAACTGACACGCCTGTCAGCGTCCGTACGAGGATTAGGCAGAACAGCACCGGCACGCCCGACACTGTTCTTGATGTGAATCCCCAGGTATAGCCCGTCATGGCCACGGATTACATCAAGGCGTGCCAGCCTCTTCCCTGGCGTCGGAGTTTTGACCCAGGCCCATACGCTTGGACCTGGAGTGGTTGGCGGCGGTATGGGTCCCCGTCGGACGAGACAGAACCCGCGTCCTCGAGGTCCGGTGAGACGGAGCCCGCGACCTTGGGCGAGACGGAAACCGCGTCCTTGGGGTCGGACGAGACAGAGCCCGCACCCAAGGGGTCGGGCGAGACGGAGCCCGCGGCCTCGAGGTTGGGCGGGACGGAGCCCGTGGCCTTGGGCGAGACGGAACCCGCGTCCTTGGGGTCGGGCGAGACGGAGCCCGCACCAAGGGGTCGGGCGAGACGGAGCCCACGTCCTTGGGGTAGAACGAGACCTTTTAATACGTCTCAAGCCATCCGGGGAAGTCAGCGTTGACGCTAACTTTCTTGCTTTGGTATCCCTAATATCGATACCCGACAGCTACCTTTGCAGTGCAGGCCCTCCAAGGGTGAACCAGATCCCAGACCGGTCCGTCCCCCTCGCATCTTTTCATCCCCTTCCCCCGATTGCCGTTCCTGCAAAAACGAGACATTGGAGGTTCGTAAACGGCCAAAGGTCAGGCGGGGCGGCATTCCGGAAGCGCCTCCCCGCAACAGGATATCAAAGCCTTATAATGGATTTGCTCGTAGGCGAATCTCAAAATAATATGAGAACGAAACCAATGATAGCGTTTCTAAAATAGTAGTGCCTGTGTATCGGAATAACATCAAACCCTGAATAATTAATTCGTACAGCTATACGTCATAATAATCCGAAAAAATGCAGTATCTGATAACGGCCCTGTTCGCTGGGAGGAATCTGGAGGAATTTGGATGAATCTGGAAGAATTTGTGAGAGGAAAATACTGTTTCAGATGAAAAAAAAACAGATCAAGCTGGGTTTAAGGGCACGCGAACGGGGCCAACAAAAGAAAAATGGGATGCAATATTGTCAGTGAGAAATGATCATCAGCAGGTGGGTCGCCAAGCTTGTGCTGGCTGGTGAGCTTCCCTTGTTGCTGAGCGTTGGATTCATTCCACTTCTGGTCCACCCCATCCATTGTCCACTCCATTATTCTACATCATTTGTCCTTTTCATCATTAGTTTAACGGCCACTAATAAACCGGAGTAATCAAGAACCAGCTTCGCAAAAAAAAAAAAAGAACAGGATTATCAAAGATGAGGCAGCAGTGCCGTATGGTGTTGGCGTTCATGCACAATCGCCGCATTTTTGAATTGAATAGAAAAGGCCTCGGCGATGTTGGGGGTTGGTGAAGCCGGATGGGGTGGTCTCCATCGCTCGGTTAACTTTCTCGAAGCCGCCGGTGCTCGTTGGAGCCGCCGCCGGCTTCCTTTTCCCAACTCAACTCCGAGCAGTGGACTAGGCATGACGCACGCATCCAAGCTCCGGCCGGCGAGGCGGCGAGTTCACACTCGGGTGCAGCACGGAGTCGGAAACACCGGAGACGCTTGAGGCACACGATTTTTCCCCGGGTAGCGATCACCGTGCATCATCAGTTGGAGTTTTGACGCAGATTTGACAGGTTTCGGTGCACCAGACTGACGGACTGGACGTTCACATGGGCAGTGACAACTGACAAATTACCGACGACTGATTACTGCTGGAGCCTTCGCTCAACCGCACGCAGGAGAATCTTTTTGCGCAATGTTCTTGGACTAGCACTAGCAGCAGCAAACATGTTCAAACCAAGCATGAGAATTCAAAGTGGCTGGCCGCCTGGACGGCTTGCTTCTGTGTCATGCCATATCGATATGCACATCATCAGTTGAGCGTGTGTTTAGTTGAGGAAAGTTTGGAATTTGGGTTACTGTAGCACATTCGTTTTTATTTGACAATTAGTGTTCAATCATGGACTAATTAGGCTCAAAACGTTCGTCTTGCAATTTCCAATCAAACTGTGCAATTAGTTTTTTTTTCGTCTACATTTAATGCTCCATGCACGTATCGCAAGATTCGATGTGATGTATACTATAGCACTTTTTGGGAAAATTTTTTTTGAACTAAACACGGCGGAGTCACAGGCACGTTTGCACACATGCATGTACCACCAACCATCACAGTACTACTGCAGTATAGTTTCTTTCGTTTTTATATAAAAAAGAAAGAAAGAAACATATTGCAGTGTTCATACATATATACTTTCAGATACGCGCATGCGCCAAGCAAGCAAGCAAGATTGCCTAACCTAGTGCCAATTTTGTATGCATACCGTATTGGTGCCTTTCAGTATGATAGGTATATATGCCACTAAAGTTGTGGTCATATATACATACTCCTTCCGTTCCAAAATAGAAGTCGTTCTCGCTTCCCGAGAAGTCAGCATTTTTCAACTTTGACCACTTATGTGTAAAAGAATATTAATATTTATAATACATAATTAATATCATTAGATAGTTCGTTGAATATATTTTTATAATAAACTTATTTAGATATATAAATGTTACACGTATTTTCTACAAAGCTAGTCAAAGATGAAAATATTTAACATGCATGTATCCCATAACTACCTCTATTTTAGGACGGAAGAAGTTACGCTCTTGTTATTATTAATCCAGAGGAAAAGTAGCAAGCACTAGGAAATGGGGCATGCAGAGGAAGGGAGCAGAGAGTTGAATAGAGGGGCGGATGGTGGACGGGTCTACAGGTACGGAAGCTGAGTGGGGATGATTGTGAAGGGATAAGACTGAAATGGAGTCGGAGCAAAACAGAAGTGGCCGCCTTTGCATGATGTGGAGCGAAAGCAAGGGCAGCAGCCCTACCCCGAGAGAGGATATGATCAGGCTTATCATGTACGGCATGCTTCTCACACGCATGGGACCTGCAGTGGCCTGTGCTGGCACGCCACACGCCCACACACACACACACACAAAAGAAAAGCAAACTCGTCGATGTTCATCTTATTTGAATAGGATGATATGGGTGCACACTATTGTGTGGGGACATTAATTCTGGATAATGTCCTTTCGAACATAAAAGAGGATAATGTCATGACATGCATGCAATGCATCACGTAGCGTATTTTATTGCGGCCGGTGGCGGAGCTCGGCTGGAAATTTAGGTGGGGCGAACAATGGACACAAATTTTTAATCACATCCTACGCACACATGAATATCTAATATATGACAAATTTAAAGATTAATTGAAGACGGTACCTCTGCTTATGAACTTAATATAATCTATTGATTCAACAAACACCAACTAAACAAGAGTCCAAAATCCAATTACCCAAAAGCTAAAAAACTTGTAAATTTGAATAATAACAAAGCAGTTAGCATGTAATTAATTATAATTATATGTGATAATACATCTAAAAACACACGCCACAATAAGAGACATACCACTAGCCTACTATTAAAGAACTAATCTCAATTACACGATACAAGTAAAATCTCACTTGCTCACCTTCACCATCTCCAACCTCGTCCTCCGTAACTAGCTGGCTGCTGCCCTTCCCCTGCACTGCAGCACTAAGCCGCTGAGAGAATAGGCATGGGCGAGCGGCAACCTGCAGTCTTTAAGGCTGTCGCGGCAAGGGGCGGCGGCACTGACAGCGGCGCGCTAAGGGCCGCGCGGCGGCGGCCTAATGCACGTCGCGGTGATGAACTGACGGGGTTGGGGGATTGGGGATCGAGAGCTAGGTGATTCTTTGATGTTGTGCTGATGGGCTCTATTCTTCTATTGGGCCTTTGGCCTTCGCTCATGCGGCTCTGGACCCTCTCCAAATAATGTGTTCTAGTCCAGTCAGGTGTCCAGCCGTGCCGTTGGAGGCCGAACGCCGCCACTCGAACGCCGTGCCTGAGGAAGAAGACAGGGGTACTATGTGCTCCCGCCGACGGTAGGTGTGGCAGCTACGCCACCCTGCCGCATGGGGAGCTCCGCCTTTGATTGCGGCGTAGGCCACATAATCGAAAGAGCACAGATTGCCCTGATCGCTTGGCTTATAAGTCATACTTTTTCAGCAAACGGACAATATTTTTCTCTCACAACAAATCAGTCAACGGTACTTTCAGCCATGGCTTATCAGCCAAACGAACAGAGCAAATAAAGGATGCAACCGTTTTGTTTAGTGATGATGCATCAGCATGAGGGCATCACGTACTAATCATTTGAATCTGTTGGGGGCCTGGTGGTTTATATATCTTCTCTTGCACTGCATTATGTTCGCTTCGTCGAAAAGTCAGGCTAAAAAGTATTGTTCGCTGATTTATTGTGAGAGAAAAAAACACTATATTATGACTGATAAGTTCAAACGAACAGGACTAATTTCTTAAATGCAGTTGCAGTCTCCGTTCCAACAGATTGTTCAGACCTACAAAGAGCTATGGTGCATGGATCACGATGGAAATGGAATTTCTGAAACTCTTGAAAGTTTTCCCCAAGCCTATGGAAGAATTATTCTCCTGTCTTTGTTTGGGTGTTATAGCGATCGCTTGGTTTCTAGTGTCTGGTGACCATGGGCATGCTTGGTTTACATCCAAAATTTACCATGCTAAAGATTTGGCAAGTTAAAAGTTAGACAAAAATATTGCCATAGATTTGGCAAGCCAAATATAAGAGTTTGACAAGTTTTAGTAGCAAACCAAATACTAGATAAATTTATGGCTTGTCAAATCATTGGCATGGCAAATTTTGAAAGCGAAGTAATCAGATCCCATGAGCCATTGTGGAATGATACTGAAACAGCCGGGGTGGCATGCATTTGAGTTGCAGTTGACAAGAGCCTAACCACTCCATTGACCCATCAATAATGAGCGTGTTGCGTCCGTTATGTGCTTATATATCCTTGAAAATACAGATGCCCCTGCTGTATTGTAATGCATGTATCGCAATATGACAGGATTACGTCACGGGTCCATTGATTCGCGAATGGTGTAAAATATAAAATAGTGTAATTAATACTAAGGAAAAGAAATCGAAAGTGCTCTCTCATAGTCTCATGAGAGTCTCCGCACGGCTTGTATTGATAGAGCAAAGATTAAAGATTGCAGTAGGCTATTTTCTGGGAAATAAATTTCCCCATTTTCGTGTGTGTGTGTGTGCAACAAAAACCCATCCTTGGAAATATGTTGCATTGAGCGCACATGAGGGTGCTTCAGCTTCCCAATACCAACACGATAAGCGTTGACGTTGTGTACACCTCACAGACACGCAGGTAGCCGGCCCGCCCTAATTGACAAATCTTTGCGGTATCAATGCCTGGCGACGGGTGCCCCCGGTTTCTTCAGATACCAGGATGTCGTACGCGCTGTCTTGAGAAGCGCATCATCTCATCCATCTTGCACGTCGCTTACACGCACTATTCCACTGTCACGTAGTACTAATATGCAACACGCATGATACAGCTCTTGTTTAGACTAAAAAATAATTAATTACACAGTTTATAACTAATTTGCAAGACGAATCTTTTAAGCCTAATTAGTTCGTAATTTAACAATAAAGTGCTACAGTACACATATGCTAATGATGAATTAATTATGCTTAATAAATTCGTCTCGCGGTTTATTGGCGAAATCTATAATTTATTTTTTTATTAGTATCAAACATCTCATGTAACATCCGATGTGACGTACCAAAACTTTAACGCTAATCTAAACACGGCCATAATAATAATAACTAACCATACCACCGGAACGGTACAAGTACAAACACCACCAGCTCAACTGCTCAAGTGCTGAGCGAAGCAAATTCTATTGCGAGCATATACTGTATGCTTTATCAGTTATTTTAGTAGGATAAAATATTTATGCACAGTCACAGAACGGAAAAGGTAAAGGCGAGAACAAGAAAAGGTGCGGCAAGGAAGGTTCTGATTAGGAGGATTTGACTATATCTCTTTTTCTTTTCATAGATTAATTAATAATTAATTCAAAAAACTATAAAAAAATCAAGGGATTTATTTGAGGTACTACCTCCTAGTAAGTAAAGAGGTTATCATAGTATTGCTCATTAAAAATACTTAGTAAAATGCCCGTTTAATTTTGCTATGAAAATACTTAGTAAAACTATATGTTATTTCTCTGTTTCATATATAATAATTCCGAGTTAGGCTATATTTGGGCCAAAACCACAGCTGGGCTTTGTTGCTTGGGTTGAAAAAGTTGCATCTTCTATCAGCTGTTGGATGTGGAATGGAGGGCATCGGGCATGGAGTAAGTCACCGGTGACTTTCCTTTAGCAAGTTAAAGTTAGAGAATCTGAACCCGCATACGACGCAGGACGGACGGCGGCAGAGGCGACGATTGGCGCCACCGATCCGATGCCCCATATTCTGAACCGCGACGGCATGGCCAGCGAACTGCTCCACTTGCACGGTGTCCCTCCCCTTTCTGTAGACAGGTAGCGCGCGCGCACGGACGCGCAGCGCTGGTAGGCTACGTGTGCGTGCGGGGCGGCCGCCGGGTCCGTTCGACCCCCGAGCGGCGGCTAGGCTGTCAATTCGTGACAGGACGCGCCGGTCTCTCCCGACTCCTGCCCGTGACGCTACGGAACAAACAAAGGCCCGCCCCGCCACCCGCCAGGCGGTAACCAGCAGGTCGGCCAACGGCGACCCGGGCCGACCCGCCCCAGCCCCCAGCGACCGCGCGCTTGAAGGCGGCTCTACTCAACTCAAGGCCCAAGCGCCGTGCCGCCGTCTGAGTCTGACTGCCCCACCCCAAACTGGGCTAGCTCCTGCCCGTGTAACGCGCAATGCTATGCCTGCACGGCCCGCTGCTCCCGCCTTGTCCCCTTGTGTTCACGTCGTCGTCCTGGCATCGGTCGTCGATTCAGGACGACGGATCGCGCAGTGCCTCGTGCCTGCATTGACTCGCGCGACCACCCTGATTTGGACGTCTGGGGTCGCCGGCCGACAAGCGGCCCGTCGTCGCCTTGCTGTGCGAGCGTGCCGTCCCCGGCCTCACCTCACCACGCGGATTCTTCTCCAGCTTTCTCTGATCCGTTTCCGCCACGTAGCTGCACGTGCGTACTAGCGGCCAAATGCCGATGCTGCTGGTCTGTGGTCTCACCGCCGGAGCCGTGGTCCGGCGGCACGTCGTGCTTCCCCCGGGAAACCAAGCCGGGATTGCTGCCTTGCAGTTGCAGGGTCTCTGGTGCCACTGCCACTGCCGTCTGCGGTTTGCTCTCGTCTGCCTTCCCGGTGCTTCCTCTGCTTTTGCGCGAGTCGTTCTCATTTTCCTTGCTAGCTCCCCGATCCTTTTACTCCAAATCCATTCGCGGTCGTCGACGTCGTGCAGCGAGCTAGGTATAGGACGTTTGTAACCGCCTTCCATCGGTCGGTTTCTCCTTTATTCTGTCGGAGATCGCATCGGAGAAAAAGCTCCAAAAGCCACGGGTGGCCAAGCGTGCGTGCACTCCTCTGATCCTGCGCCGCGCCGAGCGCGAGACCGTCTCGGCGGGTGGCGGCGTCCGTCCAGGATACTTGGGCCGCGCAGTGAGTGGGACTTGCGTGTTTGCGTCGATGCAGCAAAGAATCGGGACCGCGCGCGAGTGCCGGCAAAATATATACTATTTCCTTCCACACGTAACGCCGTGCGGGCGGCGCGGCCATGCTTAGGTCACGGTGCCTAGGCCTGCCTGCCTGCCACGAGCCCACGATCACCTCGCATGCTTTTCCAAGGGCGGATGCCACTGGTGGACTGACCCTGACCGAAAGGGCTGCTGCGAGTGAACCCGATGATAATTCGTGTCACGGCAGGGTCATCGCGTAGACAGATCGCACGAACCCTTAGAACGCATCACCGGGCTGACAGTGACAGAGATGTTGCTATAAGTACTGTATGTCTGTATTTACCATTTTACCCTCAAAAGAACGAGGCTGCTTGTTGGATGCTTATGTTCATTTTCACGTTTGCTTGACTGAAAAGCAGCAGTGGATTCTACATGTCATACACGTTTCGGAATGGGCAGTCCGTGGGCCGCGGCCCACTAGACGGCAGACTCCATCAAGCGAAAAGATGCTCAACACCTGACTGAACACACAGGGGCAGGGTGTCTGGGTGAGGTAAAAGGATCAGAGCAGGAGCTAGGGCAATGACCTGTGATGATCCGTGCATGAAAAAAAAATTATTGTGATAGAACACTGAAAATTATCGGAAATTATTTCCTATATGCTGATTATTCAAGCCTAGGTACAGACGCACTAGTAAACTTTACAGCTTTCTTAACAGCAGAGGAAACTCCTTTCTTTAAAAAAAAAAGGTACAGACGCACTATTATTGCCTCCAAATCTTGTATGAGAACAGTCTATACAGGCACACACAGCCGATGGGATCTTCAATTACTAGCATCCTACAATACTGGGGCAGCGTAGAGAATGGCTCGCTGCTCGTGGATGACAACAGTAAACTCGGACGCGTTCTTGGGAATTTCTGTCACAAACGCCACCTTTCTGACCTTCTTATAAGGCGCTACCTGTGAACGTTACATGCACCACAGCAGGTCAGAGAAAATGCAGAAATTCAGTCGGAGGAACGCATGCATTATGTATATACAGTGAACGTGATGTTTCGGTTCCTTGTACCTGTTTCACCACAAACTCCATCACCTCGCGCTCTGACAAATTGCTCCCCTTCTTCCTCACCACGTAGGCCATTGGGAACTGGCCGACCTCCCGATCAGGAAACCTGCCGAAAGCACCAGCACATTCACTAATTTATTAAATACAGACCTGGTACAGTCAAGATGCCATAAGGAGTTTACCGACGCTCACGGTATAACGGCGACATCTTGGATTTCTGGGTGTGTTAGCAAAAGAGCTTCCAACTCTGCCGGAGGCACCTGTCCATATACAAGTTATATTTCAGATGCCAAGGAACACTTAATAGTTCAGTTCAGACTACTATTCTCCAAAAAAATAATGGTTCAGACTACAGAAGAAGCATTTTTTTAATCTTTTTTTCTTCGAATTCTAGGGACGGAACCGCGGCTGCTATGGGATTGCAGCAGGACCAAGTGTTCAGAGTTTTAGTGTTTACAGCAGAGGTTCAGCCAGGCCTTGCCCAACAAGGTGACAACTGTAGAGAGGCATTTCAAGGCAAGATATCAGAGGTCAGCGATGTTTACCTGATACCCTTTGTATTTGATCGACTCCTTCAGCCGATCCACAACGAAGAGATACCCATCCTCATCTATGTAGCAGAGATCCCCAGTCTTGAGCCATCCGTCAGGTGTCAACGTTGACTGTGTTGCCTCCGTGTTCTTGAAATACCCTGGGAAGATCAAAGTTGCATGTTCATAAGGTACTGACCAACCTGTTCTAAAAGATGAAATCTACCAACTTGTACTACTACGGAATTCATGTTACCAGAGGCCACTACTTATCTATGACTGTTTGTGATACCCAGACCACACTTCCCGTTAAGGTTCAAAAATGAAAATGAAACTATATTCTGGTTACTGAATCAACAGAAAGTAACATCAAGTGTTGACAACCCGAATTTCTGAACATTCTAATACACGTTCGGGACAGAACAGAGTCAACACTGCTTCACTGCAACCCAGTGTAGGGTGAAAGTCATCCAGAGAGTATGAACATTTCAGTTAAATATAGCTGTTTTGTACGTGCCTTGCTGTCTGCTTATGCTTCAGCCTTTTTCAGAAAGCCAAACCCTCAGCACTTGTTCAAGATCAAAATAATTTAACCATCAAAGTTTTTTTAAAACAATTTCTTTTTTTTTTCCCAGACGAAATTAACTTATCTGTGATTAAACATAATCAATAACATATAAAATGATGCTCTTTTCCTGAGCATTGTTAGACAGGTTACATTAGATGCTACTAGTACATTTCAGGGGCAATTACCTGAAAACTCATCCTAACTGTATAAACTGATTGTCTATTTGTGAGATGAGCTCACTTGAGTACAGTAAATATTTAGCGGTGTGGAACGAAATGAGCATACCGTGAAATTCATGCAAAATACATAGGAACTTTGTTGTCTAAGCACTGGAGGCAGCAATTCTGGTAATTCTGAGTTGTGCATGTTGTGTCCTACTCTATAAAATGGTTGGAATCAGTTCCTGAACTACGCTTAAAGGGTGGGACTGTGCTAAAGGATTCCAGGGGACACAAACTGTGAGTTACTCGATCACAGTTGAGCACAGCTAATCCATCTTACTGACATATTGGAGAATGGAGAACATCAAACTGCAATTAGATTGCTGATATGAAACAACTGAGGCGGCAGTAGAAGCAAATCTCATACATGCTCAATCTAATGCATGTTCGGGACAGAACAAAGTCAACACTTGAAATCTTACAACTAGTGTGGTGGCACTCAATCCACAATGTATAAACATTTAGTTAAGCTTGCTGTTGACAGCAAGAATCAGCATCAACACTTGCTGTCTGCTTACGCTTACGCTTCTACTTTCGGAAGGGCAAATCCTGATGAGTACTCGTTCAAGATCAAGATATATTAAACAGCAAAATTGGATTCTGTGGTTAAGCATAATCAATAACATAGATAATGTGGCACGCTCTTTTCCTGAGGTGACATTAGATGCTATGGGTCAATTCTCTGAAACTCATTTTAACATAAACTGACTGTATTTGTGAGACGAGAACCACCTGAGTACATATTTAGCGGTCTGGAACAAAATGAGCATACTGATGGCAGGCAATTCCATTACTTTCTGACCTGACCATATTGTGTGCTAGCACTCTACTGAAAATTGTTGGGAGCGGATTCCTGAACTAGGCTTGAAGAAGTGAGACTGTATAAAAGGCTTCCGGTTCCAGGTGACACCAATATGCCATCACAGCTAACACAGATCACTGACATATTGGTGAACATCAAATTGCAATAGATTGCTTACATAAAACAAACTGTAGCAGTAAGCCAGCAACTGTGATGGCATACATGTTCAACAGACATCATGCACGTCGGCACATGATTACTTGTTATTAAATACAGGAAGTTGGAGCCCAGCATCGAGATCTACAAAGATACATCTTGGTTACTTGGTAACACTGATTTGTTTTCTTGCAAGCTATGTACTATGCAAGTATTATCAGCACATGGTTATCTCTTCTTTTTGCAATTACCCTTATTATCTTATTATTAACACCACACCCTGGTCAAAGACATTCGCAGTTGAAGGCATATGTCTAGAGTCTAGTCATCTGATCTGAAATAAAATCTAAACAATGGACATACGTGATTCCCGAGCTTTGTTACCTTTCATGACGTATGGCCCCCGGATCCAGAGCTCGCCGGTGCGGTTCACCGGCAGCGCCTCGCCGGTCTCCGGATCGACGATCTTAGCCTCGGTGTTGGGCGACAACAGCCCAGCCGTGCCCGTACCGACGGCTCTCCTCGGCAGAGTCCGTGGACGCGCCGATAGCCGTGCTCTCCGTCAGCCCGTACCCCTGCAGGATCTCCACCTGCGGGTACTTCTCCTTGAACCCCTCGATGAGCTCCTTGCTCAGCGGCGCTCCGCCGGAGAGCAACTTGCGCAGGTTCCCGAGCGGCAGCGGCTTGGGGTGCGCCAGCATGGCGACGAGGATGGGCGGCACGAGCGGGAGGTAGGTGACCCCGTATTCGTTGATGGAGCGCAGCATCTCGGGGAGCTCGTACTTGGAGAGCACGACGATGGTGGCGCCGCAGCCGAGCAGCCCCGTGGCGAAGGCGACGAGGCCGTAGACGTGGAACATGGGCACCGTGCAGAGGAAGGTCTCGGTCCTGTCGGAGCCCTCGAGGCGGAAGCGCGTCATGATGATCTGCACCATGGAGATGAGGCTCCGGTGCGTGGCGACGACGCCCTTGCTGGGCCCCGTGGTGCCCGAGGAGTAGAGCAGCGTGGCCGGGTCGTCCTGCGTGATCCACCTGTCGGTGACACCGTGCCTCGACTTGCCTGCGATGCTGAGTAGTTGCTTCTGCCGTCGGCCGTCGCGTTCGCGTAGTGTATGCTGGTCGGGCCGGAGAAGTGCGTTGCGTGTACTTGCGTGCTCCACTACCGTGCGGAAGAACGAGCTCGTACCGTGTCCTTGGTGGTTGCAGAGTGGCGCTTATCAACGTTGCAGGATCAGAAAACAGCTTGCCGCGCGTCGGCCGACTCGGACGGCACCCCCGCGGCCGCGGGCCGCAGCTCCGCATCCGGGCCTCATCGACGACCTTCCTCTCCGTCGCCGCTGCCTGAGCGGGAGGGCCAGATTACCGAAATATACCGAGTGTGGATAATTGCACCGACTTGCCACGTATGACTCTGGCTCTCCACGGCAGGTGTTTGCTTTGTCTCTCATGCTTCGGAGAGCACACAACTCCCTCCCTTTCAAATTATTGACGTTTCGGTGTTTCAGGTACACTTTGCTACTTTGCCTTTGGTATCCACTTTGCTACTTTGCTTAGTAATATATATTAGATAAGCCAAAACTTCTTATAATTTAGAATCGAATGAGTAAATCATAATTGTTCTGATTTTGGATTATGTAGACATACTTTGTAATAGATATCTAGGTAACTAGGCTCATGATAAAAGTTATGGCCCTATTCGACTGAACTTATCGACTGGCTGCTGCTACAGTTGAGCAGTAATATTGTACTGCTGTAGCCAACAGCATCTGCTTTTATCTGCTGTCGAACGAAGTCTATATGTTTAGAAAAACTAAAATGACTTATAGTTTGAAACGGAGAGATATTGAAACAAAATACCACTTTCTTTTGTGGTGGAATAGTTATATGCTCCTACGCGGCGGCTCCATGACCGATGGTGCTTGGTTCACGTTGTCATCGAAGATCACTCGATCGTGGCTCTTCCAGGCAATCCAGAGGAGTGGGCAGGAGACCGCGATATGCATAACAAAATCTTCTTTTGTCCATAAGCTCAAGTATATCCTTGTTTTAAATTGAAAACCAAGGTCTTTTTCTTACACCAAAGTAGCTTCCGAAAATGCTCCTACACTTGTTCACCGACTGCGTCACTTCTCATGTCAGATGGACTTATCCTACACTTGTTCGCAAGAGTGGCAGTACGATAACAGCGCTTGCATCCACCGTGACAAATAAAGGACCTGTCCGCTTCACATTTTTTAAGCCGTTGCCGCCGCTGGCTTCTCGCTGGTGCTGCTGCTTGTTTGGTGTTTGCTGCCCGCCTGCCCGAAAAGGTTCATACGCAGTCGCTCAGCTCCGAAAGCAGCTTGAAGACAGAACATGGCAGCGTTTAAAACTTGAGAGAATACCACATCCATTTAATACGTCACCTTAATTTTTTCTTGATTCAAACTTTACTAGCTCCGACCAAATTTATAGAAAGAAACACCACATCTATAACATCAAATTGGTTTCATAAAAAAGTCTCTATAAAATACGGATTGATAGTACATTCAGTTGAACTTGTGAATAATAATATAGTTTTCTAAATCTTTATTTAAAGTTAGAGAAATTTGATTTAAAACAAAGTTAAAGTGGCATACAATTTGAAATGATGGGAGTAGCTAATTCCATAGTACAAGGCAATAGAGGCAGATTATTAAAAGAAAGGAACTTTGCATTCCCAAAGACTATGGAAGACTGGGTTTACTAAACAAAAGGCTGATGGACACAGCCTTGTTACTGAAATGGGTATGGAGATTGAACTATAGTGGTGATCCAGTTTGTTCTTTGTTAAAGAGAACGTATCTGGAGAACAAAAATTTGCCAACTTGCTCGGGTAAAGGGGGATCTCAGTTCTGGGTCGGTCTGAAACAATTGCTCAAATACACTCCTTTGGGGTGACATTTGGATTACAGAAAGTGTCTCTTAAGATGTTATTTCTAGATTTTATATCTTGGGGGTGTTCCGTTGCGCAAAAAAGCCGCTACTGCGGCTGCAGCTACAATGTTCATTAGTCGGTTGTGAAGACCTAAGAGTAGCGGTAGCTGACTGGTGGGACAGAGAGGACCATACCATCAACATCCAAGAGCGTTTGGGCAAAGGGAACTCACAAGCTGGGTTTACTGGAACACAGCGCAACTGAATTCAAACCAAAGATTAAGTACACCGAGTGCTTGAAACATTCAGATGCTAATGGTACACAACCAAGTCCATGTACAAAATGCTTTCTTTTAGGGGTGTTAAAAAAGATAGAAGATTGCAAAAGATCCGGCAGAACATGAAATATAAAACTGTTCATGCGTCCAGTTCTACACAACAGAATACAAGTAGGGGTAACCTTACAGAGGAAAAATCCGAAAGGAAACAATAACTGCATACTTTCTGGTGTTTCTGATAATACAGATCATGTGCTTTTTCAAGTGTGTTTTTACCTAGCTTCGTCTGGTTCTCTTTCAGAGAGGCTTCTGGGCTGGGGACAAGGTGCCGATCTCTCTGAAAGACTTCCTCGAGAACTGGTTTTCATTGGGGACGAATAAATTATGAGCTGGGCTATATGCTAGGACTGTTGTTTGTCCACGAGTTTTCAACAATTATTTTCTGAGGGTTTTGGGATTGTTGTAGAAATCCCACTCTCGCTAGGGCAACTATCTTGTCCAGAAGAAAAAGAAATACCAAAGTTTCAAATTTCCAATCTATTCATTCAATATTTCCCTTTTTAGAAGACAAATTTTTGCATTTACATTATCTATCACATATAGACATACCCTATCCTATCCATTTAGAAATCCTAGTTCAACTCCTTGAATACCGGTGTCGGGTATCAGTGTTAGGGATACCCAAAGAAGGGATCTAAGGACCGTAGACGACAAACTCGCCTAGATAATCAAGGACGTATTTCAGTCTCGACCGACCCTGAAGGGACGGTTTCTGCCTCGCCAGACCCCCTCGGGCACGGGCCCCGTGTCGCCCGACCCTGAGGGCACGGGCTCCGTCTCACCCGACCCATTGGGCGCGGGCCCCGTGTCGCCCGACCCCGAGGGTACGGGAGCCGTCTTGCTCGACCCTGAGGGCACGGGCTCCGTCTTGTCCGACCCCTCGGGCGCGGGCCCCGTGTTGCCCGACCCGAGGCTACGGGAGCCGTCTCGCCCTCACCCGACCCGAGGGTACGGGAGCCGTCTCGCCCGACCCTGAGGGCACGGGCTCCGTCCCGCCCGACCCCGAGGGCACGGGCTCCGTCTCGCCCGACGGGGACGCATACCGCCTCCAACCACTACGGGTCTAAGGGTACGACCACGGGGTCAAACTTCTGACACCGGGAGGGAAGCGGACACGTCTCGACATGACCCGTGGCCACGTCAGGCCACGCCCGGGGGTTCGAATCGCCAATAGTGACAGGGTACGTGGTCGCTGTGCTGCCTAATCCCCGTACGACCTCTGATAGGCACGTCGGTCCACCACGCCATCCGCCGGGGCGGGATGGGACGCCACGACCAGCTGATGACGTCGAGGTATGGCACTAGTGGTGAACAGGAGCCTGACGTGGAGCCATCACCATCGCCATCTACAGCGTCGACAGGACCCGCATGAAGGAGAAGAAGGACGCGGCGGCCCTGAAGGCCTTCTTCTCCCTCGCTTTTCCCTTTTCCTCTCTCTTTTCTATCTCTGTAACCTGCGCCTTCTCCTTTACCTATAAAAGAGGAAGCAGGACGCCCCATGAGGAGAGGGAGCACACGGCTGAACGAGCTCAACAAGACTCAACTCTATTCGATCTTTTCACCAAAGACTTGGGAACTTCTCTCTCTCGCCTATTTGTAACCCCTACTACAAACTAGCGCCGGTAACACGAGCAGCAGCAGACTGGACGTAAGGACATTCCGCTCGAACTAGCATAAATCATTGTGTCCTCTGAGCACACCATCCATGTCAGACGCGTAGATACAAATTTACTAGCCAGTGGTTCGAAACATCGACAATTCACGTGCCAAGTAGGGGTTTTTTGCGCGTCTCGACGTCCACATCAGGCCTCGGATGGCTAGTCACGTGCGCTTCGGGAACCTGGACTTTATCGTCACGACAGATGGAGAGTTAGCGCAGGCTCCCGCCACCGTCTAACCCCTCCACTCTGCCGGCCTCGACGCGATCGTCGATGCGCTTGAGGAGCTGCAGTTGCACGCACCGGAGGCCCGTGCCCCCAGGAGCGACCAACTCCTCGGCTTCGATTACAGGAGGCTAGAGCGCCAGCTCCACGTCTTCCTGGGACCCCGACCATCCCGAAAGGACCTGCGCTGCCTCACCTTCTCGTTCGCCAACATCATGACGCAGCTTGCGGAGGGGAACCGCTCTCCCTAGAATACCTCATCCGGAATGCCCCGACAGCGTTCCCGTTCGGTCTGCGCAACGCCGCAGAGACCATTGGATACCTTGTGGTGCAGCGCATGGATCCATCCCCTAAGAACGATGAGTTCGTGGGGGTGACTGAATACGTCGCGAAATCTTTCCACGACCTTCTTGCGAGAGATTCAGAGTCGCCCTCCGACTCTGACTCCAGCATGGGGAGCCATCACCCCTCGTGAGAGTGTTTTATGGCAGGTATCCCCAAGGGACGCGTCAAAAGCGTCCACGAGGGTGGGGCTACCCCACCAAATGACCTCGATGACGAGGCCAAGGGAGATGCAGGGGCCCCACCTCGCCTGCGGGTGGAGCAGCTGAGGGCGCGGCACAGAGAACTCGAGGATGCGGGACTCCAGCTAGAGCAGGAGCGCGCGGAGCTCGAGCAAGAGATCGAGCACCGTGGAGACAGTGGGCGTGCACGCGCCATGGCCCGCGACGTGAACCGAAGGATCATCGAAGACGATGGAGCACTCCCACACTTCGCACGGGCAAGCCAGAACATCGCTGTCACGGCAGCCTTGCTCCGAGGGCTTTTGGAGCCTATGACACTCGAGGATTGTTGGGCCCATCGCGAGATCCGCGTGCTGCTCAAGCACGCGGCGGTGCAGCAGGCAGAGAGCTCGCTGTCTCGGCGACACGAGCTTGACACCAGTCAGCGCGTGCCCTCGGGACATGTCAGGGACGTGTCTATCCACCAGGTGCCGTGGGCCCGGTACATGAGTGTCTCGGCCTCCACTGTGACGCGCGTAACACCCTAGATGCCCGTAGGTGTGGACGAAGCGACGAGAGAGAGGAAGTTGGCCGCGGCTACCACCCTCGTCGTGGCGGACGCTACGACAGCGGTGAGGACCGGAGCCCAAGCCCGACCTACCGGGACCTTAGGCCTTTGACCGACACATCCTCAACGCCGCCTTCCCACCGCGGTACCGACCGCCGACCAACATCTCGAAATACTCTGGGGAAACAAACCTCAGACTGTGGCTCGAGGATTACCGGCTTGCTTGCCAAGCCGGTGGAGCGGATAGTGATAGTTTTATTATCCACAACCTTACATTGTTGCTGGCCGATTCGGCGCGAACATGGTTGGAGCACCTTCCGTCCAACCGGATTCAAAGTTGGGCGGACCTAAAGGAGATTTTCGTGGAAAACTTCTAGGGCACCTACACGCGTCCTGGAAACCCGTGGGGTCTCAAAAACTGCTGATAGAAGTATGAGGAAACTCTTCGTGAGTACATCCGGTGCTTCTCCCAGTAGTGCAATGAGCTGCCCGACGTCGCCGACGCCGACATTATAGGAACCTTCCTATCTGGGACCACCTGCGAGTCCCTGGTTCACAAGCTAGGATGCAAGGGCTCGTGAACCACCAAGAGACTCCTCGATATCGCCACCAGCCACATCTCGGGCGAGGAGGCGGTCAGAGCAATTTTCGACCACCCCAAGGGCAAGGCAAAGCGGAACGAGGACTCCGACAAAGGCGCCTCCAACCACCCCAACAAGAAGAAGAACAAGCAGTGGCGCGAGGGCTCGCTTGTGGCCACTACTGACCGCAAGGGGGGTCAGAAGTGCCGAGGGTACCCCAGACCACTTTGAGAAGCTACTCAAAGGGCCATGTCCGAACCATGCCTTCCCTATCAAGCACCTATACAAAGACTGCACCCTCGTGAAGCGGTTCCTATCTGGTGGCTCCAACAAGGGGAAGCATAGGAAGGAGCCCAAGCTAGCGGTAGACGATGCCGAAGGGAAGGACGACGGCTTTTCGACGCCGGATGGCTGCCTCATGATCTTCGGGAGGTCGGCGGCCTACGACTCCAAGCGCTGCCAGAAGCTTGCGCGCCGTGAGATCTATACGGCCGAGCCACCTATGCCTTCCTTCCTCCGATGGTCAGAGTCCGCCATCACCTTTGATCGGACCGACCACCCGGAAAGTGTCCCGTAGCCAGGAAGATACCCGCTCGTGGTCGACCCGATCATCGGCATGAAGTGGCTCACCAAGGTGCTGATGGATGGAGGTAGCGGCCTCAACGTCATGTACGCTGAGACACTCGATGCCATGGGCATCGATCGATCTTGCATCCGGCCGACCGGGTCGCCTTTCCATGGCATCATGCCTGGAAAGCAGGCCATGTCGCTCGGGCAGATCGAGTCAAGATGGTTATTGACCAAGTCATGAAGGAGTCAAGCTGCCGCAGCGCCAAGATGGCTGTGTATTGCTAGGAAGTCCGCCAGCTGGAGAACAAGTTCGATGTCCTCAAACTCAACCACATCTCAAGATGGCTCAACGAGGCGGCTGACACACTGGTGAAAATGGCATCTGGCCGAGAGTCAGTGCCGACGGGCATCTTCGCCAGTGATCAGTACAAGCCCTCGGTCTGCTACGAGGAGCTAGAATAGATTAGTGATGGATCACCTGCTCTAGGCTTGGGGGCTAACCGACCGTCGGCTCCTTTCGACCCCGAAGTCATGGAGCTTGATGAAGATCTAGCGACAGAGCTTGACCCTCTAACTGGCTGGAGGACTCCATACCTTGACTACCTCCTCCGTGAGGCGCTATCGATGGACAAAATGAAGGCTCAGCGGCTCGCGTGTCGCGCCAAGTCCTACGTCGTTATTGAGGGAGAGCTCTACAAGCGAAGCCACATCGGGATCCTGCAACACTGCATCTCCATCGAACAAGGGAAGCAGTTGCTGAGAGATATCCACGGTAGGGTCTGTGGGCACCATGCCGCACCTAGGACCCTGGTCGAAAATGCGTTCCGATAGGGCTTTTACTGGCCGATCACAGTAGCCGACACTGAACAGATTGTGAGCACCTACGAAGGGTGTCAATACTACACTCGGCAGACCCACCTACCGGCCCAAGCACTCCAAATGATCCCCATCACGTGGCCGTTCATGGTCTGGGGGCTTGATATGGTCGGACCTCTCAAGAGAGCGTCCAGGGGCTATACGCTATTGCTTGTCGCCGTAGACAATTTTACAAAGTGGATAGAGGCTCGACCGATCTCCGTGATCAAGTTTGAGCAAGCCGTGTTGTTCTTCCTTGACATGCTCCATCGCTTTGGAGTCCCAAACTCCATTATCACGGACAACGCACGCAGTTCACCAGGAAAAAGTTCCTCTAATTCTGCGATAAATACCGCATCCGCGTCGATTGGGCCATCGTGGTGCACCCCCGTGCAAACGGGTAGGTCGAGCGCACGAACAGCATGGTCCTACAAGGCCTCAAGCCTAGGATCTTCAACCTGTTGAACAAGTTTGGTGGACGATAGGTCACGGAGCTCTCCGCGGTGCTCTAGAGCCTGAGGACGACCCCCAGCCATGCCACCGGCTACACACCCTTCTTCATGGTCTACGGTTCCGAGGCTATCCTCCCGATCGACCTTGACTATGGAGCACCGAGGGTCAGGGCATACAACAAGCAGGGAGCCGAGGCATCCCTTGAGGACACCATGGATTAGCTCGATGAAGCGTGCGATGTTGCCCTCCTTCGCTCGGCCAAGTACCAGCAAGCGTTGCACCAGTACCATAGCCATCGGGTGCGGGGTCGGGCCTTCAATGTCAGGGACCTGGTGCTCCGCCTTGTCCAAAGCAACAAGAGCCGCCACAAGCTCTCTCCGCCGTGGGAGGGACCATATGTTGTCACAGAGGTGCTCCGGCCCGGCACCTACAAGCTCAAGACTGTCGACAGCAAGGTCTTCGTCAATGCCTGGAACATCAAGCAACTACATCGCTTTTACCCCTAATCTAAGCGCGTACTTATGAAAATTAAGAATGACATTTTTGAAATGAAAAACACTTTCTCTTATCGATTTCGCTATCGTCTCCTCTATCTTTAGTGACACCCGACCCCAGCAACGGCGAGGGGTCGGGCCTCACTCGGGGGCTGATAAGAGTATATCTACCTAAAAACATTCTCTGCGCCTGTCCCTCTCTTACATTAAGATATAGAAGCAAGGGTTGCGAAAACAAACGCTGAGTAAAACTGGTCGGACTGCAAGAAACCTATGCCCCAGTGGCTATGGCATTTTTGCTCACCAGCGTGATCTGAGTTTTTTTGCCCGCACCTCGAGCTTTACAGCCCTAACAATGGAAAGGGTCGGAACGCATTAACCTTTTTATATAAAAAAGGGGAGAAGAGCCAAAAGTCTATTCGGCCATAACAAAAGTTAAGAACTTGTCCACTTATTACAAGTTCGCCGCCAGGCCTATCTAACTAACTAATTCTTCGGGGGGATGATCTCATCCTCTATCTTGGCAGATAAGTCCTATGCTAGAGGAGCCTCCTCCTTCTCGATATCCTCTAGCTCGGCCAGATCGATGTTCTCGTAATGAAAATGGGCGATCGCAAATGATCGGTGAACGTCAAAGCAAAGCACGTCGATCGCGATCTCACGTGATCGGTTCGTAATCCGAACGGCACGAACCGTGAACGAGCTCGTCTCGTGCTCCGGGGCCAATTTGAGGTCGTCGAAGACCAGCTAGACGGCGATCCGTAGGGTATCATGCTTGTCGCTCTCCTTCAGGAGGGAGGCCTTCACCTCATCGAGCTCCTTCTCCAGGCTGTGGCTCTTCATCACCTCCGCCCAAGCTTGTCGTCAAGACCTGTCCATGCCACATACCGACTGTGTCAAAAGGCCTGCCACAGATTCTAGGGAGAAAGACAACAAGGGATACTAGAGGCTTACCGTCCATGTTCTCCCGAAGCCTGCGCACCTCATCATGCTGCCGGGTTACCTTGGCCTCTAGGCATCGGACCTCTTCCTAGCGCTGACCGACCTTCATGGCAAGCCTGGCGAACACTCCCTCGGCTGCAACCTTCAGGTCCCTCTCCCCCTCAAGCTCACCCTCGAGGAGGTCGATCTGCTACTGGGCGTCGGCGCGCTCCTAGCAAGCCAAGTCACACTCTGTGCGGAGCCCCTCTACAGCCTAGAGCAAATTGTCACGCTCCTTCCATAGCCACTCGGCCTCCATGGCATCCATGCGCGCCCTCTCGATTAGGGCCATGAGCTTCTCCCCGGCCTTGTGGGTATCATCGCGAGCAACCTTCTCCTAGACTCAGAGGTTGGCCAGCTCCCGAGCAATGGGGGCAAGCTCAGCCACCTCCTAACAGGCAGCAGCGAGCTGTGCGGCCAGCCCCTCACTCCGTCGTGTCTCCTCGGTGAGGAATTGGGACTTGTCCCGGCTGTAGACCATAAGGGACTACGGAGAGGACAAGACTTAGAGGCGCAAAAAGGGAAAATGAGGGTTGGAAGCACGATCATATCATTCCTGGCCAACCGGGGCGATAATGTCGCGCTGCAAGCTCAGCGCGGTGGTCAGGGCGCGAATCGCGGTCCCAACCTCTGTGTGGATGCTCCCCCATTCCCTCTCATCCGTTGCGTCATCAAGGGCAAAAAGCATCGCCCTAGGTCCCGCCGGCCTGCCCACCAGGTCTGGGATTCTCCCCACGCGTGCAGGACGCTGCCCACCCAGACTAGAGACCGGGATGGCTCCGCGCCGATCCCAAGCGGTGCCGACCCCTATTGCGACATCAACTCCTCTGGAGCGAACCCTTCGACGGTAGAGGGGGCGGGTGACGTGGATGCGGAGGCTAGCCCCATCGCCACATCCACTAAGGACACCTCGGGTATGTCCTCCTCCATCCACCCGTAGGGGAGACGGCCACCTGCACGGATGACGACTCTAGCTGTGTCGCTTCCTCCTACGATGTCGTGGCCACACCCGGCTGCGCCACGCTCGGCACGGGCGCCCTGGATGCGCCCTCCTCCATCTGCTCTCCTGTAGACATAGCCATCGGCTGCGCCTCCCCGGTCGACACCGTGGCTGCCCCAGTGCCACTCTCGCTCACCTCCGGCGTGGCGCCAGCCGGCTCCTAGCTCATCTGGCGGAGGGCGAGGCTTTTCTTTGGCGTAGCGTTAGGAGAGTCCCACGTCCTCCGATGCTGCAAAGGACATGACTGTCAGTTTACGACAAAAATTCGTTAGAACAAAAGGACAAAAAAACTCTGACTCGCCTCGACACCATCGGATGATGATGTTTTGGGGCTGGCCTGCCTGACCCTGTCTCTGCTCGGAGGGTTCAGATAGAGTGGAGCGACCGGTTCCCGCCAGCTCCAGGGGCGCCGCGGAAGGCCTGGACAGAGCGGGGTGGCTTGATTTCGCCAGCTCCGGGGGCGCGTCCTCCCCCTCCTACCTTGAGGCATGCCACGGGAAAGGCCCCGCCTGCAACAAAGATGGATCCTCGTCCCCACCGCCCAACTCATCCCATTAGATGGGCGACCCAAAACCATTCCCGCCGCCCAGCCCGTCCCATTGGACGGGCGACCTAGAATCGTTGCCTTCTTCTTCTTCCTCTTCCTCCTCTAAACCATGCCGTCGCTTTCCTCGGTTCAGCCTCGCCCGCTGCTTTGCCCGCTGTCTCGCCTCCTTGTCGTCCTTATCCTTCTTTCTCCGCTAATCTATGGCATGGTTCGCCGCCCTCATGTCCGTGTGCTCCGGCAGCGGCGCGACGGAGGCCTGAATGCTCGAATCCACCGACAGCTCAATAAAGCCTAGCTCCGACCGCATCATGGGATGTCCCAGGATTAGGAAAACAGCGTCAGACTTGTTCATCGCCTCCTTGATGCACTGCGCGACCTCGCTATCATAGAGCAGCCCTAGGGCGAGCGCTGTCCCATTGAGCTACGCGCCGGGCGTCATCTCATACAGCGGTAGGGCGCACACCATCAGCGGTGCCACCCTGCTCACGTGATATGCCCCGATGACACCAGCCCCGCAAAGGCTGTGGCTCCTTAGGGATGCGACGTCCTCGAGGATATCACGCATCCTCTTCTTTTCCTTGATGGGTGGCCCCCATGGCCACGTCGGCGGTGCCTCTTCGATTAGGCACTCGGTGAAGACCGACAAGGGGGCGGCGGGGTCATTCTTCAAGTAAAACCACTACATGTGCCACCGCTTGTGGATCTAGACACCTAGCTGGGCATGTACTCGGCCACCCGTTGCCCACGGAGGTGGATGCCCACGCATCCCATCAACACCAAGATCTTGCGTCTGTCCTTCTTCCTGTGTAGGGAGATGGCAAAGAAGTACCTCCACAACTCGAAGTGCAGCTCAATCCCTAGGTACCCCTCGCACGTCACGATGAAGGCCACGATGTGCTAGATCCCATTGGGGTTGAGCTGCTACAGCTCGATCTGGTAGTGGTGCAGTAGCCCCTGGAAGAACGAATGAGGGGGGATTGCGAACCCACGCTCATGGAAGGGTGCGAAGGAGATGATGTAACCATCAGGCAACATCAGCACATCCTCTTGGCCAGGAACCAGCCACTCCATCACGTCGGTCCTCCCGCGAAGAAGACCGCGCTTGATGAGGCCCTCCATGCGTGCGTGGGTGACGTCGGAGCGGTACCATGACTCCATGGAAAGCAAAGACGGAGAAGCAAGGACTTTTTGGCGGTGGCGAAGAAGTGAAGGCTATGGATCTAGGGCGCTGGCGGCGGATTAGCAAGGGCAACAGATCCAAATGACAGCGGCACAAAGGCGGAGAAGGCAAGGTTGCGGTTTAGTGTGCCGAAACATGAAGGGGGAGGCCGCTATTTATAAGGCGGGGTGAGGCAAGAGGCGAACCGTCCACCTAGATTTACACACCCGCTGCGCCGCGTCACATCGCCCCCCCCCGAAGATTGTGCGCACGCCACCTCTCGCAGCTCCCTCGAACATGCCCGCCGTGCCTTGTCACATCGCCTCTCCGAGCAAAGTGCGCATGCCACCTCTGGCTGCTCCCTTGAAGGACGCGCCGGATGACGGTTCACCCCATTCGATGGGCCAAGAACTACCATAGGTAAGGACGGATACGGAGCTTAAAACGCTCCCACGGCCCATTCAGGCATAGGAGTTTGAAGGTTGGCCCACCAACGGGTTCACAACTACTCCGGGGCGCCTTTATAGTGAGGGGTGGAAAGGGATGGGCCTGCTAGCTGTCAGTACCCGGGCGCACGAGCACCGTAGTCAACCCAGCCCATGTTCGAGTCTTGGTCGGTTCACAGTCCATGGTTTCTCCTCGAAGAAAGGCAACTGTCGGCACGAAATTTCATCCCATGCCGAGGGCAGACGAGCAAGACGGAAGGGTCCGCTTGATGGAGCTGGAGATCCGCCTAGCTTTAGCGCAGGGATGGTCGATCCCGCACACTCCTCCCGAGACGTGTCGGTCAATTTGACCCTGCAATTGACAAGGAGAGAAATCTAATCAGTAATTTAAGGCGGAACATGCCGGTGTTGCCAGACAGTCCCGAATGTGCGGCTCTAAGAGCCGATATGGAAGGAAATCGACTAAATAGTCGATTCCAGCATATTCATAAGAATAAATCAGTTAAAGCTCATGGAATTATGGAAGGTAAATCGGTTATCGCTCAGGATAGATCTCGTTATTTAGACTAACATTAGTCAATGGCAAGAAGATGTCAACAATGATTAGTTTATGCTAAGTCAATGACTGCAAGTAATCGAATCCCTTTTGTATAAATGAAATAGCTCATCATCATTTAACCATTTAATAAAGATAAATCTAATGAACATATTAGATCTCATCTATCGCTATGACCAGTGGGGCATGAGGTAGAATCATACAGACCGTAGAAACAACAATAGATTCGATGGCCCTAGCTTATTACCAATATCAATGGGGCATGAGGTAGAATCATGCAGGCCGTAATACAATAATAAGATCATGGGGCTAACACATCTTTCAACATATCTCTACTTCAACGGTCTCGTGACGTGAACTGTTCGTGAAAGCACTCGATATCGGCTGAAACAACCGATTCAGGCATAGCGCACAGTTAAGGTCATGCCCTCTTAGAAACAGATCTACCAAATAACGATCCTCACTCCACGGTGCTAATAGTGGGGTGTGAGGTAGAATCACACAGGCCGTGATAACGGGCCATGGAACGGTTTTCGCTAGCCAATAGATCTACTCAAGATCAGACATGCCTTAACTGCACATTATGCACGATTAAGATTGACATAAAACAGCCGATAAAACATAACTCATTGTTTAAGATGCAGATTAGATCAAATTTAGATTAACAAACGATGGGTTAAGCAGGATATAAGGCCAATCTAGATCAATCCCAATCGGATGAAGTGATATTGCTGTAATTAAATAAAGAATGGAAGCAATAAGCAATATCGGTAACTTAATGAATCTATCTGAAGGAATGTCACCCTTAGATAGAGCCGATAACTTGACCTTAATCTAGTTCAAGCAGTGGAGGTCGACCGAATCTATGCAGCCTTACTTGAACTAGACAAGAGTCGATAACTAGCTTATACCAGAGTCGTAGTGGAGGTCGACCGGATCGATGCAGCCGTACGAACAGAAGTATAAGCCATGACGGTACATACAGACAAGCAGTGGAGGTCGACCGGATTGATGCAGTCATACTTGCTGAAGAACTCGTCGAGATCTACTCTACTCCTACTCCTAAGGGGTGGCCGGACCCGAAAAAAGTAAGTAACTTGTATTTGATTGATTGTGTGTCCTTTACAATAGCCGGGGTCCAATATTTATACCCGAAACCTACGCATGAATCCTACTTAAGCACGACTCATTACAATTTCTTGGCCTAAGAGAAAACATTCATAATTTAAGATAACTTGGACTCTAATCTTTCCCTTTTTGTAGAGTCCAACATGCTTTGTTCCGGCGCCGATCGTAGCCTTTGTCGTTATCTGAAGAAAGCCGATTCTAGTGTTGCATTCGAATCAGCTGATTCCGACCTGCACGCAGTTCATTCCTTGATGACATGATCTTGGGAGCTTTCGAGTCCCTGCGATTCTCCTTCCAAATTTTGGTGTAAACAGCAGCGAGCCCTTAGGACCGGTCGAACGGACCCAAGAACTATATGGATTGGCCACCAAGAATCTAGAGTTGGTCACCAGCTAGCCCGTTAACAGTTCACCGAGCACCATGATTCGTCCATCGAGGAAAACATGGCACGGCTCAGCCCCTCCGTTTTATCGAAAAAAGCATGAGGGGGACGATCACAAGATGAGCTGACCCCTGCTACGCGCAGGGGCTCGAGGGAAGTTGGACTCATAATGAGACCGAATACGCGGTCGAATGACAATGGCGGATCGATCAGATCCTAGGAAGGGATCAGAATCAAGAGAAATCTTTTTCGGCCCCCTGAATCCCATAGCTACATGTTCCTAAGGAGTCCTATCATGACAGAAGGGAATCGCAACCCACCAAGGCATCCCGTGGGCAGCAGAGGATCAAAGCCCTCAAGGTCCCTCCATCCGAAAAAGCCTACGAAGGAGTATCCTACTCCTCCGTGGGCTTGGGGGCTACTATCGGGTATCAGTGTGAGGGATACCCAAAGAAGTGATCTGAGGACCGTGGATGACAAACTTGCCTAGATAATCAAGGATGTATTTTAGTATCGACCGACCCCGAAAGGATGATTTTTGCCTCGCTAGACCCCTCGGGCACGGGCCCCGTGTCGCCCGACCCCGAAGGGACGATTCTCTTCAAGCTGCTTTTGGAGCTATGGGGGGTATGACCCTAGATACCCACGGTAGACCACATGGGCTGCGCCCCCAGGGGCGGCCCAGCCCAGAAGGCGGAGCCTTACGGGGCACGACTCTGCTCGACGCCTCCCGCAAGATACCGGGAAGATATCTTGAAGATACTATGAGATCTGTTAGGATATGTATGATCCCAAGATTCCTGTAATCAGTTATTACTTTCCGGTTATCTCTTAGATCTAACCGACTTGTAACCCTGCTCCCCGAACTATATAAGGCGGGTAGGGACCCCCTCCAAACTCACGCAATATCATACGATAGCTAATACAAACCAACAGATCACAAGAGTAGGATATTATGTCATACTGATGGCCTGAACCTGTATAACTCGTGTGTCTCTGTTGCCTTCTTGTTCTTGATCACACGCTTCTCTGCCGATCAATCTACCTTCGTGGGATACCCCTCGGAGGACTGCCGATGATATTCTGTCGATAGTTGGCGTGCCAAGTAGGGGCTTGCGTGCTGTTTGCTTGTCGAACAAGATAGTTTTTTTGTAGGCTCTTCGTCTCTCCCATAGCCCGGCTAGATCTTCATGGTCGGATTGATCTCATGGATCATCAACGCCGATGGAGTCGGAGAGCTCCTCGAGCCAGTGCAGATCGATTCTACGCCGATCACCCCTACACCTGCGATAGCAGATCCGATCTCGAAACCGCCTCCGAGGTCGCCATCATCGATGACTTGCCGCTTGGTTCCTCACTACCAGAGGAGGCAGATTAACAATGATGATCTAATCGGATCTATCGATCGGGTTGGTCTGAAGCTCGCCGATTGCCTCTCCATCGCTGAATCGGCTCTAGACACTCTGGTCCAACGCCGACCACCCACCAATCCAGATCTACCGGAGGTTGCTTGGAAGACTCCAGGAGTTGTGGCTCTGCCCTTCGGGCTTGCCAATGTCGCCGCCACCTTCCAAGATGCTCTAAGGGGCAAATTCGCTGACCAAGTGGGAGATGTCCATCCTCTCGCCGACCAGCCTCCGCCGGCCGTCAACGTGCTCCACATTGGCCGATGCTCTGGAGCGTCCCTCCAGACCATCCCGGAGGAGAATCCGAACTCCGAGTCCCAAGGCTCTATGGAGACACTCGCCGAAACCTTCACCGAGCAACTTCCTCTCCCTCCTTTCTAGGGTGGCGCGATCTTCAACGTCAGCATTGACAACCCCCCTCGAAACGGTGAGACCGAAGAGGAACGCGCTGCTCGTGAGAACCAGAATGTCAACCGCGCACAACACTGAGCAAACGAGGTTACCCTTGCGATGGCCGAGCAGCAGCTTGACTCGCAAGGAAGGCCACTCCAGCGCAACCTTGACGATGAGTTTCTCTGCGTTGATGGCCACGACGTCTACAAGACTCCAAGCGCCAACCTGGCCATGGTTGCCGATGAGCTCGCCCGGCTCCCGTAGACACCAGAGGTCGCCAAGGTCGCCGCAATGCTTAAATCGACGCATTGTCAGGTCAATGAGATCTGCCAGGAACAGAGACCTTCATACTCCACAACTTCGATTCGCCGATCAGTTGCCATAAGATCCGATCGCCGCCTAAGTCGCTTTACCGACCAGCACCGTGACGATAGGCAACCCCTCTAGGGCGGAGCTTGGGGTAACCGCATTGAACATCACCGCCAACCTGACCAGGAGGTCGACCAGGACGTCCGAGTGCACCTCAACAATCTTCGAGATGCACGACGACGCATCGACGAATGCCGCTTCGGTTGCCACGAAGACGAAGTATGCTGCCGCTAGGAGTACGAGCAAGAGTATGGTAACTCGGACTCAGCTCTCGAGCCGCTCATCGATGGCAACGCTGCAGACAACGGCACCGACAACCCCGAGGGGCCACCAACATTCACAAGGGCGCTCCGAACACTTCAGTGGCCTCGTGGTTTCAAAATCACTAGGGTTGAGCCCTACAAAGGAAGGATGAACCCGACACAGTGGCTACAGGCTTACGCCACTGCTATCCACACCATCGGAGGAGACACTAGTGTCATGGCAAACTATCTTTCTATCATGCTCACACTAGCCGCCATGAGCTGGTTTATAAGCCTTGCCCTGGACTCCATCGAATCCTGGGAAGAGCTGAAAAAAGTCTTCACCGATAATTACATGGCTATGTGTACTCGGCCGGGCACCAAGCATGATCTGAACCGCATCAACCAAAAGCCATCCTAGTTCCTCTGCAGCAACATCCGACGCTTTTTTGAGATGAGGAATTCTATTCCAAACATCACAGAAGCCGAGGTCATCACCGCCTTCATTCGAGGACTCCATCATCATGAGCTTGGCTCCAAGTTCAACCGCAAGCCGCCCACTGGGATTGGCGAGATGATCATAACTGCCAACCAGTACGTCGACGCCGAGGAACCCGAGGTGCACTTCAATGAGGATGTGGGCACTCATCGCCCAACACGTCGCTATGACGACCGCCCCGATGACCGACGCCACAATGACAGCCACTTCAACGACCGCAGTTACCATCGTGACAGCGGTTGTGATCAGCCAGAAGGGCCCAAGTCTGGTCAAAATCGCCGCCGTTGGCCAGACCACATCGTCGCTGCCATCAATGAACCTCACGCCAAGCGCAACTATGATGACTAGTACAAGAAGATCCTTGACAGCCCGTGCCCTCTCCATAAGAATGCCAAGCACAAGATGAAGAACTGCCTCGGTTTGGCTAAGGAGTTCCAGGACAAAAAGCTGGACGATGACACCAACGACGGAGCCAGAGGTCGCCGACCACCTGGGGGCAATAACAATGCCTTCCAGGACCATGACAAGGTGGTTGCCACCATCTTCAGGGGCCTCGCCTCCACCGAGAGCAGAAGAGAACGGAAGCTCGCCACACGGCGGTTGCTCGCCATCACTACAGAAGACGCCGCCGCTAACCCCAGCTATCACCCATGGTTCGAGGTTCCCATCACATTCAGCAGGGCCGACCAGTGGTCGGACATTCCCAACATAGGGCGTTTCCCCCTCATCCTCGACGCAACCGTCCAAAAGGTGCTTTTTAGAAAAGTGCTCGTCGACAGTGGGAGCGCTCTGAATCTCCTCTTCGCCAGAGCCCTAAAGGAGTTGTGCCTCGGGTTAGCAGATCTCACACCCTCCGACTCCTCCTTTTGGGGTGTGGTACCTGGCAGGCCCTCCAATCCACTAGGAGAGATCACCCTACCAGTACAGTTTGGCACGACAAGCAACTACCGCGTCGAGCACATCAACTTCTACGTCGCTGACTTCAACACCGCCTACCATGCCATACTTGGCTGGTCAGCTCTGGCCAAGTTCATGGTTGTACCACACTACGCGTATCTGGTGCTGAAGATGCCTTTGCCTGCAGGAGTTCTGGCCCTACGGTGAACATCTCCATCGCCTACGCCTACGAGACAGAGAGTCTCGCCCTCGCCGAAGCCACCGACCTCTCCATCCAGATGGCCAACGTGGTCACCGAAGCCAAGACAGTGCCTACCGACGACATGGAGATCCTAGAGCTGGAGCCTCCTCGCGCCTCCACCAAGTCCAAGGAAATAAAGGAGGTCGGCCTCGGCCTCGACGACCCCTCCAAGACTATGAAGATTGGGGCTCACCTTGACCCCAAATAGGAAAGCGCGCTCATCTCCTTCCTACGTACCAACACCGGCGTGTTTGCTTGGAAACCTATAGACATGCCAGGTGTACCACGGGAGAAGATCGAGCACTCCTTGGATGTCTCGCCAACCGCCAAACCAATCAAGCAGAAACTCCACCGATTCACGCCAGACAAGAAGGAGGCTATTAGGGTAGAAATAAAATGGCTCTTAGCTGCCAAATTTATAAAAGAAGTGCATCATCCTAAGTGGTTAGCAAACCCTGTTCTCGTTCAAAAAAAGAATAAAGAATGGAGAATGTGCGTTCATTACACTGATCTTAACAAACACTGCCCTAAAGACCCCTTCGGTTTGCCTCAGATAGACGAGGTTGTAGACTCCACCGCCGGCTGTGAACTGCTCTCCTTCCTAGACTGTTACTCCGGTTATCACTAGATCTCCCTCAAGGAAGAAGACCAGATCAAGACATCGTTCATCATGGCCTTCGGTGCGTACTGCTACACCACCATGTCCTTCGAACTCAAGAATGCCGAGGTGACTTATCAAAGGGCTATTCAGATGTGCCTCGATCAACAGATCGGCCGCAACGTCAAAGCTTACATCGATGATGTGGTTGTCAAGTCTAGGACCATCGATGATCTTATCACCGACCTCGAAGAAATATTCGCCAACCTTAAAAGGTACCGATCGAAGCTGAACCCTTTAAAGTGCATCTTTGGAGTTCCATCCGGCATACTCCTGGGCTACATTGTCAGCGCATGAGGCATTGAGCTCAATCCTGACAAGGTCTCCGTCATCACCAACATGAAACGGCCAACATGTGTCAAGGACATACAAAAGCTATCGCACCTCAGCAAAAAAGGGCTACCGTTCTTCAAACTCCTTAAGGCTTCCGAGCCCTTTTCTTGGTCGGAGGAGGCAGACACAGCCTTTGAGCAGCTCAAGTTGTTCCTAACAAAGCCTCCGATCATGACGGTGCCACAACTAGATGAAACTCTCCTGATCTACATCTCCGCTACTTCTCGTGTTGTCAGCACAGCCATTGTGGTCGAACGCGAGGAGGCCGGGCACGCCTATAAGGTGTAACGTCTAGTATATTTCATCAGAGAGGTTCTTAATGAGCCCAAGACTCATTACCCTCAGGTCCAGAAGCTACTATATGTCGTCCTGATTACTTCACGCAAGCTCCATCACTACTTCGAGTATTACAAGATCGCCATGGTCACCGAGTTCCCCCTGGGGGACATCCTCCGCAGCAAAGAGGCCAACGGCCGTATCATCAAGTGGGCTGTCGAGCTCGGCACTTATTCCATCGAATTCAGAAACAGGCCTACCATCAAGTCTCAGGCGCTTGCTGATTTCGTCACCGAGTGGACCGAGATCCAAGAGCCCATCGCCACCACCAACCCCGAGCACTGGGTGATGTACTTCGACGGTGCCCTTAACATCAACGATGCTGGTGTGGGTATTCTGTTCATTACGCCGACCAAGGATAAGCTCTGATACGTTCTTCGGATATACTTTCCGGCCTCCAACAACGCCGCCAAATATGAAGCATGTCTCCATGGACTCCGTATAGCCGTTGAGCTCGGCGTTAAGTGCGTCATAGTATACGGGGACTCCGCGCTAGTCATAAATTAGAAAGCTTGAAGGTAAATTCTACGATATCGAGTACCACCATGTGGTACGTGATCAAAATCAGCTCGCCGACCACTTATCCAAGTTAGGCTCCTCTCGAGCCACGATTCCACCGAGGGTCTTCGTTCAAGATCTTCTTGTGCCATCCATTAAGGAAGATAAGGAAATTTAGGAAGTTCCCCCCGTCGAGCAGCTGGTACTTACGGTACCTTTGCCGGCCACCGATTGGAGGGAACAGTAAATCAAGTACCTCTCCAGCACCGAAGTACCCGCCGATAAGACTAAAACCGAACGCCGAATCCGTCGAAGCAAGCATTATGTGCTGGTGGACGGCAACTTGATGAGAAAAAGTGCCAAGAAAGGGATACTGCAAAAATGCATCACCTAAGAAGACGGAGTGAAGCTACTTTTCGAAATTCACTCTAGTTCCTGTGGCAACCACGCGGCCTCGAGAACACTGGTTGGTAACGCTTTCCAAGCTGGTTTTTATTGGACCACGGCCATCTCCATTGCAGAAGACCACATCCAACGTTGTGAAGGATGCTAATTTTTCACCAAGCAAATACACGTGCCAGCACAAGAGCTGCAGGCCATCCCAACTTCCTGGCCCTTCACATGCTGGGGACTAGATATGATTGGGCCTTTCAAGCTAGCGCCAGGTGGTTTTCGGTACGTATATGTGCCATTGACAAGTTCTCCAAATGGATCGAGTATAAACCGCTTGTCTCGGCTACTGCAAAGAAAGCAGTCGAGCTCTTCGAAGATATCATCCATAGATTCGGTCTCCCGAACAGCATCATCACCGACCTCGGAACTACGTTTACTGGTCATCACTTTTGGGACTTATACGAAGTCCGATGCATCTTCGTCAAATACGTCTCCGTTGCCCATCCTAGAGCAAATGGTCAGGTCGAACGGGCGAATGGCATGATCCTTGATGCCCTCAAAAAGACGTTGTATCAGAAAGAAGAAAAGCATCTGGGCAGATGGCTCAAGGAGCTACCAGCTATAGTCTGGGGACTACGCACTCAAGCCAGTCGCAGCACCGGTGTGTCTCTATATTTCTTGGTTTATGGCTTAGAAGCCATACTACCAGCGGATATTGCCTTCCGAGCACCTAGGGTGAAAAAAATATGATGAAGAGCAAGCCGCAGCTGTTCGGACAGAGGACGTCGACATGGCCGAGGAAGAACGCCTAATCACTTGCGTCCGCACAGCCAAATATCTAGAAGGCTTGCGGAGGTTCTACAACCGCAACATCAAAGGTCGTTCATTTGTTGTCGGCGACCTCGTTCTCCGTAGAAAACAAAAAACCGAAGGGATGCACAAGCTCTCCTCCCCCTGTGAAGGGCCTTATGTCATCAAAGAGGTTACCCGACCAGGGTCCTATCGCCTATGTGACTTAGACAGAATCGATGTCCCCAACTCATGGCACATCGAGCACCTCATACGTTTCTATCCTTGAAACACTCCAGATATGTACTCTCCACTTTATGATGAATAAAGTTTTGGTCTCCATAACTTGTCTCCACTTTTTGTCCATTGTGGTTTAATCTCCACTTACGGTCGCCGAGCTCTATGCTACTCCATAACGAACTCCAACATGAAATCGCCATAACTGCGCCGACCACGTTTCTCTAAATCTCCAACGTTTTCGCCGACCACATTTCTCCAAATCTCCAACGTTTTCGCCGAACACGTTTCTCCAAATCTCCACCGTTTTCGCCAACCACGTTTCTCCAAATCTCCAACGTTTTCACCGAACGCGTTTCTCCAAATCTCCAATGTTTTCGCCGAACGAGTTTCTCCAAATCGCCGAACATGTTTTCTCCAAATCAACGAACACGTTTTCTCCAAATCGTTGAACATGTTTTCTCCAAATCGCCGACGTATTTCGCCAAAACACGTTTCTCCAAATTGCCGAACTTTTTGCTCCAAATCTCCAAGATATTTCACCGATCAGCGAGCAGCATACGTTCTGTTCTGTTCTCTTTGGAGAAGATCTAGTCTCTGATCTCTCCCTACACGTGCCATGGGCTCCGCGCTCTGCGTTATGGGTGGTCAGTTGCGGTTCCTTGGTCATGCCTATTCCTCCTACACGTCCATGGGCTCCGCGCTCGATGTTACGGACTATGGGCTAGCCAAGGCCGAGAGCTCAGTAAAGAACTAATTGCTTGGACGCCACTTATACTACGCTTATCTCCAAGTTATTTCGCCAACCACCGAGCAGTAAACGTTCCGCTCTGTGCTCTATGGAGAAGACCCAGTCTCTGATCTCTCCCTACACATGCTACGGGCTCCACGCTCTGCGTTATGGGTGGTCGGCTGCGGTTCCTTGGTCACGCCTGCAACTCCTACACGTGCACGGGCTTCACGCTCGACGTTATGGACTGTGGGCTAGCCGAGGCCATAGGGCTCAGTAGCGAGCTAACCACTCGGATGCTACTTATACTACATATAATTGCGTTATGATTAAAACTATGAAGATTTTTTCCACCGAAATACCAGCAAATTGCATACACATGCACCTTATAACATTTATACATACACATAAATGTTTTTGTGCTTTCGCGTGTTCTAACTACACTGTCCAAATATTACAGATGATAATCTCCGAGCAGATCACCGAGCTTCACCATCACCGCTCGTCTCACCAAACAGGTCGATGTCACCGACTAGCTTTTTTGCTGTGTCCTCGACCTCATCCTCCAGCTGCTGGGTTTCCGCCTCGCTCAGCCCTTCGGTGAATCCGGCCCCTATCGCCTGAAGGTCAATGGTTGGATAGTGGGACCGAACCACAGCAAGGGCATGAGTAGCGGTGGTAACAATGGCATCGCGGTTGAAGCTCTTGAAGTTCTCCCATGCTGCCTTGCACCTCTGGATGATGGTGTCCGAATGTTGCCGCCGGCTGTCGGACTGAGGAGCCGGTTCCAGGTCGACGCAGTCGAGCACCGGTTTAACTACGGCGACTACAGCGTCGAAGTTATCCCTTTGGGTCCTAGCCTCCTATACCAGCACATCAAATTGTGCCTTGGTTTTATGACGGTAGCCTGCAAGCATTACAATGTTCCATCATACAAGGAAACTACTTCAACAGTAACTCCGACCAGGAAGTATTCACCTTTTAGCTCTTGGGCCAGTTTGTCTGCTCGCTCTGACTCCTTCGCCTTCTCCTCTTAGAGTTGTTCGAGGGCTTGGCGCAGCTAGCCGAGCTCCACATCTTGCTCTACAAGCACAACATCTCGCCAATATGACATACCTTTCTTCTACTCAGAGACTTTCTGTAGCTGCTCCTACTTCTCGAAAGCACCCATCAGTTGCTCGAAGATAGTGCCAGCTGCTCGGACTTGCTCCATAGCTGCTCGGACATGGTCGCCAGCCACTCGGATAGGATACCCTTCTGGTACTCTAGGTCCCGCGCGTTGGACTCTGCAAGGTCTCGCTCGCGCTGGGCCTTCTGGATGTTTCTCTCCATTAGGTTCATTGCTGCCTTGAGTTTTTTGTTCTCCTCGGCGAGGGGATCCATCCACTTTATCAGCTGGTGCCGCTACTCAGCAGTCCGAGTTATTCCCTGCAAATACACAATGATAATGATGAACTCCAATCTACAACGTCAAATACAAGCACTTCTGATGCAGTACCGACCTCGATTTGTTTCATCACCCCGCCAAGGGCAGACTTTAGTCTACTCATCTCCCTGGTGGTGTCCTCCTCCTCAACAACCACCAACTAGTCATCGCGCTTACGGAGGATTCGAACAGATTGAGGTCGAGGTTCATCACGCTCGATCTCTTCCACCTCGTCCTCCTCCGCTGCAGCTGGAGGCACCACCTGGGGGCTCGGTGGCTACACCTGGGGGCTCGGTGGTCGGATGGCATGTCCGACCACGCCCTCCGATGCCTCAGGTAGCACCGTCTGCTCCGCCGACACCGTAGGCCCCTCCGTGTAGAACGCTGGTGCAGCATCGACAGCTCTAGCCTCTGTCCCTAAAGATCCGGCGGTTTCCGCCGTCGCATCCGACACCGTCGCTGACTCGTCAGCCAACCTCTCGCCGCCGCCAAGTCCGTCAGTAGCTGCGGTTGACTCCTCCACAGGCTGTCGAGCAACTGGGGACTCCGGCATAGGGTCTACCGGCACCTTTTCTGCTCCGGGACCAGCCTTCGATTACTCGATAGTCCGGACGGGCGAGGCCGGATCCTCTGCATGCTTTGCAATGCTTCAAGATCATCTCGTCAGTCACCAAACAAGTTAAGAAACTACAACAAAGTAACTCTAAGGCAGGATACTTATGGTTTGGTCTGCCGGTACAATTTCTTGAACCGGTGACGCCTACCCGAGCACCTAAGCGTGGTCGTGGGGTCGACTTCTGTGCTCTGGGGTGGAGGTGCCACCTCCTCCACCGTCGGCCTCTGTTCTACCCGTCGCTCTGGGGCTTCCTCCGTATGCTGCTCGGAGGCCTCCGTCGCTTGCTACACAGGGACTCTCCTCGCCCGCTGCTCAGGGACTTCTTCGCCTCCTTTGATTGTTCTTCTATGCGTCTGTTGCGTGGAGGTGCTTCAGTGCTCGGTGGAGCAGCCATCGAATTTTGTCATAATCCGACCACCCGAACACCGTAGTCCTTTACGTTCGAGTGGTCTGGTCGACACCAAGCGAGATGCCGCCCGGTTTGAAGGGAGCGGCGGTTGCCGTCTTTCTCTTCTTTCGGGCCGGCTCATCTGCCGCTGCCCTCTTCCCCAGATTTTCTCCAACATCGGGATGGACTCTCCAATGAGATGCTGACAGTTTGCTCCTCTGGCTGCGGCGGTGGTCGGGCGTCTACTCCCTTCGGCCATTCGCTCCTCGGCACGCCCAAGAAGTACACCGCCCTATCCTGCGAGTGGATCTTCGCATAAGTGAACCAGTCCAATGCTCAGAAATGACAAAAGGTAAAAAAACATCAGGAACATACAACTAAAATATTTACCTGAGGAGGCAGATTCTTGTAGTTCAAGGGCTTCATATACCATGACATGCTGAATGAGGTAAACAGAGCGAATAGCTCTGCAGCCCGCTCTTCCACAACGTCCCTCGACAGCATCTCCGGCCTCTCCCTAGTACCATCGTTTTCCCCTTGAATTCAAAGGCGGGGTGGGCTTTCCTTGCAGGGCTGAACGCGGCGCACTATAAAGCTCGCCGCCACCAATCCACCGTTGGTCTTCACACCCTGTATTAACGTTAAGGAGCTCCCTCACTTGCTCCATATCAATGCACTGCTTGGCATCTCCGACCAGCACCTCTGGCTCTCTAGGATGTGGTCGGTGTCGCAGTGGACGGCCGTGGCTCTACCTCATGTAAAACCACCTGGCGTTCCACCCCTTCAGTGACGTGTTCAGCGGCATAGTAAGGTACTCCCCCGCCATTCCATCGCACAGCTGAAGGTATACTCCACCGACCACCTTGGAACCACCGCCGCCTCTCTTCTTCAGCCAGAATAGGTGACGGAAGAGGTTGAAGTGGGGGAGGATTCCGAGATATGCCTCACGAAAATGGATGAAGATAGAGATGTGTAAAATGATATTTGGGTGGAGATTGCACAGACTAACCACCCAAAGTTCCAGCAAATCCCTCAGGAATGGATGAACAGGAAATCCCAATCCACGCTAGAAATAATCCTCGAATACAAAGAACGCTAGCTTCCACCAATCTGTTGAGTTCTGCTTCTTCCGTTCACGACGGCACCCACTCTTCGTCACACCAGGCTTCGGCGCTCGCCTTCTTGGGGCTCGTCTTCTTCGATTTGGCAGCTCCCTTCTTCGGCGCCATCTCTCAGATCTGATTAGGGTTTGGCGGCGGAAGCAAGTGTGGATGCGAATCTGAAAATGTGAGGCCTGAGGAGGAAGACACAATGGCAAAGTGGCAAAGGTGGGAACGCGGGATGCGGCGGCGCAGTTATAAAGCACTTTCCCCACCCTTTTGCATTCGAGGGTTTTTGGGGAACCGTTCCCACGATTTATGCCACCCCGAATTCTTCGCAACTGAAGGTGGGCCGTTACCTGGGCCTTCGTGCAACCTCGGCCCGTATCGTTGATTTATCTTCGTAATTTGTTACGGCTCGCCGAATATTCGCCGACATTTCCGCCAACCATTGCGGCTCAGTAATTGCTACTGTACATTCGTTACTTCGGTGATTTCTCCGCGATTCCGTTTTATACAAGTTGACTGCTGTTTCTTATCCTAGCACCACGTGACCATGTCATCTACTGTCAGGCTCGGGGACTAAGTGGGCACACTTCACCTTGCGATGAATGTGCTTTTCGGGGCTACACCCGGGGACTGGCTGCTTGCTCGGTTGGTCTTCTATTATTCTTCTACTTTGGACCCTGGCACCACATGACTACGTCATCTACTGTCAGGCTTGGGGACTAAGTGAGCACACTTTATCTTACGGTGAGTGTGTTTGCTTAAATCTAGAAGACTCCGCGCCTCTCAAAGTTGAAGAAGACTATCTTCTTTTCTCGTGGTTGGACTCTAAGTGGGCACACTTGGTCCACTGTGAAGAAATTTTCGATTATGAATTTGAGCTCCTTACACCCTTATGGCAAGTTGTACTTGGATTATGCTGCTCGGCTACGGTTCACGTTGCTCGGCAACTGCTCACAACTGCTCGGCAACTTATCACGGTGGTCGGACCATGAGTTTGACCGCTCGGCTTTGTTTGTACCTGCTCGGACAAACTCAAGACGACGTTACACAACAGGTACAAGACGCTCGGGGACTAGCTGTGGGGGGGTACGACCCCAGATACCCACGGCAGACCACATGGGTTGCGCCCCCAGGGGTGGCCCAACCCATAAGACGGAGCCTTGCGGGGCACGACTCTGCTCGGCGTCTTCCGCAAGACACCGGGAAGATATTCTAAAGATACTACGAGATCTGTTAGGATATGTATGATCCCAAGATTCCTATAATCAGTTATTACTTTCCGGTTATCTCTCAGATCTAACCGACTTGTAACCCTGCTCCCCGAACTATATAAGGCGGGCAGAGACCCTCCAAACTCATGCAATATCATACGATAGCTAATACAAACCAACAGACCACAGGAGTAGGGTATTACGTCATACTGACGGCCTAAACCTATATAACTCGTGTGTCTCTGTTATATTCTTGTTCTTGATCACACGCTTCTCTATCGATCAATCTACCTTCGTGGAATACCCCTTAGAGAACTGCCGTGGATATTCTATCGACAGGAGCTGAGCGACTGTGTATGAACCTTTTCGGGCAGGCGGGCAGCAAACACCAAACAAGCAGCAGCACCAGCGAGAAGCCAGCAGCGGCAACGGCTTATGACGCATCATCGGTCATGGAGCCGCCGTGTAGGAGCATACAACTATTCCACCATAAAAGTAAGTGGTATTTTGTTTCTATGTCTCTCCATTTCAAATTATAAGTCATTTTGTTTTTTCTAAATATATACGTCATGTTCTGCAGTACTACTTCAACAATACTTTTTAGTAAATGAATAATATTTTTCTCTCACAACAAATCAGCATAAGCTAAATTTCAGCGAAACGGTCATTTTAGTTTTTCTAAACATATAGGCTTCGTTCGACAGCATGATTTTTCCTCTGTAAGATTACCTCTGCTCGTATTCTGTTGTGTAGAACTAGACGCATGATGAACAGTTGTAATTTCATGTTCTGCCGAATCTCTTTGTACTCAGATGCTAATGGTACACAACTAAGTAATCTTCTATCTTTATTAACACCCCCACATATATACACACGCTCTGGCCTCTGGGTACACAAACTCCAAACGGACATCATACATGAGGTAAAGCTCAATGACGCATCTAAATTTCGAAGCGACCGACTAAAATCTTGTATCTCATCTTTTTCTAGAAGTGTTAAATTCTTGATAGTATCAATGAGACCATAGTCTTTTGGTGAAATGAGTCGACCCGTGGCTTTTATAATTGGCCTTGGAGCCATAGGGCCGGGTTGACCCATTCCCATCCCAAGACCTTGGTTTCTTTACATTTGCAGTGATTTATGAGGGATTTAGAAAACCATGAATAAGATGATAGTACAGATTAGAGAAAAACTTTCCAAACAATCCGTCTGACATTTTCCAAGAGTGTTTATCATTTCTACAGAAACAGTGTTTCCAGCTGAAGCGCGTTGATTGTGCTCGTTTTTTTTTTTGAGTGGACTTGATTGTGCTCGGTTGGTTGATGGGACGCTGACTCACTGAGCGCAAAGAAATGCAGCAAACACCCAATTCTTCTACAACTAAAAATAACAAAGCGTGGACATTTTTTGGTGCGACATTTCAACATGGGTCCATCGTCCTGCCTGCTGCGTTCCCGCAGCCTCGCTCCGACGCGTGGCTGTCCCTTGCGACAGAAACATCTTTACGTCGTTCTACCTGGCGTGCGACGCTCGCTCCCTCCCTTCCGCTCCGCCAATCACGTGTTGCGACCATCTCCCTGCGCTCCCCCAATCACGCGCTGCGACCATCCATCAATCATGCCGCCGCACACGCCATCCCCATCCCTGCGCCCGCATCCGCTCCCTGAGCTCCCCGACCCTACGACCATCCCTGAGCTCCCCGTCCCCACTCCCTGCGGCCGCGTATGCAGCTGCTCCCATCCCCGCTGTCGCTCGCTCGCCCGTGTACGTCACCGCTCGCCATCCCCGCTCCCTGCGGCCGCACACGCCGCCGCTCCCCCCCTGCACCCCGTGTCACCGCCGCAACACCATCCCCATCGCTCCTCTCCCAGGTCCAAATCCCATGGCCTTCCTTGCCGCGGATCCCGGTGGAACTTAGCGGCTGTAGTGGAGGACGCACGTGGTGCGTGCTTCGTGGCCTCCATCTCGCTACGCTTATCGAGGTCGGTGGTGAAGCGGAAGCGGCGCTTAGGGTTCTTGACGACGCTACAAAAGCAGCGCCAGCGACGGAGCCTCCTTTGCATGAGTTCATGGCCTGCAAGCCCCCGAACCACATCTCCAGGTAGCTCTCCATCCTCCTCTCTGTTCTGCAGGTTCTTCAGGATTTATCTGCGTTGCTATTGATTTTTCTGGATTATTGCATTGATCGATTGCATTCTTTCCAAGGGTATGCAGATGTGTCTTCTTTAAACGTTTGTTGTTTAGGCATGAATTCAGAAACACACATGTTTAAATAAGTATGTCAGAAATTCAAGGATATGATATTCCTCCATACATAGTTGTGGCAATTTCATCCTTTTCGCCGATGTTACTTCATAGTGCAGATTGCATATGTAGGTCTTCTGATCCTCTTAAGTTCTCGTGCCATTATCTGAGAATTCTTGTGTGATTATCTGAGAATTTTATATCAATTAATGAATGCCACACATCTTTTATGAACAAAGCTTCGGTTAAAGTTTCACATTTAATGACACAATGTATCATTTTCAGTCCTATGAAGGCTATAGCTGATTTTTATTCGTGATTGATCTCATGTGTGATAGATCTAATGCATTAGTTGTATAAAAAATACTTTGATAAATATGCTCTACAAGAGGCATTGTGTACAGTCAAAACTGATAATAAAAATACATATATGCAGTTTGCTCTTAGAGAGGAAGGTGGAGTTATCCTTTTGAAACTGTATACATTAAAAAAATCATGAGCATTAGCTGTCAGTGCTTAGGTTTCTTTGCCCTATGCAATTGTTAGGAATATATACAACTTTAGATTGCCTATAAAACACATTCTTTTTGGCATGTAACTTTAAGTGATTTTGCTTGGCATAGATAGATGTTCGGGTTTTAGTAATATCAGTTTCATTGTATTATCTTAACCTTTTGACTCACGTCAATTGTATACATGACCCTTGTAGCTCATGTTAGCTTTTCTAATTTCAACAATCAACTAGAGAGTGTAGAGCTGTTTAGAGTTCCATAATTAAAAAAAACTGAAACTTGGTACTGAACTTGTCAGTTTGCTTCCTAGCATGATGCGCTTTAGACAGTGCGGGGCTCATCCGTGTAAACGACATAAGGCGTCATTCCTACCTGTTATACCTGTTATGTGGAAGATTGAATGACTGAAGCAAGTTGGTATTGTAAATTTGTGGAAAGAGTGAGAATTGCCATGTCTTTAGTTCACTACCATAAAATGTCTAATAAAAGTATATTTTCAGTGAGCATTTTTAGTGAACAGATTTGGACCTGCACTTTTGTATTGACATTGCTTCTCTGAGTTTTTGTGAATGGCTAGATTCTACCATGAGCAACTTTTGTGCCTTATAGTTTCATTCTACCATGAGCAACTTTGTGTGTTTAAATTTTGAAAGTTCTACATATATCTTGGAAGATCTCTTCAGCAAACTATCATGCTTAGTAGGCTCTAGGGTCCTCATGTTGTGTGCTCACTAAATGTTTGGGTGAGATTTGTATATAATTCGAAGGAAAAGTCTCTCGTGCTACTGACACATAATTTTGACAATCTATTCCTCACCATTAAGAAATCAGCCACACTTTATTTCTCCCTGTATTCTAGTGATTATTTTCCTTTGCAGTTAACTGATATGGAATTTATATTTGGTGCAGGTTGGGACGATATCACTTTAAGATTTTCTGACTTTGCTATGCAGTGCAACAAGCTTCGAAAGGTCATTGTTTGGATTTCTCTGGTGCACTAAGTTTGTATACAATGTAGGTACTTCTCTCTTCATAAATTCCTAAAATTTCGATCATCTTTGAATTGCTAAGTCTCTCTATAACCCATTTGTTTCCCAGGTAACTCAATGGTTTCAGTCTCTCTATTAACATTACAGGTTGACTTGTGGGTTTTCACTTACACTTCGGTTCTCTGTTCTCCACGGCCAGTGAGCTAGAAAAAAAATCGAAGGTGCATTTGACCAGGAAGGAGGTGCCTAATGAAGCTTACAGATTTGTTTCTATTCTGAATATTAGCAATTTGCATGGATAAAAATAAAAATGGGATTTTAGTAATATGCATATGATTGCATGTGTGCAAATCGGTCCTCGGCTCTCATTATTGAGTTAATAATCTCCATTGCCATTGTTGTAGTTTTTTTTACCACAAGGATGTTACCCTTTTTAAAATATTAATCATATAGCTGTGTAGTATTTTAGTTTTTTTACCACAGTGAAGTTACCAGTAGGAGTGCGTCTCCGAGTTCATCTCCTTCGTCGCCAGAACAAGTGAGTTCACACCGCCCAGAGCTACATGGATTGGTGATGGAGGCCAACCATCATCAAAACAAAGGATACCCATGTGTGGAAGACTAAAGGATTGATTATTAGAGTATCATGTATGTTAGTTGATTTTATACTTCATGGAGAATTTATCTCGAGTTGTAAGCTGAACACCGAAAGTTCAATCAACTGATGACCTTAGGAGTTGCAAAGAGTTTCCTGTATAACAGTTGCATCGGTTCTGCATTTTCAAAGTTTTTTGAACTTCCTGGTGACCAGCAAAGAGTTTCTTGAATAATAGTTGCATTGGTTCTGCATTTTCAAAGTCTATCTACATTTTTAGGTCTACACAGTAGAGTTTATGAACATGCGACGCCGTGCTTTCTGTGACTGTTAATTTCACAAAATTTGCGTTTTGGATTAAATGTCACCTTAACGTCGGTTATTTTCATAATATTGTTATCTTATCGTGCAATCCGTATGTTTTTAGTATAAAAGTTTAGCTGCCCCGTAGCAACGCACGGGCACGAACCTAGTCGAAAACAAAGAAGGAAACTTGTTTGGGCCAAATGTCCAATTCGAAAACTCTGTGCTGTATTAGGCCCGGTATGAGAAATAACGGCCCACGGATCGAAATGTGCGTCTAGCCATCGCCACCGTCCAAATCCAAATCGGACGGCCTGTGACGCCCCAGTATCCAGAACCCCATCGCCTTATCCACTAGTACCTCCGCACAGCGAACACATCACCACCCACCGTGTTCGTGTTCGCTCCACACGCGCCACCACCAGAGACCTCCCGCCGGTTACACCAATGGAGGCCGTCCTACGGCATCCATCGCTCTCGCGCCTCAAGCCTCCGAACCCGAGCCCTCCCAGAACGCCATCGCCATCCCTTGCTCCCCCATCTCTCCTCCGCCTTCGCACGCGCCGTCTCATCGCCGCCGCGGTGTTCCAGGACCAGAAGCCGAAGGAGTCAGCAAGCAAGGGAGGCGATGACGAGGAGGCGTACGGCGAGGTGGACCGCATCGTCTCCAGCCGCACCGTCAGCAGTCCGGTGTTCGCGGAGGACGGCTCGGCCACCGCCGCCTTCGCCACGGAGTACCTGGTGGAGTGGAAGGACGGGCACGAGCCATCGTGGGTGCCCGCGGAGGCCATAGCCGCGGACGTGGTGGCGGAGTACGAGACGCCGTGGTGGACGGCGGCTAAGAAGGCGGACGCGGAGGCGCTGGCGGCGCTGCTCGCGGACGAGACGCTGCGGCGGGACCCCGACGCGGAGGACGCGCAGGGGCGCACCGCAGCGCACTTCACCGCGGGGCTGGGGTCCGAGGAGTGCCTACGCGCGCTCGCGACGGCCGGGGCGGACCTGGGCCACCGGGAGCGCGCGGGGGGCGGGCTCACGCCGCTGCACATCGCGGTCGGGTACGGCCGCGCGGGCGCCGTGCGCGCGCTGCTGGAGCTGGGCGCCGACCCGGAGGCCACTGACGGGCAGGGCCGCACGCCGCTGGAGCTGGTCCAGGAGGTGCTCGCCAGGACGCCCAAGGGCAACCCGGCGGCGTTCCAGCTGCGGCAGGGGCTGGAGGCGGCGCAGAAGGAGCTGGAGAAGGCCGTGTACGAGTGGGCCGAGGTGGAGAAGGTGATCGACGGCCGCGGCGAAGGCAAGTGGCGGGAGTACCTGGTGGAGTGGCGCGACGGCGGCGACAGGGAGTGGGTGAAGGCGGCGTGGGTGTCGGAGGACCTGGTGAGCGACTTCGAGGCCGGGCTGGAGTACGCCGTGGCTGAGGCCGTGGTCGACAAGAGGCAGGCGTCGACGGCGACGGCGGAAGGGGAGGAGAGATGGGAGTACCTTGTCAAGTGGGTGGACATTGAGGAGGCCACGTGGGAGCCCGCCGAGAACGTGGACGCCGAGCTCGTGCAGGAGTTCGAGCAGCGGCGGTCGGGGTCTGCAGGTGGTGATGGCGGCAGCACTGCGCCACCGCCGTCGGAGGCGATTGCTTGACGAAGGTGGTTGCGTTTTTTGTTTTATTCCTCCGGGTATTCTTGAGATGTTGGATTCAATCAATGTCCGGGTGGTATTTTAGGATGGAAACCTTTTTTGTGAGTATCATATTTCGACCGGAATTTGCAGTTTCAGCCATCCCACTTGGAAATTCTCTGGGGTCTGTTTGGCAAGACCACTGGGCTCGCAGCATTCTTGCCCCCAAGTTGGAGCCGATGAAGCTAATATGTCTTAATCAGCTCTCTTTGTTCCTTAATTGTTTTTTTTTTTTGTAAAAAGAGAGAAAAATAACCTCGTGCAACAGTGTCAGTACAATACCTTTAGCGGTAGAAGCCCTTAGTTTTCTTGACATGTCTTTCACAAAGCCAGCATGTATCATTCTTGCTATGGTACAAATGAACATCATCGCAGATCTTGCAGGATCAGTGAACGACCCTAACACATAATACTCGAACTGCAGAGCATCAGCTGCGCAAAACGAAGGAAGACGTCTTCGAACGTGTACAATGGGGTGCTTAGTGAAAAAAATAATGGTTTTTCTTCACCATAACATTAGCACATGACCCTTAGAAGTTAGAAGGTGGATAGGATACTTAAGTTAGCACCAATGCTTAATTTGTTAAATGGTGGTGGACCGGAGGTTGAGCCTATCTAGGCACTTGTTTGCTTTGTAGGAATTAACTTCTATACTGATGCTTAGCGATATGATATGATAATATTTTCTCTCCTTAAGCATTTGTGTCTAAACACTTTACTTTGTACAATACATGCAATAGCACACGTACACTAGGATGTTTAGAGATGCTTAGTAAGAAAAAAAAACGTTTTCACCATAGCACCTGATATCATGCTTTGATGATGGATAACATGTTTAAGTTAGCACCGATGTTTAATGCATGTTGTGTTAATAAGGTGGTTGAACCCATCTAACCACATGTTACGTTATATGATGGGATCGGACGGCAACGACGGTGTGCAGTCCGTAGCTCGACTGCGCGTCTGCAGTTAAGCATTCTCGTACGTGCACTTCAAAGTTTCCCTATCCCACAGCTCTGTTACTGTAGCTGATCGTTCATGAACCACACACACGCCTCACGATACTCAAATTGTTCGTTCATTTGGTCGGTCCACCACCAATGCACACGCTCTCAAAACCAAAGACTCAACTAAACGAAGACCAAAACTTTTTCCTACCTCCAACTTGTTTCCTACCTCCAATTTGCCAGCTATAGCTTATGTTTTCAACCTGACCTGCCCACATTACCCCTCTGGCCCTCTCCACATTGCTAGTAGAGTTTACGGTGCGTGTTCTGATCATTGTACTGGAGTTTAAATTAGATTCGCTAATCTTCAGTAGGAACGTGTTTCCTGGCGGGATGTTTGCTTACGAAAATTCTACTTGTTCCAAACATAAAATTGCATTCATTATGAGATATTTTATAGCAAACTATTTGGAGACGTAAATGTTTGTATTATTTTCTATAAATTTGATCAAACTTAAAATAAATTTACTTGTTCCAAACATAAAATTGCATTCTTTTTAGGACCTAGGGAGTAGCTGCAATTTTTTGGGGGACGTTGGGAGCAGCGCTGTAACAGATTTAAACCCTTTGGGTCCTGTTGCAATGCGATTGGATGGGACCAGGATCATATCTGCTGGAACTCTGAAGACAACATGTTAGGAACTGGAGTAATTAACATAATTCATTTAAAATACCGAGTATTTCGACGTTAAGAGGCTGTCACATGTACTCCAAGTGACGTTGTGAGCTAAAACTTCATATAAGCGGGTATAATGATCCACCAAGGCCCAAGCTTTTGTATATCATTAAATAGCAATACATTGTATATGGTCAAATGAACAAGTGCGTTTTCGTACTATTACACATTTACAGTACAAACTAGATCTACAAATGGTTGTACAACACGCTGCCTTGGGGTTTGTTCTCTCTTCTCTTTGAGCAAGTAGAGTTGCTACAGATTACAGTGGTTAGTTGTAAGTAGAGTAAGCAATCTTCGGATGCAACTGTGCTAGTGAACATTTTGGGATATTGGTATCTAAAGACTGCATCCAGATCATTGGTTCAGGAACCTCCCAACTTCAGTTCAGAATGCTAAATATCAATTTGGCGATATTTCCGTGGTTTGTTCTGTGCCTCAGCAACGAAGCCTGATGCTTCTGCCAGAACTTCAAGCTCCTGGTCACCGCTCAGAACCTGAATAGGTACATAATCAACTTGTAAACAAACCGGAAGAATCAAATGTGAAGGCAGAGTGAATGCCGGTAGGTGTGTTTCAACTGTAAGGCAACCCTGGCAGTGACCGAAGTTTAGCATCATTCAATTTGTCCTATACAAAAACTGAAGTAGAGGCATTGTGGGCAAGAAAATATGTTTCAACATAACAGTATCTATGGAAGGAACACATCATGTCTTCGCGAGAACATCAAAACTTCAGGGAACTACCTTTCCATTGATGAACCATGTTGGAAAACCTTCAAGATCAGCAGCTGCACATTCTGCAGTCATTTTCTTTCCCTTACCAGCTCCATTTGGGAAACATTCCACATAGTCCAGAATTTTTGTAGCTTCACGACCAAACATCTGCATGAACAGTTGTTAGATTGAAAAGTGGTTCTTAGCTGACTTTTTGGTGACATTTATACTTCCATTTTGTACTTTTGGTCGGTGCAGCATCAGCAAATAAGTTCATACCGTATTATCATTATATTACAAGCACTATAATAGAGTTTTTCAAGCAAGTTTGGTATATCAATCCCTCGCAACAGAATAATGTTCTACAGCAGTGAAATCATTTGGTATTCGGTTAGGATAAGGTGAAAGAGCGCGTACCTGTTTTTGTTCATTGCAATGAGAACACCAGAATGCTCCGTACATCTTAGCACCTATAGAGTGCAAATGTCTAGCCAGTGCAATAGCAAATGGGGATGATTCAGTTGTTATCTCTGTTTCATATGGTTCTAACAAAAAGTCATCTGTGCTGCATAAAATGAACAGGAGAATCTTAAAGTCATTTCCAATGGTATCAAAGAAAAGGAAACATATAGTAAGTTCACATAGTGTGTTAAGAAGAACAACAACAAAATAGAGCAAAGGAACAAAGCAATCTAAGGAGCAGAATATTTGAGACATCAAAAAGGAAGCCTCACCCTTTCAATTGAGTAGTAGTAGAACTGTATGAGTTTGTCAAAGCAAGAGCTATAATGACAGCTACAGCTAACTGAATACCAGCAAACTTCTGGATACGTTCAAAACCGAAGTCCTGGAAGTTCAATAGTGATCATGGTTACTTAACTGGACTACATGGTCACAGGTTCAAATGAAGAACACACAGTTTTATCAGTGACCACATACCTTAACTCTGATGAAGAGTAGAGTGAACGAGAGAAATGCTGACAGCAAACAGTACGAACAAGATACCCCAACAAATTTAGTGCTTAGAATGTAAAGAAAATAAGCACTCGCAGTCGCCATAGAAGTAGCAGTCAGAAGCAATATTAATCTAATATCCAGGTCATCCGATCCCGGGAGCAAGTCCTTTCCATTTTCTTGCAGAGAAAGTGCAGTAACTAAACCATAAGTCACCAGACCAAATAAGGGAAGAGGTATTCCTGTAAAATTGAAGAGAGACCAATCATTAAGTACTTAGAGATGAAAAGGCATAGCATTGTGCGTTTGTGATTACGTGTTTTATCAAATTAGACTGCTGTAGTTTAGTAAAATCAATCATATAGTTGATTTGCAAAAGGATTACCCTAATCAACCGCTACTTCGAACTACTCCTAGTTCACCCCCAAAAAAATGGAACTAAAATGCGGGAATACCATAATCAACCACTCCATGGAACTGGTTCACAAAAAAAAACATTTTTTTGAACTAAAATGCAGCTAACTTTGTATACACAGTCCTATATACCGAGGAGCAAAGCACAACGAGATTGTTCATACAAAATCGGTCTAAATCTCATGAGCCTAATGCCACAGTTTAGTGCACATTTACCAATAATCTGTCAGCAACAACACCAAGATATTACCAAAGACGACGGAGTAGTCGCTGTCGAGGACGTCGCCGCAGCCTGCGCCAGTGATGGGGCAGAACGCCTCGGAGCCCGTGAGCTTGAGGTAAGTGAGGTAGCCAGTCTCCAGGAACCCCAGCCCAGCGACACCTGCAGACCAGGTGCTCGTGGAAATGCCCAGCAGAGACGAAGGGGGCGATCTTGCGGGTTTCTCCGGCGGCGGGGCGGGAGGGGCGGAGGAGGTCTCCTGCTCCTGGGAAGAAGACTCCGCGCAGCACCTGAAGCGCGCGGCTCTCTGCGCGAAGATGGACAACACGAAAATGGCCACGGAATTGTCGAACCAAACAGGAAGAGGGAAGGGGGGTGAAGCTAGGAGGGCGGAGGGGAGGGGTCATGGGCCTGTACCTTGATGCGCGAGGAAGCAGAGGACGTAGTGGCGACGGCGAAGCGAGTTGGGGATGGGAAGAAGGAGATGGCGAGGGCTGTAGAGATGGTCGCCATGGGCAGAAGTGAGTGGTGACCGGTGAGAGGCGAGGCGAGTTGACTCCACGCCTACACCTCTGAGAGCTCTCTCTAGACTCTAGTCCACATGGATTAGCAATGGATGGGCCTGCCTACCTTCTAGTGGGCCTATCGTTTGATCCATAGACAGCCTGGCCCATAAATACAGTACAGAATTCTAAGGCAGTATATGGTTCTAAATTTCAATCCCTATATTTACAGAGTTATTCTATCTACACTCTCATAGTTTATCATATGTGAAAAAACTATCAAAAAATGAATTTATAAAGTGATATAGCATCTCTATTAATGGAGAGCGATGATGGTGGTTTTAGAGAGAGCGGACAGATGGTGGCCTGATTTTTTTTTTTTTGTTTTCTAAATTTCATGATAAAAGTCATGCAGAGTGCCTCTTATCTTTCCCATAGGTCTACTGTTGCTAATGACATCATAGCTTCAATAAACTCCACTAATTGGCTTAGCTGCGAAATATTTTAGCATTGTTAATCCTGTCGAAGTAAGTATTCATTCCTTACTTAAAATAACTGTAATATGTCCCTGTTCGTTGTGTTTTTTACTTACTAAATGATGTAATGAACCATCAAACAGTTATTGAATTGTTGTTTCTTGAATGTTGAATTGATGTATGATTGTAGTTTTAAGTATGTTGATTGATTTAGTGAATGTTAAGTAGACCTCGTTTGGTGGAGCGTATACAATATAGCAAGGAACAGTTTTTATCTCTCTTTTCAAAATAAACTAAGAGCCGGTGAAATCATTATTTTTAGCTTCAGCTGCTCCGTGTACTATAGCAAGGAGCCAAAAGCCATGCGAAACACGACCTAATGGACATGTATTTGAGTATTTTTATTCATGAAATTTCGTTAGTTATATTTCATACATAACTAATAAATAATTTTCATGTTTTATAAAAAAATGCTAAATGAAATAGTTTTCACTATAACCCGCTATAGTTTTTTTATAGCTCCTGGAGAAAGGACGTTGCTAGATGTTTATCCCAGTATTTAAAACCTTGTAAAGCAGCCTTCAAATTCAGAGAAGTCTAAAAAACTCCAGAACCATACATCCCCCTCGAAATGGAGAAAAAAAAGGAAAATCACAATACAAAGGAGTGAATGCCTGGATTACTTGATATATTTGATACAAATACAACCACAAATTATTCTGTATATACAGCCCAGGATGTTAGAAAACTGGACACGAATTCAGGCAAAATGATGGTACAACAAGCCTTAGATGGCAAACAATGAAATGCAATACCATCCAGCTGCCGGTTCAGAAATGAAGTTTGATTGGCGAACGGTTCGCACTTCACACTGCTAATTTTTTGTTTGGGCGTCCATGTAGGCATGTACAACCACGTTATATCCTACAGTTTGCCGCTGTAGGATGATGCATAAAGACACAAAATATCATTTTCTATGTGCACAAGAAATATTTTCGTATGAAAACTGAATAGAGCAGCTGTGACAGAGACACGGGAAATAGGAACTCACTGCAGTACACGAATTGGTTAAAATCCAAAGTCACTCTTCCTTGCTTGCTTGTATCAAACGAATTGAACAGGTTACTACATAAATGAAGTAGTAGATTAGTTAACCACAAAACTTTACCACAGAACACATGGAAAATACTGCTTTAAGAATATAGATCATGGACAGAATCCAAGAAAATACTCCTCATCACATAGAGATTAATATAAATCATGAAATGCTAACAACTTACAAGTAAAAAATTTATAAAAAGTTAAGACTACAGATATAAACTGCACAGGTAGAACGATACTTATCCACAAACAATATAACTAGAAAGCACAAGGATTCTAGGTGTCAGGGAGAACATACAGAGCTGACTGCACAAAAATGCAGAGTGATATAAACTCATCCAATTGAATCATCCCCTTCTTGCTCTTGTCGAAGCTCTGAGAACACCCAAGTATGGTATTGAATAAATAATGGTGCTCGAAAGCAGTCATACAGAACATTCCTAAACTGCTGTATTTCCGTTATGTCTCGATTCCAAAAAAAAAAAAGCAGTCATGCAGGAATGAAATCTTCGAAGGAGAAAAAAATTGCCTCACTACAATGTTTAAGCTGTGTGCAAGGAAATTAATGTGATAGTGCAATACACAAAGAAAGAAAAACGTGCTAGAGTACTAGTATTCTTCTTCTGGAAGAAAGTGAATAAGGTGGTAAACTACCCAGATTGACATACACCCTTGGCTCAGTCAGCTAAATCGTATTACCTATTTTAACCTCCCATAGAATGTTAATGGAACAACAACTCAACTAGGAGGTTGCAACCAAAGCAACACTGGTTTAACCCAAATGCTCCAGATTGCAAGAAAAGACAGCTTAGGACAAATAACTTCTTTGTGTTAAGATTTCAGTTTAAACAGGCTTAGGATGAATTCTCTTAAGCAAGACAGGATTAATCATGGGCCAAATTTACAGTAGAACTGTAGAAGGCAGATGAATCCTTTTCGTTACCTCACAAACTGTGTAGAAGGCTGGTGAATCCAACGAGAAACCAAGTTTGATTAATGCCTGTAATAAACATGGAGGTGAGAAAAGGGGTGTAGCAACCACAAGGAACTAAGGCTCCATTTGGATCAGCTTCAGCTAAACTTTTTATAAGCTGCAGTAGCTAGAGAGAGTTAGCTAATAGCTTTTTATAAGCTGGGTGGTTGAATAGTTCAAAATGAGCTATAAGCTAGACTATAAGCAGGCTGTTTGGATCAGCTAGAGCTTTTTTTAGTAGCTTGCAACTTATTTTAGCTGATACAAAAAGGACCTGAAACAGCTGAAGACACACAGGCCACCTAACTGGAGAAACTAACATATTACCTCATACACCTCCTCAAGACTTAGAAATCCACGACCCCTGAAGTTAACAAGAAAACCAAGAATATTAATAAGATAAATTTGTGCACGGACACAGCATATTTAAAAACATATAAATGAAACCTATGGTGTCAGTCCTTAAGAAGCTCCTGGCTACAATCTATCACATACAGAAACAACATTTGTGGGTCCTTAAGAAGATCAGTAAGAGGACACTCATGAAAATGCAGATCATGACCAGGAAACTACAGGAAGCACTGGAACAATTTCTGTTCTTGATGCTAGAGATGACAGCAATTTTTTTAGGAAACAGGAGGGGTTGCCCTGCTGTATGTTATATATTATAAAAAATGAATTAAAAGGGGGGCACAAAGAAAAGCCAGTTCAGGAAACAAAGAGAATAAGGGAAATACAGCACCTTTCCAGGGTGGAGAATACACTTTGCACCTGCAAATTGGAAACAATAGGGAAATAGCAGCGATCACAATGAGTCGCACACAAGAAACTTGCAGTTAGGGATGCCGCACAACAAATCTATTTCTATTACTCTCAAATATACTCCTGCCTTTCATTGTAAACCATAACTTTGGTGCATTATCATAACAGAATTTTCTTTGTATAACTTAAGCGTAAATAACATTCTCATGGACCATTAGGCACTCATAGGATATGAGACATATCGTGCACTGTTAGCATTACCTTGGATCATTCAATAATGTTGCAAAAGACCTTTTGTGTATTCGAGAAGAAAAAAAATAATGTTGCAAAAATGCTTGTCTGAGTGAATAAATCCTAATTCCTAAATCCGCAACACATCCAGAGTAGAGAAGCCACACACTTTCTGAAGGAATTTGTTAAGAGCCAGAAACTCTGCGAAGGAAAAAAGTCACAATGTTAAGACTAGAGCTCATCAGCTCTCTTCATTTACTTAGGAAAAATGGTGCGCTAACCTTCAAAGCTCATGGTGCCATTCCGATCGAAGTCATACATCCTGCACAAAAAGCCGTCCCAACTCCACTAAGTCAAGAACCAAACCAGAAAAAACAGAGGCAACAAAGCAGAAGCCAGGGCGGGGGAACTGGGGAAGAGGACCTAATCATCTGCTGCACGACGGAGATGGGGAAGTTGAGGTTGCCAACAGCGAGCGCGCCCTGGTGGGAAGCCAGCCGGTTGGAGCGCGTAAGCGGTCAGCACCTCTAGCTGTAGAACGAATCGGGCGAAGAGGGAAGCGAACCTGGAGTTGGGCAGCGGTGATGTTGCCGGTGCGGCCGGCGTCGACGCGGTCGAACCACTCCCGGAGAACCACCGCGTTCTCCATCTCTTGCCTCCGGCGTGGGGAACCCGCGACCGCGAGGACGACGACGACCGGGGCTATGCGCCTATGCTAAAGCTGGGCGACGGGGATATTGCGCGTGGGCGCTAGTAGAGGAAGCAGAGGGCGGGCTGAGACTATCTCAGCCAACAACACCCCCAAGACCCACCCCCAAGACCCATTTAACATTTACATAGCGCTACACTCAAAAGATTCGCGGCTGTGACTAAATTGTTGTGAGAGAAAAATAATATTCTGACTAAAAAAAGAAGCCAAACAAACCAACTTCTGGGTAAGCCGAACAGGGCCTCGATACCTATTCGACATCTTCTTCAACAACAGAACCTAAAAAAGAATACTTTCTGTAAATGGGTTTTCAGGAGAGAGGATACTCATATTTGGATTATGGCTCTCAGGTAATCTAAAATGAGTCTCTCGTATAGGTACTATGTTGGAGACTGATTTTAGACCTCTACTATTCATTTTGGATTTAGATGTCATAGATCATCTGTTGGAGATAGTTTGAAGAGTAGAAATGAAGCGACGCCTAGCCCCGCCCCACCCCTCCAGGGTAAAACTGTACTGTACAAAACTTTCTGCTTGGATCTTCGATCACATGGTCAATCAGAACCACAAAGGCTGACGGCACACCGAAATCTTGGTCACTTGCATCTTTAGTATAATTAAAAATAAACAGAACCATGTTTGTGCCACTCTGTCAATTGTGGTTTGGATATTTGCCGTACGAGTGGCATGAGTCTAAAATATTGCAAAAGCAATGGTAACTAAAGAAAAGGAGAATCGAAATGGTGACACAGGCCTAATTTTTCCCAAGTAGTAAAGAGATTGGTACACGCACACCCTATGTTCAACAAAGGTATTCATGGAAGTTTAGCTACAACTGCACAAGTGAGTTCCTCAATAAAAATTCTGAAATACGTCTACAGCTGTCGTTGTCGTCATCTTGCAACACAAGAAAAATCTGAACAAGTCGATTGCTTTGCAGCACTGACTAAAACCAGAAAAGTCTGCCTAGTTTGTTTCGAGTGACAACCTCTGCTTCACTATGATTAAAACAATGAGGACAGTGGAGGTAGGCTTCTTCCATCAGCAAGATCAGCAGCTGGCTCTACCGTTGCAGCAGCGTCCTCGTCCTCAGTAGATTCACATGGTAGCTTGTCATACATGGTGTCCATGATCACTTTACCGAGAACAAATCGGACCTCGGCAGGATCCCCATCTTTCAGTGACCAGTAATCAATCCCACGCATCCCTCTTCTCTCGTCATATGAAGGTAGGTCAGAAGCAAGGCCCTCAAATATGACTGATAACCTTTTCCTATCATTGTTAGATGTGAGTACCTGGAAACAAAACACCAGTACCTATATGATCTACCGTACAAAATCACAATTAACAGAGAAGATGTGGTGAAATTCAATAAGCACAGATCATGGGGGTGGCATATACAACGAAATACTTACTACTCCTGAAAATTGCGGAGGTTCGGAGAATCTGGCTAGCGATTGCTCCAGACCATGTACACATGTCAATGTATCCACTGAAGAATTGACTAGTGATGCAAGATGTGATGTTTGTTCCATAAGATCATCCAGTTTAGTCCGAGAAGGCCCCATTGTCTCTGGGGCAAATGTAACTTCAGGTCCAACTTCTTCTTCCAGAAATTTGACTGTGGTTTCCCATGTTCCGAAATACAACACTGCAGCAAAAGCTCTTATTACCAGCGTGTCTTGTGGAGATATAACCAATGTACTGTGAAATACCAACAACGCCAGCCTGCAGAAAAATACGAAATGTCATGGGTGTGGCAGACAAAAACGCTCATACTGATTGCGATGTTACTTGGTTACCACATAAACTGAATGAATGAAACAGTTAGCCTGTTTGATCAAATAAGAGGATTGATAGGCACAAAAGAGGAACACTCAGACTGAAAGTGGTATGGAATAGGACTATAGGAGCATGTCAGTTTAGATATGAATAAACTGTGTGCCCAGTCCACCATGGGAAAATCATAAGGTACTTTAGAGTACACAAGCATTCTCCACAAAAATACAAGGTAAAGTCTGATACAGCTGCAAAGCCATGCATATGTTTTAAAGGTAGTCTAGAAATGAAGGAGATATTTGTTGCATGAGCATGAACTGATGATAAAAATCAGAACAACCACTGGACTACATAAATAAACACATCCAAATCTACTGGAACAGTCCCTAAAGAATAACATAAATCAGTGTCACTAGTTGTCAAGAGAAAGATTACAACTCTGTCATTTCATTGCTTTTTGGTAATGAAATTCGGTTTTACTGTGGTGGAAAAAATATCAAGAGCAAGATTACAGAAATAAAGGAACCAATATATGAGCCAGTTCAATGGAACCCAATAAGCTAAATTGCCGGTTTAGCAAGTTAGCATACACAGTGCTCATGATTTCCTGGGGAATACGCATTTAATAACTATAAGTACAGCAATAAAAATGTTATGCGCCAAGTAGGTATTTAAGGTTTCTTACCACAAAGAGCTATGGCATGGCCGGTCTGCAGAGAGTAACCTATCAAGATTAGCCAGTAGTTTCTGCAGATGTGAAGTCAACAGCATAAGATTACATAATAAGCCTTAAGTTTATTGTCACATTAAACTAACCTGAAAGATAACCATAGAACCTCTACTTATACATGGCATTATGGCAATAAAAATTCTAAAAGGGTATCAATAGGAAGTAAACTCTGAAGCAACATAGGGCCTGCTTAGTTCCCAGGCGAGCTGGCCTCGCCGCACTGGCTCAGGCAAGGCAAACCTTGCCAAACCAGGCAAGCCGTTTTGGTTCACTCACGGTGGCAAGGAAAATGACTCACAAAGCTAGCCAACACAGGCTCCAAGGTGATCGAGCAAGTCAACCAAACGCATCGCCAGCTCTAGATCCTTGCTCTGCAAGGAAAGGCTAACCTTGCTGGAGAAACCAAGCACGCCCATAAATATCATATTGTTCATAAACCGTACAGAAACTATAGACCATAATAAAATTTTATAATCACGAAAATCTTCAAACAGTAGGTCAAGAAAAAGATAACAAACCCTTTAGTTCAGAGTGAAAGATTAGGACACCCTATGCTTACCCAAAAATAAGGAAAACTTTACCCACTGTACACCACAAAAAGAATGCAGTATTTCCGTAACTTCTTTTTAAAGAAGTACCAAACAAAAAATGATCTCTAAAGCAAGGTGAAACATTTTCAGAGTTACTCACCATGAGCATCAGATGTCTGTCACTTGAACCACCCTTCATCTGATCAGACAAATATGCTGCCTGAAACACAAATTGGCATTCAATGTTGATGAGTGGGCTGAAATGTTGGCAGGGCTACAACAAGGAATGTACTTTTTTATCAACAGGCATTGTTAAAATTACCTGGAAAGGCAGTAAAATATCAAGTAGTCCATATTTTCTAAGCAACCTAACAGAAGGCGCTGCTGCCCCATAAGACATTATATAATTCATTTCCATCATCAACCTTGCCTACACAGTAAATGAGGCAAGAAGAAAACCATATGAGAACGTGCATACAATTGTTAGTTTATTTTCAGAGGTACCAAGAAAGTAAACCTTGTCGATATTAATTATAGACGAAGAAAGATCATGTATCGCATTAGAAGTTTCACTGGAAAACTGGAAACCAAGGCGAGCAGCAATTCTGAAGCCACGTAAAATCCTTGCTGAAATATACTGATATAAATTTAACTTGGCGAGATAAAGCAATTTCAATAAAACCATTCCTCAAGCACCTACCGGGGTCCTCCATGAAAGAAATATGAGCAGGAATCACTGTACACACCTGATTTCCATTAAGAAGTTAGCAAATAGAAAAGAAAGAGGAAGAGAAAACCAGGACACTGATGAACCTATGCTTAAATAAAGATGGAGCTCAGTGAGTGTTACTTTGTTTTTTCTCATATCCCTTACTCCATTCACGTAATCATAAATTTTGAAGTTCATCGGGTTAAAGAAAAGACTGCCAAACAAGTATTACAACATTGTTATGAAATATCTCCTGTGATACATAAAAAAACAAGACCATTTGTTGATGATTTGAAGCACTAGAGTTACTGTGGAGTTTCAAAGATTACCCATTTATTGTGAAGTCTCTTCTCATAGAATCCTTCCAGCGAAGAATATCCCTAACATCAGAGCCATTCAACTCTTCCACATAATCTACCGCTTCACTTCTATTCCCATACTTAGCAACTGTTCGAAAGCTCGAAATCTGTTAGAACAAATAAAAAACAGTGAGTGCATTGCTAGAAAACTCATGTGGCCATGATGATGATATGAAGAACAAACCTCAATTACAGAGTCACGCATTTTAAGAAGACATATTGGAAAGCGTTTGCCTACAATCATAGATCGCCTGAATATATTTTTCTTAAGCTGTAACGGACAAAAATATGTCAATGGAATAAGGACATCAAAACTTTCAGGAAAAGAAAAAATAATCATGATGTTTGAATGGACCAAAACCTGTTCGAGACTTGCAGTGGTAATCACGTCAAAATCTTTAGGTACCCTTTTGAGTAGCAAATCTCTCACACACCCCCCAACAAGGTAAGCTTGAAAACCTGTAATAAACTTTTGCCTTGAATACTGCATACATTCTTATTCACAATCAACTAGCAAAAACAATATTTTATGAGTTAAATAAGAAAAGTAACGCCCTCACAAGAAAAAACTCGAGTAGCCAGAAGAACTCAACCTTGCTGGCCAAGAAAAATCCCGGGACCCTGGCTTTGTCGGCTCACAATATTTTAGGACTTGGAGCTGCTACTAAAGCACTGTAACCACTACACTACAGGCTCAGAGTCCAGAAAAAACAAGAAGGCCGAGACAGAGTTTCAAAAACATCTTACGGAAATTTTGAAACACTTGCTGCCTTCATCTCAACCATAGATTTCAAATCAATGGATATACATGAATGGATGGTAATGACGACTGAATTGTGATGAAACAATATGTAATATCATGCATTGTAGGGACATGTAATACAGGGTTGCCTCCTTTTATTTTCCCTTGTGATGTTGGAGTTGTTCTTATGTACTTAAAAAACAGAAAACAGAACTAAATAAAAACTAGCATGTTGCCAGATTTCACCAATTCATAATCTATGCAATATAGTACACCCTCTGTACACTTTCATAAATTGAACTTTTTTGGCTGCAAGTTTCCTTGAAATACTCCCTCTGGTTCCAGTCCATCAGGACTTGTGCATGGGAATTTAAGGTAGATTGTAGAAACTCTGGTACCCATCAATGATTAGCATAATTGCGGTAGCTAGTACTCCCTCCACCCAAAATAAGTGCCGTTCTCACTTCTCGAGTAGTCAAACACTTTTAAATTTGACCAAATATATGCAAGAAAATATTCATATTTATAGTACATAATTATTATCATTAGATAGATCGTTGAATTTATTTTCATAATAAACTTATTTGGAGATACAAATGTTGTTAATATTTTCTACAAATATAGTCAAACTTAAGAAAGTTTGACCGGCATGAATACCATAGCAAAACTTATTTTGGGACGGAGGGAGAACTTGGCATGCGTGAAACATCTATATGGTTGTACTTAAATAAGTGCAAAATAGGGAAGTGAATGATAAATTGTGTCTTGAAGTTGTAGATGGATTTATATTTGTTGAATTGGAAGTATTGCTGGATGGACCTATATTATGAGCTAAAGAATGTATTTTGTTTAGGGCCTTGTGTGCAACAGCTCCAGCTACAAGATCTATGCAGGATTTGGAGTTTGTAAAAAAATAAAGTTATTTAAATATATGCTTGGTCCAAATAATAATAAATTGCTAAACAAAATACCTTCAATGTGCCCACAGCTCGAGCACCAAGATTTTCTGGAGCTAGAGCTGTGCAAACAGGCCCTAAACTCATATATGATAAGCCTAGATGTTGTCAAAAGTTACCAAGATTGAATTCTGAAAGGTGCGTGCACCTTACATTCATGGATCAAAGGAGTGTTAAGAAGAAAATGTATGGTCAAGAGAATAGTTATGACATGTTAAGCAGGCCCTAAACTCATATATAATAAGCCTAGATGTTGGTCAAAAGTTACCAAGATTGAATTCTAAAAGGTGTGCACCTTACATTCATGGATCAAAGGAGTATCAAGAAGAAAATGCATGGTCAAGAGAATATTTATGATATGTTGAAACTATTAACTCACAAATGGAAATGGTCAATAGAATAGTTGTGTACCTTCTCGTCTGAGCTTTTTTAAAACTGCCCATGCATCCGTATGTATAGCATCTGGTTTAATGCCAACAGCCCTTGAGTCAAAATGCCTCCATGATGAAGGATCCACGAATCCTGCACAAATTGAAACCTTTCAGCTTCACCAAACAAGTCGGCATAGCAACATTGTAGAACTATCTTTCGATCACAAAACTTTACATGCACCCTTTACTTAAAAAGAGCGATTGTTACTGAACAGAGCCATACACACCGGTAGGCGAACACCCATCGAAATTGAATGTTACCAATAGCACTATATCCACGACATAGGACGCAAACGCAAGTGACAGATATGATTTACACAGGGGGGCAGAAGAATATGCCCCCTGTAGCCAGAGAAACGCAAGTGACAGATATGATTTACACAGGGGAGCAGAAGAATATACCCCTGTAGCTAGTGCAGTGCCAATGAAGAAGTATCACCTGGCCTGAGGTGCCTTGGCGCGGAGGAGCCACCACCTTTCGGCTTCGGAGGACCGGTTCCGTCGCCTCCCTTCTTCGTGCTGTACTGCCGCGCCTGAGAGAAACACGACGGCGTCAGCGGAAAGAAGAGGAACGCTTCGATCAAGCGCCAGGCCGGCGTGGTGCTCGACGAAATGCTTGAGAGACGGTGCGTGGCAGAGAGGTGGCACGGCGACTGACCAGGAAACTGGAGGCAGCCGAGCGGAGGCGGGAGAGGAGGGGAGGCGGAGAAGAGGGCGAGGGCGACGGGTCAGCGCGCTGACGCGGCGGCGACATGACATGGGTGCGGCGCGGGGCGGGCGGCGGGGCGGCGCGGAACCAGGTCGCCTGACGCCTGGCGACTCGACTCGACTGTTGTCGGCGGTCACTCGATCTGCGGCCGGCCCTCAGCGTCCAAGCGCCCAGCTCGTTTGGCACGCATCAGGTGATAAAAATACCAGCCCAGCGGCCCAACTAAGCCCACGAGGCCAGTAGCCCAGTACACCTCGCAAGAGCACGCGCCGCCGATGTCTTCCCCGACGAGGTGGGCCGCACCGCCGTCGCCGTCGCCGTCGCTGCCGCGGCCGGTTCCTGATCTCTCGAGCTATGCGAGCGAGGACTACACGGCAAGGTCACCAAGGGGCGTCGCAAGGTGCTGCAACAACTGCTCCCTGCGCCGCCGCCCGACCGACACTGCTCCAGCCGACGCGACGCCGCCTCGAGGGCAATATGGTGTTTTTGGTTTATGCCCCGTTGGGTTTCTTAAGAAAAATATTATTCATCTTCAAATGTTGTGAGAGACAAATGGTATATAAATCAATGTATGTCAACGTACTATACATGCATGAAATTTAAATTAATAAAAAGAGGACAAATGATAAAATCAATGTGTCAACATTTACATGGAAATTTTATGAAGCTTTGATAAAAAATGGCAAATAGCTAATTTTCTCTAACTCAGCGTGTGATGATTGAATATCTGTCAATTTGAGGGTTTGATTATTGTATATGAATTCCAAGACATCTAGGTTCCTGTAATTATTATGTCGATTTGTAAACTCTGAATGGTAAAAGAGATGCTTCAGCATAACAAAAGAGTGTCAAGCTTTGTGTATGTGAGAATGGGATGCAAAAAGATGCATTGATAAACTCTTATTTGTAAATTATATATTCTGAATGGTAACAGAATGCATTGATAAATCATCACATGATTTTTTCATGTGGCAAGAAGCATTCATACAGACTTGCAAAAGAAATGAATCATCACATGATCTTTTTTTTTTTACAAAAATCATCACATGATCTTTCTTGTCTGTCTACGGTAGTGAAATCCATGCCAATTTGAGGTAACAAACTAGTTAGCAAACCCTCCCTAGCTACAGGTTTAAAAAAATGATTTGGTGCTAAACTCTAGAACTAAAAATAGAGCCTCTGTCCTGTGAAGTAATTAATCTGATCATGAAGAAAATAAACAGTCATGGTATTACGCACCGATTTTATTCCATCTTAATATACATATTTTGCTTTTATGCGAACAAAAAGCCTGAATTTTTTATTTTTTAACCTTTTTCGAAGAATATTCATATTTATACCACAATGTCGTCTTCTATCTTATACCATATGATCTTTCTTGTTCTCGCCACCGATGACACGCAGTAGCACAGTGTCGTCTGGTCAGGATGAAGCACGACCACTATTGATGCATCCGTCGTTTGTCGTAGGTTTGTCCGACGACAATGCGGCCCTGAAATTTCTTGGGAGTTGATGATTGTCGTCAAAACGTGGCAGCTCGATCTTATCACAAGTGTAAGGATCGTAGAGAAAGGCTCGGCTATTATCTTCTTGTTCTGAACCTATAGACAATTGCCCTGTTCGCTTGGCTGATAAGTCATGGCTGAAAGTACTGTTGGCTGATTTGTTGTGAGAAAAAAATAATGTTTGTTGGTTGAAAAAGTACGGCTTATAAACCAAGCGAACATGACGAATATACACCTTACAGTGGCTGCAAATCTCATGCTACCCCTTAGCGCCTCAAAGTTGTGTGTGAGGCACTAATGGTGTGTCCATCTTCAGTAATCCCATTGGGATCGGTGGCGACGAGGAACGGCACCATGGGCAGTACATGTTTCGACCCCTCCTTACAGCTTGATGACATTATTTGCACCCTTGACAGATGAAAGTTTATATATATAGTTTTATATGAAGTTGTATATATATATTTTGGAAAAACAAGAGACCTCTCTCGGGTTCTTAAATAGACAGGATAAATAAAGGAATATAATCTTCCTGGTCGACTTGGATTTGGAGTATTACAGCAGTACACTACCTGTGTTCCGTATCCGACAAGTCACAAACGCAGTCCACGCTTCACGAAGACGGACACAACACGACCGACCGGACCGGACCGGTAGCTAGCGGCAAGAAGTCTAGAATATTCTACTGGCTCTTGCAGGCTCACAGTCCTGAGTCCAGACATGGCGGCCCCACCTGAACCCAGGCCGCTGTGACCCCACGGCACGCAAGGAATCACGGCCATCCATCCCTGTCGCACAGTCATGTCCGCCGTTAAATCGCGTCTTCCCCACCAAAGTCATCATTATTCCTCCAGTCCCGTCTGGCCGTCTGGGTGTGTGTTGTTAGACACACTGGGATCACCGGTTTAGATGAGTCGACTATTCATCAGTCTTATCGATCATGGTCGAGCATAATAAAGGTTGTTCGACCATATTTACTATAGCTAGAGTTAGAAGAGGAGAAAGAACAGAGCATACACACAGCCAGAGACACTAGTATTGACCAGAGTCTTATATAGGAGATGACAAATCTGAACTCTCTTTACTGAGTTGCAGTGACAAACTATTTATACAACTCTATCCATCTAGTCTAGTACAGGCTATTATCTTTGCTACGATTATTAGATAACACAAATGAGGCTGACTCACGCCTTTGCCCTACATGTAGCTACAAATCCGAGCCGATGAGCCATTCGGCACTGCCTCTCTGGTGACTCTGATACCACAATGAGGGGAGCTTTTTCGACGTCGCATTCCCTTGCTGTGTGTTCACACAAGGAAGCAGTAGATTATCTAACAATTCTTTCATTAATCCTACTGTTATCCCTTTTACCCCTTCTATGCCGATCACCTCCTTCAGCTCCGTGAGTCGAAAACGTCCGAGCGGTTTGGTCAGGACGCCCGCGAGTTACAGACCAGTTTCGACGAACTCGATGATGATCTGCCCTCCATCGACATAGTCCCTGAGGAAGTGGAACTTCACGTCGATGTGTTTGCTCTGGTCGTGCAGAACCGGATTCTTCACGAGGACGATGGGGGGCTGGTTGTCCACCATCAGTGCTGGTGGGTGAGCTTCCGCACCGGTTAGCTCGCCTAGCAGCCGACGTAGTCACACAACTTAGCACGCCGCTGTGGCCGCCGCTACGTACTCTGCCTCGTATGTAGACAACGCCACCACCTTCTGTTTTAGCGACAACCATAAAATTAGAGCCAACCCGAGGAAGACAAGCACACTAGAGGTGCTCCGTCGTCCGTCGATGTCCCCACCATGTCTATATCGCTGAACACAGTGAGCTACAGCCTACTCCCATTGGTCTTGGTGAAGATGATTCTCTGATCCACCATCCCTTGATATAGCGTAGTAGCCGCTTCACCGCAACCCAATGATCCTCTCTGGGATTCTTCATAAAGCGACTGACGTAGCCCACGGCGAACGCAATGTCCAGCCTTGTGTGAACTAGGTAGCGCAGACCGTCGATGATACTCTGGTAGAGTGTTGCATCCACCTTCACCGCGGTGCTGACCTTCGTCAGTTTCAGCCGCTCCTCCATCGGAGTCACGCATGGCTTGCACTCATCCATGCCGCTCCGCTCCAACAGCTTCGAGGCCTACGCGCTCTGACCGAGCGTGAGTTCCTCTTTCCTCTGTCTCACCTCAATGCCGAGATAGTAGGAGAGTGCGCCGAGATCGCTCATTTGAAAATAAGCCACCATCTCGCAAAGCTTGTCCTCCGCCGCTATCGATGTCCTCCGCCGCACGCGCGTGTCGGTGCGCGAATGATCGATCTCAAGTCGCCTCGTGGCGCTCACATCGACGACGACGCTCGTGCGGCCTCCTTCCCGGACCCACCCCGTCGCTCGCGTCCCTTGACGAAATTCGAAGGTTGCTATGAAGACCTTCTCCACAAGCTCTCTGTTGAGGAAGGCCGATTTAACATCCGGTGATGGATGCGCCAATCGGGAACTCAAGCTTTTGGTATTCTCCGGTGATTGATTTAGTATTTATCTTGTGATTGGTTCACTCCTCTACGATGGTATAATCACCCCACTCACTCGTTTATATTCTTACAAACTAGTTGTAGCAAGCTTTTTAGTGTAACTAGAATTGAGAGCTTACTTTGTAGTTTAAGTTTATCTAGTGGAGCTCTTTAGTGTAACAAGCCATCCCAAGTGGGCCCAATCCGAGAAATAATGGGCGGTGTGCCTTTGTGGCAGGTCTCTCGCACCGAGCACCACCGAAGTGGCGGTGAAAAAAATCGCTACTGTTTCCCGGGGTTATTGTAGCACCGCCAAACAACAGGCAACCGTAGTTTAGTCCCATCCGAAATTATTTGGATCGACTTAAATACCGGGGCGAGGGACGCGTAGTAACCTTGCTTGCCGAAAGTTCAAGCGAACCACCCTAGGAAGAAGTGGACTTCTATGCTGTCGGGCTCGACGTTACATTTGAGAGCCGACTCCGAGGAGGTCGATTTAACATCCGGTGATGGTGTGCATGTGCGTCGATCCGGGAGAAAAATTGGTTGTCTCTTGTCCTTTGGTATTCTCCTGGTGATTGATTTAGTATTCATCTTGTGATTGGGTCACTCCTCTACACAACGGTATAATCACCCCACTCACTCATTTATATTCTTGTAAACTAGTTGTAGCAAGCTCTTTAGTGTAACTAGAATTGAGAGTTTGCTTTGTAGTTTAAGTTCATCTAGTGGAGCTCTTTAGTGTAACAAGTGTGAGAGCTCTTATTGAGTAGTGACATAGAAAATTGTGTGTTTTGTGATCATAGCAACTAGAATTGTTGGATAGGTGGCTTGCAACCCTTATAGAGTTAGAGCAAGTTTGCATTTCGCTATTTATTATACTAATCAAATTGCTCTAGTTGATTTGTAGAATTTTAAATAGGCTATCCCCCCCCCGCTAGCCATATTAGGACCTTTCAAGTGATATCAGAGTCGTGGTCACCGTTTGATTAAAAGCTTAACCACCTCGGTGTCAAATTATGGCTCAAGTTGTGTTCAACCATGTGGAGGCCAAACCACCGTTCTTCGATGATACATGCTATGATTATTGAAAGAGAAAGATGATGATGTATCTTGGTTCAATCAATGATCAAGTATGGGAGGTGACCAAGAATGACTATGCTATCATTGATTCCGACAATCCCATCAACCAAGACAAGACCAACAAATAATGCAATACAATGGCTCTCAACACCATATACAATGCCATTGATTTCCAAGGTGTTTGAGAAAATCAAGGATTGTGAAAAGAGCTAATGAGGTGTGAAGGACATTGAAGGAAACATATGAGGGCACACCGGTGGTGAAGAGTGCCAAGTTGTACATCCTCAAGGATAAGTTGATAAGCTTCAAGATGAAGGATGATAAGAGCATTCCGGAGATGTTACATCGGTTGCAAGTAATTGTCAATAACTTGAAGGTTTTGGGAGAGAAGATCAAGGATGATGATGTCTCTCATCGGTTCTTAATGTGCCTACCTCTAAGATTTGAGATGTTGAGATTGCTTATCATAAGAGGGGGATTGAAGGGGATTACCTCTAACCAAGTACTAGGTGATATCATGACACAAGAAACATATCATGTGAAAAGGGAGGGGGATGACAAGGATGACAAAAAGGAAGAAGAAGAGTATAGCATTCAAGGCTAGCTCATCATCATCCAAGAACAAGGGAAAGTCTAAAAAAGAATCAAGTGATGATGATCTTAGTGATATTGATGATGAAGCTATGGCCCTCTTTGTACGTAAGATGAGAAAATTCATGAAGAAGAAGGGCTATGGTGTAAGAAAGAGAAGAGATCATATCAAAAGCAAAGAATATATGAGAAGATGCTATAATTGGAAGAGCCCCGATCACGTTGTAACGAATTGTCCATACAATAGTGACCATGATGAGGATGAAAAGAAGAAGCACAAGAAGGACAAGAAATAAAAAAGAAGAAGAAGAAGGAGAAGAGAATGATCTTCCAAAAGAAGAAAAAGATGAAGGCTATGTGGTCACATGGGATAGTGATAGCTCTTTGGATAATGATAGCTCTAGTGATGATGACAAAAAATCTATTAAGAAAGCACTAGCAAGCATCGCCATCAACAAAAAGCCCTCCATCTTCGACACTCCATCGACATGTCTCATGGCAAAGCCTACCAAGGTAAAATATGATGTGAGTGATGATGATAAATGTGAAAGTGATGCTTGTAGGAGTGATGATGATGATGATGATGATGGGGGAGGAGTACACCAAGAAGGAGCTTTTGGACATATGTGAGCAAGTGCACACTTGCGTTGAGATGAAGAAAAAGGAGTGCAAAGAATTACGCAAGAAAGTCAAATTTCTTGAGCAATCCTTTGATGAGCTCAATGCCACTTACGAGAGGCTAATGGAAGCCCATGAGAATTTTGGTAATGCTAACTCTAAGTTTGAAAAACTCACTCCTCTTTTATTAAGCAAGTCAAGAAGGAGGAAGCCAAGAAGGAGCAAGTGATTGTGTCTTGTGATGTGGGACTAACATGTGATCTTATTGATGAATCTTTTTATAAGCTCATTATAGTTGCTGCCACTAACACTTTTTGTAGCACTACTACTTCTACCTCACCTTTGAGTGATGGTATCACTTGTGATGCCTCACTAATGATGGAAAATAAGATCCTCAAGAAGGAGGTGAATGAGCTCACTCGTGCCTTAGGCAATGCCTATGGTGGAGATGCCCGCTTGCTAGAGTGCTTGGGTAGCCAAAGATTTTCTCTCAACAAAGAGGGATTAGGCTATACCCCCAAGAAATACAAGGCGACCTTTGTCACTCCCAAAGCTAGCTTTGTAAAGGGCAATGGTCGGTTTTGTAATAAATGCAAGCAAATTGGGCATATAGAGCAAAATTGCAAGATTAACAAGAACAAGCTACCTAATATATTCTAACTTAAATTTGATTCTTGTTACATGCTTGTTAAGGGTGCCAATGGTGTGAATGCTAAGTTTATTGATACACCAATTGTGGGCCCAAAAAAGAAGGACATTTGGTACCAAAGACCTTGGTAACTAACCTATAAGGACTCAAGTAAGTTTGAGTACCTAAAAAGAATTGATCTTCTTTTATAGGTTAATTATAAAGCCGGAGAAAGGCATTGGTGCTGCTTGATAGTGGGTGCACACAACACATGACCGGTGATTCAAGAATGTTCAATTCAATCAATGAAAACAAGAGCAATGGGATTGATAGTATCATATTTGGTGACAATGGCAAAGACAAGATCAAAGAGCTTGGTAAGATTGCAATATCCAATGACTTGAGCATTTTTAATTTGTTACTAGTAGAGAGCTTAAACTTCAACCTATTGTCGGTAGCTCAATTGTGTGATCTTGGTTTCAAGTTCATATTTGGTGTGGATGATGTAGAGATTATAAGTGTAGATGGCTCTAAATTGATATTCAAAGGATTTAGATATGAGATTCTATACTTGGTTGATTTCAATGTTAGAGAAACTCAATTGACAATATGTTTGATCACTAAGTCTAGCATGAGTTGGTTATGCATAGAAGGCTTGGTCATGTTGAAATAAAACAATTGAACAAGTTGATTATGCATGACTTAGTTAGAGGTTCGAAAGATGTCACATTTGAGAATGATAATCTATGTAGTGCATGTCAAGCCGGAAAGCAAGTTGGTAACACACATCCTAAGAAGAGCATGATGAGCACATCTAAGGCGTTTGAGTTGATGCGCATGGACTTGTTTGGACCAACCACATACACTAGCATTGGTGGAAACAAATATGGATTTTTGATTGTGGATGATTTCACTAGATACACATGGGTATTCTTTTTAGTGGATAAGAGTGATGTGTTTGCAACATTCAAATTATTTGTTAAGGGCATTCACAATGAGTTTGAAACAACCATCAAGAAAGTGAGAAGTGACAATGGAAGTAAGTTCAAGAACACAAGAATTAATAAGTTGTGTGATGAATTTGGAATTAGACATCAATTTCTCAGCCAAGTATACTCCACGATTAAATGGCCTAGTTGAAAGAAAGAATAGAACTTTGATTGACATGGCAAGATCAATGTTGAGTGAGTACAATGTGAGTCATTCATTTGGGCCGAAGCAATCAACACGGCTTGCTATTATAGCAACCGACTCCATTGTCATCCCATGATGAAGAAAACACATTATGAGCTATTGAATGGAAGAAAGCCCAATATAGCATACTTTCGGGTTTTTGGTTGTAAATGCTACATATTGAAGAAAGACACTAGATTGAGCAAGTTTGAAAAAAAAATGTGATGAATATTTCTTGCTTGGTTACTCCACTACTAGCAAGACATATAGAGTTTGGAATTTGGCTAGTGGTACTCTTGAGGAGGTGCATGATGTGGAATTTGATGAAACAAATGGTTCCTAAGAGGAAGATGAGGATCTAGATGATGTGAGAAACACTCAATTGGTCAATGCAATAAAGAACATGGACATTGGTGATATAAGGCCTAGAGAAGTGATTGATATTGAAGATGACAAGAATCAAGTGATCTCTAACTCAAATGTACAAGCTAGTGGTTGTCATAATCAAGTTCAAGCAAGTACTAGTGACGACAAAGTGCAAGATCAACAACAAGTGGCTAGTTCATCATCTCAGCCAAGGGATCAATCAAATGCAAGCAATCAAGTGCAAGTGCTTCAACCAACTAATATTGCAAGAGATCATCCATTGAACACTATAATTGGTGATATTTTAAGAGTTGTGCAAACTAGATCAAGATTGGCCTTATTTTATGAGCATTTCTCTTTTGTGTCATCCATTGAACCTAAAAGGATAGATGAAGCTTTGAAGGATGTTGATTGGGTCAATGCTATGTATGAAGAACTAAACAACTTCATAAGAAACCAATTATGAGAGTTAGTTGAGAGGCCTAAGGATCATAATGTGATAGGAACCAAGTGTGTCTTTCGGAACAAGCAAGATCAAGATTAGATAGTAATAAGAAACAAAGCAAGATTAGTGGCTCAATGATACACTTGAGTTGAAGGTCTTGACTTTGGAAAAACATATGCCCTAGTTGCAAAATTGAAAGCAATTAGGATCTTGTTAGCCTATGGTTGTGCCCACAACATCAAGTTGTACCAAATGGATGTGAAGAGTGTATTTCTAAATGGGTACATCAATGAGCTTATGTATGTTGAGCAACCTCCTGGTTTTAAAGATGAAAAGAAACCCAACCATATTTATAAGTTGAGAAAGGGTTTGTATGAATTGAAATAAGCAACTAGAGCATGGTATAAGAGATTGAGGGGTTTTCTACTCTCTAAAAAATTCAAAATGGTAAAGGTTGACACCACTTTTTTCACCAAGAAGTTTGGAAATGACTTGTTTGTAATACAAATTTATGTTGATGATATCATATTTGGATCAACAAATCAAGATTTTTGTGAAGAGTTTGGTAAGATGATGGCAAGTGAGTTCGAGATGTCCATGATTGAAGAGCTTAGTTACTTCCTTGGTCTTCAAATCAAGCAAATGAAGAATGGCATATTTGTGAGTCAAGACAAGTATATCAAGGACATGCTCAAGAAGTTTAGAATGGATGATGCTAAAGCTATTAGTACACCAATGGGGACAAGTGGAAGCTTAGATAGTGATGCTAGTGGCAACATGGTGGATCAAAAGATGTATCGGTCTATGATTGGAAGCCTACTCTATGTGACCGCATCAAGGCCAGATGTGATGTTTAGTGTATGCATGTGTGCTAGATTTTAAGCCTCGCCAAGAGAAAGTCATTTGAAAGCAGCAAATGAGAATATTAAGATATTTGAAGCATACATAAAATATTGGATTATGGTATCTCAAATGAGCAAGATTTGAGTTGATTGGATATTCGGACTCCGATTATACGGGATGCAAAGTTGAGAGAAAGCATATCGGGCACATGTCAATTATTGGAAAGATTACTTATGTCTTTAAAGAAGCAAAATAGTGTAGCACTTTCAATAGCCGAAGCGGAATACATTTCGGCCGGTAGTTGTTATACTCAATTACTTTGGATGAAGGCTATTTTGAGTGACTTTGGAATCAAATTCAAGCAAATGTCATTGCTATGTGACAATGAAAGTGCTGTAAGCTCACCAACAACCCGGTTCAACATTCAAAAACAAAGCATATTGATGTCCGTCATCATTTCATAAGAGATCACCAACAAAAAGGGGACATTTCCATTGAGAGTGTGGGCACCGAAGATCAACTTGCCGATATCTTCACCAAGCCACTTGATGAGAAGATGTTTTGCAAGTTAAGGAATGAATTGAACATACTTGACTTCTCTAATATGTGTTGATGCACACCCCACTTATATGACATGCCTCTCCTTCGAGTAACTAGACTCATGTTCATTTTATGAAAGCTAGACCCTTGCCTGCAATGTTGATCTCATGGGATATTCTTGTTTTTATGTATGTCTAGTTACTAATGGTGCTAAGGATGGTATATTGGTGCACTCCGATTGGTATCATGCTTCAAAGGTTCATCTCTTATACCTTAGCATCATTTGTTAGAAATTGTCTCCTATATTTCCTATGTAAGTATATGTGCAAGCTACAGTCCAAACTCTTAGCACATATATAGGGGGAGCAATTGCTGCTATTTAAAGTTCATAAAACTTGTCAATATTCTTTTACACATGGTAAATATACTTGGACAATCAACATAGATTTATTTAAATTTTAATTCATATATTTATATAAGGGTTGTCATCAATTATCAAAAAGAGGGAGATTGAAAGCTCTAGTTTGGTTTTGATGAATTGATGAAACCCTATATGCTAACATATTTATCAAAGTGATTATGAAATAGGTAGCACTACTCTAAGTGATGAAGCAATGGTAAAGATCATGATGATGGTGATGGCATGGTGATGATCAAATGCTAGAATTTGGAAAAGAAGAAAGAGAAAAATAAAATGCTCGAGGCAAAGGTATAAATAGTAGGAGCCATTTTATTTTAGTGATCGAGACACTTAGTGAGTGTGATCACATTTAGGATCGATAGCCGTATTATTAAGAGAGGTGAAACTCGTATCGAAATGCGGTTATCAAAGTGCCACTAGATATTCTAACTCATTGCATATGCATTTAGGATCTAGTAGAGTGCTAACACCCTTGAAAATATTTGTGAAAATATGCTAACACATGTGCACAAGGTGATACACTTGGTGGTTGGCACATTTGAGCAAGGGTTATGAACTTCACTGGTGGAGTGTCCGCCCATAGAGTGCGGACAGTCCGACGGTACCATCGACGCCCTATACAGAAAAGACGGAGGTCACTGTAAGTGACTGGACGCTGACCTCGGTTGGACCGGCGTGTCCGGTCAGTAGAAGCTGCAAAGACGCTGGCGTCGGTCTCTGACCGGACGCTGGGTCACTTAGTGACCGGACGCTGAAGGGTTGCGTCCGGTTCTGCTGACGTGGCAGCGCACAGGGGAGACGTCGAGTGACCGAACGCTGGGTGAGTCCGATCGTGATTTCTCGCTTCTGGATGCTTTCTGGAAACGACCGGACGTTGAGGTCCAGCGTCCGGTCACTTCGCAGCAGCGCGTCGGTCATCACTTGACCGTTGGGATCGGACGCTTAGTATTTGAAGAGAGGGGACACGTTGCGTGCATCGCACGACCGGACGCTGGGGTCCAGCGTCCGGTCACCCCGTGTTGTGCCCAGCGAAGGGGTACAACGGCTCTATTTCGTGGAGGCTTTTATTTAAGCCCCATGACCAACTCTAGCTCACTCTTTTAGCCATTTTATATTGACATAACAACCTTGTGAGCTTAGCCAAATCTCTCACACTCATCTTCATCATTGATTCATCATCATTGTGAGATTGTGAGAGAATCCAAGTGCATGGCTTGAGTGATTGCATCTATAGGCACTTGGTATTTATGTTTCGCTGTGGGATTCACTTGTTTCTTTTGGTGGTTGCCGCCAGCTAGATGGCTTGAAGCAGCGAGTATCGTCGAGCGGAGGTTAGTGATTGTCTCCGGCTCAGATCGTGGTGATTGTGAGGGGTCTTGTGCCTTCCCTGGCAGAACGCCGAAAGGTAACTCTAGTGGATTGCTCGTGTCATTGAGTTACCTCATTTGTGGGTAGGTTCTTGCGGTGTCCAATTATGTGGACGAGATTCATGCAACACCTCTTAGCCGTCAAACACCAAGTGTTGGTCGACACAACGGGGACTAGCGTGCCAACAAACACGTGAAACTCAAGAGAAAAATTGGTTGTCTCTTTCTCTTTGATATTTTCTCGGTGATTGATTTAGTATTCATCTTGTGATTGGTTCACTCCTCTACACGACGATATAATCAACCTACTTACTCATTTATACTTTTACAAACTAGTTGTAGCAAGCTCTTTAGTGTAACTAGAATTGAGAGCTTGCTTTATAGTTTAAGTTCATCTAGTGGAGCTCTTTAGTGTAACAAGTGTTCGAGCTCTTAGTAAGTAGTGACATAGAAAATTATGTGTTTAGTGATCATAACAACTAGGTTTGTTGGATAGGTGGCTTGCAACCCTTGTAGAGTTAGAGCAAATTTACATTTCGCTATTTGTTATACTAATCAAATTGCTTTAGTTAATCTGTAGGGTTTTAAATAGGCTATTCACCCTCTCTCTAGCCATATTAGTACCTTTCACACAGCGACTGGAGGAGGTTACCCTGGAGTTTCTCCGAGCAGCCCACTCCTTCTCTGTCAGCAGCAGTTTACCGCTGTCCTTTATTGTTGTCGCCTGCTCCAGACGCTCGTCCACTGTCCATAGATGACCTGTCACATCCTCGATGACGAGGGTGGACAAGTCCAGCATCGTCTCTACGGAAAGAGCGATCTAGATATACTTTATCGGTACGGAGTAGAGGTACTTAGAGACAGTCTTCTCTTCATCGATGGTGACACCGTGACTTTTCAGCTTGCTGATGAGCGTCAGCAGACGGAGGGAGAAGTCCTCCACCGTTTCACCATCCTTGAACTTGAGGTTGCCGTACTCCTGCTTCAGAAGCTGTGCCGTCGTCTTCTTTGCGCGGTCGAAACCGACGCGCATCGCCGCAATAGCTTCTCACGTCTCTTTAGCAGAGCTTTTCATCCCCAACGGTCCTCTGTACTCCGCCGGTACAATAGCGAGGATATCCTTCAACGCTGACATGTCATATTTTTATTTTCGGTGTCCTTATCAACAGCATTCCAGAGCTGTCGGGCTCTGAGTTTGACCTTTATGGTCACCGACCACTCTTCATAGTTGATGCGAGTCAGCGTCGGTCAACTGGTGCCGCTGACCTCCCGCACCGTGCGAACAATGACCTCCTGTCCGGGCTGGGCAGCCACAACAGTGCCACTGCTGTCGCCCATCTCCGAACCGTTCGTCATCGCCAGCGATTAGTCCGACGACAACGCTTGTACGGCTCCAATAACACTTGTTAGCCTACAGGATCATTGACTTAGGTGAGTCGATCACTCATCAATCTTGCCAACCACAACCGAGGACGACAGAAGCTATCCGACTACACTCAATATGGATGTAGAAGAAGAGAGAGAACAGAGCATACACATAGCCAGAGACACCAGTATTGACCATAGCCCCGTGTAGGAGATGACAAATCTGAACTCTTTTTACTGAGTTGAAGTGACAAACTATTTATACAATTCTATCCATCTAGTTTTAGTATAGCTATCATGCTGCTACAGTTACTAGATAACACAGCAGGGCTTCGTCTATCCCTGTATATGGCTGTAGCCCAGCAGATGAGTTATTCGACGCCCACCTCTACCGCAGCTATACTGCTGCAGCAAAGAGCTTTTTCGACGCCGTCTTGTCTTGCCGTGCGTTCACATCAGAAAGCATTAGATCATGTGACATGTGTGGTGCGTTTCCTTCTTCCTCCTCGCACACGCCAGGCACGAGACCAACAACACCCCCAGCGCACGCACTCCAAATAGCGAGCCGAAGGGGGCCGAGGCCACGAGTACTCCACCGCGTCGCTCGCGCTCCACGCGCGCCGAGAGCCGAATCGGAGCCTCGAGGCAGCCGCCCCGGCCGGATCGACCCCAGGGCCAGGGCATGGGCGGAGGGGACGCCGACGCCGGCGGCGAGCCCGCGGCCGCGCAGGCCACGCTGCACATCCGGTGCACCAACGGCTCCAAGTTCGCCGTGCGGGCCGACCTGGGCAGCACCGTCGTGGCGTTCAAGGCGATCGTCGCCGAGAGCTGCGACGTGCCAGCGCCGCAGCAGCGGCTGATCTACAAGGGCCGGATCTTGAGGACGAGCAAACCCTAGCCAGCTACGGTGCGTGCTTCCCCCTATCCTCTCCTGGGATCGCTCTACCCTTGGTGGTGCGTGGTTTCCCCTGTTACGCTGTGGACTGCGGTCGATTTGGTTAGTCATGCGTGCGAGCTGCGATGTTGCACTCTCGATTCTCCCTTGCTGGTGTGCTAGATGCAATGTCTGTTAATATATTTGCTGCCGGCAGGACAAGGAGGTTTATTCCTTGGCGATGATGGTCATGGATGATTCCGTACATTCGGAATGCTCCGTGGTAGGTGCAGCATGTAGGCTTAACGCAAGGAGACTTGCATGTTCGTTGATAGTTCTACGGTAGCAAAGATGCAGCAGGAGAGAAATACATGCTGCTTTGATGCCTTGACGTGAATGTAGTTCTGAATATGCTGAAACCATGCAAGCCTTGTGTGTACTGCACCCCTTGCTGCGTGGTTAGGGTAGTAGAGTTTATCAGCAGGTCAGTGGAACTTTTGCATTTCATATTGTATATATGCTGATATCACGATCGTATCTTAGTGATCTGTGACTTGGAAGGATCATCATATTTCCATTTTGAGTTCTTACCCATAGTTTAAGTTAGTTGGTAACGGACGCATCTTGTCAACCGTTTTTATTGTGATCCACGTGTCAGCCGTAAGCATTAGCAGTTACTTTTGTCGTCTTTTAGATGTCAACATGAACCATCCTTTCTATTTAGGGGGCATTGTCCACGTGTTCAATCTCCGTTACAGAATGGTTCTAGATGAAATGGAAAGATATGTCTAAAAGATATCACAGAGTCTCAGTGCTTTATAGATTTGATCCATGCCCATCGAAATTTTTTTTGCACACAACCTATTTTTATCTGCACCGGCAATTACCTGATCATATTTAAATGGTTTATCTTTGATGTTACCTTTATACATTGCGCTCTTTATGGCAACATTTAAAACTTAAGAAGAGAGAACTTGTCTATTTTTCATACAGCAGGTTTAGAAGCGTTTGATCTTGTACATTACATCAGACATATTGTTGTTTTGTTTTTTGCTAACACAATAGATAATGTAGGGGTTTCATGTTGCATTTCTGATTCACCAACAATCCATGCGGCTGTATAAGTTCAATAAACCAGCAGTTTGGATGTTATGTAGAATTCTCATTTGTCAAAGCTGAGGTAGACTGTTGCCACTTGTCAAATAGTACTAGCCAAACGTGAAACTTAAATTTGTTTATGATGCATAACTGAGTTCTTTGGTAGAACATCAAATATCAATAGTGAGAGCCCATGGGGATTTTATGGAGGAGACCTTTTTTGTGTTTTTATTTATGCCTATTCAATTTTGATCTCACTTACAAAGGAACTTTATGCTACCAGTTATCACCAATTAGAAATCAAGGACATTCTGAATTTTGTTTATTTTGGTGATGGAAACACTTTCGTGTCTGAATCATAGCATTTTTTATATTTTGATTTGGCAAGCTGTTGCCTGATTTAGGAACTTCACCTATCAGTGTGTTCCCTTATTCTGTTTCCGTTCTCTCTTGTAACCTTATATTGTCTCTTTATGAAGGTGTGGAGACAGACCATACAATCCACATGGTACGTGGTGCTGCGCCACCACCAGCATCTACTGCACCTGCAGCCAACCAAGAACCTACCACTGCTGCTCCTGCCAGTTCCCCAGCAGCAGGATTGGGTGGCTTGTTGCAAAGTCTGGGTGCTACAGGGGCTGCTGCTAACAGTGGGGGGTCGGGTTTGTTTGGATCTGGCCTCCCTGAGTTAGACCAGATGCAACAACAGCTAGCGGAAAATCCGAACTTGATGAGGGAAATAATGAATATGCCACTCATGCAGAATTTGATGAACAGTCCTGAACTCATACGCAGTATAATAATGAACAATCCTCAAATGCGTGAGCTCATTGATCGCAATCCAGATCTTGCTCATGTCCTCAATGATCCAAGCATCATGCGCCAGACTTTTGAAGCAGTTCGGAATCCTGAACTCATGAGGGAGATGATGCGGAACACAGACAGAGCCATGAGCAACATTGAATCTTCTCCAGAAGGATTCAACATGCTCCGTCGCATGTATGAAACTGTCCAAGAGCCTTTTCTGAATGCAACAACAATGGGTAGCGAGGGTGATCGAAACTCGAATCCATTTGCTGCTCTTCTAGGAAACCAGGGGTCTAACCAAGCAAGAGACTCAGCTGCAAATGGAACAACTACAGCTTCAGACCCCACATCAGGCTCTCCAGCTCCAAATACTAATCCACTTCCGAATCCTTGGGGCTCAAATGGTAAGTTTTGGATATTCATTTTTTCCCCATGTTGGTAGTTGTGTGTATTGAAGGGCGGGCCTGGTGCAAGCGGTAGAGTCTTACCGCCTGTGACCGGAAGGTCCTGGCTTCGAGTCGCGGTCTCCTCGCTTTGCACAGGCGAGGGTAAGGCTTGCCACTGACACCCTTCCCAGGACCCCCGCACAGAGCGGGAGCTCTCTGCACTGGGTTGGTAGTTGTGTGTATCTTTGTTCTAAGTCTTAAAATCAACAGCTGGCTCTGCCCAAGGAGCAGCAAGGTCCCCTCCTGCTAGGAACACTAGGAGTACTACAGCAGGTGGCCTAGGAGGGTTGGGTTCAGCAGATTTGGGAAGTATGCTTGGTGCCAGTGGTGGTGGCTCTGATGCTACCTTCTTGACTCAAGTTTTGCAAAACCCAACTATGATGCAGATGATGCAGAACATTATGTCTAATCCTCAGTCCATGAATCAGGTATGATGCTTGAAGTACTTCTGTTGTGAAATATTTAATAAAGTGCATATTTCTTGTCCTGCTTATATACATAGAGTTCTGATACTCCGTTGATGCAGCTGCTTAATATGAATCCAAATGTACGTAACATGATGGAATCTAATACTCAAATGAGAGAAATGATTCAGAATCCAGAATTTCTTCGCCAGTTGACATCTCCTGAAACATTGCAGGTGATCAATCATACTGCTCTAGCTACATGTGCATAAAAAATACTAAATGTTATTTCTTTTGCAGCAATTAATTTCATTCCAGCAGTCTTTGATGTCACAACTTGGCCAACAACAAGCTGGACAGTGAGCATTTCAACTTTTGATTTCACCTTTTTTTATGAGATACTATATGCTTATTTAGCCTAGAGAAAGGGATTTTTTTCATTTGTTCTTGTATCGCAATCTCCAACTTTGTGCACCAACTGCCTTTTGAATTCTTTTTGTTGTTTGATCCAGGGAGCGGACACAATCAGGCTCTGGTGCAGGTATCTCCTGAATTTACTATCTGCAGTTTTGAAATGGACTTACCCAGAATTTATTTGCACTAGGACTTATTGATGTTTGTTTCTTTACATTCTGTATGGATAAACCACAAGATCAGTTTGAGCATTGCTTCCAAAGGTCCTTTAAATATTTATCTTGAGTGAAAATTTCCACACGAGAATAGTAATATTCTTTGACCAAGTGACTATACTAGGAAGAAGCATGTGTGGTTTTCCTGATTTTTTGAGCTAATTCAACTCTGTTGGGGTCCCAAATCTTTGCCAGAACTTGATTTAATTAAACTTGTTTAGTCAGTCAACTGCCTTTCTAAGTGGATTTACATATGACCTTGCTTATTTAATAACTTTTGGAAAACTTGAATCCTAGGCAATGTCAACCTCAACACCTTGATGAACATGTTCAGCGGGCTTGGTGCTGGTGGTGGCCTAGGTGTTCCAAATGCTCCTAATGGTTAGTACATAATCTGTTCTGTTAATGAAGAAATTAATCCTGCAGTTCAACTAAGTATGATCTCTTGAAGCTTTTCTCTTTGGATGATTTTTTGAAGTCTTCTCATCAGTAATGTCAAAATTTGCAGTGCCGCCAGAAGAACTGTATGCAACACAATTAGCTCAGCTCCAAGAAATGGGTTTCTTTGACACACAGGAGAACATCCGAGCCTTGGCCGCTACCGCTGGAAATGTTCATGCTGCAGTGGAGCGACTTCTTGGAAATATGGGCCAATAGAATATGATGATGATCATAACTGTACTCTGATCATGTGATCTGTAGTTGGCATTGTGAGATCATGTCTGGTTCATTAGTTTTACACCTGAGATTGAGAGGCGGCATCTAGATTCTGTGTTTAAGGATGAATAAAGAGTGTACCAGTAGAACCTTTCATATACATGCGGTCTGGTGTCATGGTTAAAATTGTTGTTGTTGGTACATTGGGTTGTTGTACATACATTTTGATCTCTTGCAATCTTATTTGCAATGTACATGGACAATGTCTTCTGTACAAGAGGGTGGGGGTGGGGGAGGGAGAAGGAATATGTAGTGCAAACCATGAGAACTCATAAAAAAATGTATCTTTCGATTGCTCAAGAAAATATGACATGCATCCATACCCATAGATGTATTTTGTTGCAATAGTTGGGATTTCCTCAATTTTAGAAGATATAAAATAATAAAATTCAGTGAATTTTATCATTTTCATATGATTTTTTTATAAAATGAGTTTGAATTCTAACTACTGCGACAAAAGTAAATCTACGCTTTTTGAATGTGCATCGCTTCAAATTTTTTTGGAGCCACAGAGAGATGATTTTGATTGACGTTGCATGTTTGCACCAAGAGATAGGTTCGCTCTACATATTTTCCCCTTATCTCACCTAGTCACCGCCTACTGGAGATGGCCAAAGTTTTACTTCTTTCATACTAAATTATAAGATGTTTTGTGTTTCTAGATACAATAATTTTTATTATACACTTTTTTTTAGATAATGACTATGCACTTAGATATAGATTATGTTTAGATACATAATAGAAGTAATATGTCTAGCTTTTGCTATTCCAAATTGTGAGATGCTTTGGTTTTATATTTTCGCTTATACATTTAGATACACATTATGTCATCGTAAAAGCAATATATATAGAAAGAGCAATTTATTTTTGTTTATAATTTGGACGGAATACGCTCATTAATGGGATCACGTGAATGCTGACTGAAGTTTTTTTTAGTGACAAACCAAACAGCGAACTTTATTGTTTGAGGATAGTTATATCATTCATTCAGCCCGTTCACTTGTTGGTTTCAGCCCGGACTTATCGGCTATGGTATAAGATATTTTCTCTCATGTAAACCAAACCAATGTAAGAACATCGGTAGACTTAACCAACCAGCGATCAAACTGATTAACAATTCAAGAATAAAGCTAGGGGATCGTGGTCCCAAATACAGTTTTCCTTTGAATGCGACTGAAGGTGATTTTCTTCTGCTGGTGTTTGGGTGCTTTTGAGAATTGACAGCTTGGATGGCTGTGAATATGATCCCCGCTACACCCTCCAACCGATCCTGGCCGTCTACTGCGATGATGTCATGCGATCCATCCGTCCACTCGGCCCAGTAAAAGCGCCCGAGGAGCTGCCCATATAAACCCTTCTCTCCTCCTTTCGCCCTCACCCTCTCGCGGCCGCCAGGAGAAGCCGCCGCCGCCGCAGCTGCGTCCGCGTCCGCAGCCACAGCAGGCGACCGAGATGGCGGTAAGAGCCCCAAACCTTCCTCTCCGTTCGTGCTTCTCCAGTGGATTGCTGCGTCTGTGCCTTTGCATCTAGCGTATGGTTGGATGGATTTGTTCACTAATCACTAGGGGACAGTAGGGGAATCTAGGCAAGCCTTTTTGGGGTAGGGCGTCCTCGTCGACCAGGGGCTAGGTGGGGTCTTGAGGGATGGGCACGGTGGAAGCCTCGTGGAGCTTATTGAAGGCGGCGACGGCGTCGGAGAGAGAAGCGGAGGGCAGTGGAAGCGGGGGCGGAGAGGGAAGGGAAGGCGAGGCTGAGAGAAGCGGTGGTGGAAGCCATGTATGGTGCGGTGCCTGTGCCTGTGCCTCTGCTGCTGGCGAGGCGCAGTATCCCAGATGTGGGATTTGGCACATAACAAGCGGAAACAGACTGAATGCCAACACACTCTTTTCTGCTTGCACTCTTATTCAGTTATTCTGTAATGTTGATAGCACTAAACAAGTGAAAATTCATGGCACCTTGGGGTTGCATCCATCAGCTTATTCATGGAATGAAATTCAGTAGGGTGACAGTGCAATATGATTACATCAAGCTGATCTCTGCTCTAAAGCAAACATATTGCAATAGGAGAGAATGTGGCATGTTCTTTGTGGCTCAAAAAAAAAAAAAAAACTGACAGGGCGACAAAATTTGGGCTTCTAAGTTTGACGCAAATCTTTATATGTCTCACCACTGTCTTCTCGACATGTGGACCTGTTAGCCTTAGGATGAGTAACATTTTGTACAGCTACTTAGTCTATAAGTATCCACTGTTTCCTCTGCTAAAGGCAGCCTGTCTTACCATTTTCTAATCTAGAGCCACCCTTGTTCCACCATTGATCCACCTGGAGAGGAATACAAGGTGTCCTAGGCATTGAATGGTAGCAAATAATTGTGCTCAAATTTTCACTAGCATTTGTTCGCCGCTGAGTTGACTGAACACTGTGACAAGGCGAGCCTTGTGGCAATTTGTGACCTAGTGCTGTTGTTTGTATTGTACTGAGATTGATGGCACTAGATTTGGTATGCTTTATATTTTCTTCTCAAATGCACTAAACTGCTTGCGGGCTTTATGGGATTAAAATGGATGTTTGCAAAAGTATTGTTTGGGCGAAGGGAGGGCATCTGACCCTTCCAGCCAAAGCACATGCTGCTTCTGGCTAGGTCATTTGATTAGGTGATTAGTGCATCTGCTATCTAGTATATTTGTGGTTTCATGTTCATGCGGTGGGGAGCTAATGTTGAATGCATGTTACACCATTTATTTTAACTGTCCATGAGTGTTTATGAGTCTCATTCCTGGTTTGACTAGGATTCGAATTGCTTAGATTGTTAGGTTTAGTAGGTCCTCAGCACTTAGAGTGAGTATAACTGATATGCCTGTGATGACTTTGGCTGATGTTTTGTTAAATGTTTGTTGATAGACATATTGCAGTGCCATTAGACCTATCTTCAGTAAGGTGGCACTGGTTCCTAGACACATGTCATTAGGATGCTTTTGCCATCTATATTGTAAACTTAGCTGTGTGACTATTGATAAGGACATGTTTGCTGCTTGGTTTGCGTGTTTGATCTACTATCAGTCACTTACTGTATATGTTTGATGGCAGCTTAGAGAACTCTCTTGTATGGATGAGTGATAGTTTTTTTCTCATATTCAATTGCACCTGTGTATTCATGTGCTTTCTGGTCTCCAGGGGGGGTTCGTCAAGACCCAGAAGACCAATGCTTACTCCAAGCGTTTCCAAGTGAAGTTCAAGAGAAGGCGTGGTATGTTTTGTTTGCTCTCTCAATGGTTTTGTTATATTTGCTTTTCGCTGTGTGTTTGATAGTCTACATTTCTATTGTTTTTGTTTGCAGCTGGTAAGACAGACTACAGGGCAAGGATAAGGTTGATTAACCAAGACAAGAACAAGTACAATACGCCCAAATACCGATTTGTTGTGCGATTTGTATCCTTCAAATTTATTATTTCTGTGCTTTGATCTTCTTTCTGCTTATTATTTTTGGCACGTTGAACATTGGAGGCGTTGTATCTCTTAATAAATCTCCTTAGACCAACAAGGACATCACTGCACAAATCGTATCTGCAAGTATTGCGGGTGATATGGTTCTTGCTGCTGCCTATTCCCATGAGCTGCCACGATACGGTCTAGAAGTTGGTCTGACCAACTATGCTGCAGGTATATTTTTGTCTGCAAAGAATGTGTAAACTCTCTTTTGTAACTAAGCACATTTATGTTGTATTGTTAACTCCTTGCCCCCATCTTGTAGCCTACTGCACTGGTCTTCTTTTGGCTCGTCGTGTGCTCAAGATTCGTGATTTGGATCAGGAGTATGAGGGCAATGTTGAGGTAAAATTCAAACAAATGTTTAAATTTATTCTGTTTGCTGTTTTACTGATATTGCGTTGGGTGACACTTTGTGATGATCTTCTGTTCTCAGGCCACTGGTGAGGACTTCTCTGTCGAGCCAGCCGAAGGGAGGAGGCCTTTCCGTGCACTCTTGGATGTCGGCCTTATTAGGACTACCACTGGAAACCGTGTCTTTGGTGCCCTGAAGGTATAATCCTTCTGTATTATGAATGATTGTATACTTGAGATGTTTTCGTTGTGATTTGGTTGTAGGTGGCTCATCAAGTGAAGTTTTTCTATATGAGCCCAGTATTGCTTAAGTCTTGATAAATGTTTATCAGCTAGCCCGTTTTCTTCTTGAATTTAATAACATCAATATTCCAATGAACTCCCATGTATGTGAGTCCACACTGAAAGAATGGACATTCCCATTTATCTAATTTTCATTGAACTATAGTTTTGTTGTATGTTTACAAGGAATATGTTTTTATGGAGAGCATTTTAAGTTTTTAACGCAAAATGCTTGTTGTTGCTGCAGGGAGCTTTGGATGGTGGTCTGGATATTCCTCACAGCGATAAGAGGTTTGCTGGCTTCAAGAAGGATGATAAGCAGCTGGATGCTGATATCCACCGCAAGTACATCTATGGTCTCCATGTTGCTGAGTATATGAAGGTAAGTTGTGCATGTTGCTTGCCAGATTATAGTTTTTTCCCTTGTAATGATTTGGATATCAATTTGTAAGTTTATTTCATAAAAATATGTAACTGTCCCACATCAGGTGCTCTATTTGGTGGGGCTGACTAAATCTCATTGGTACTATTATTCTTATGAATTATTCAGAATCTGGCTGATGAGGAGCCCGAGAAGTACCAGGCTCACTTCAGTGAGTACATCAAGAAGGGAATTGAGGCTGATGAAATGGAAGCTCTGTACAAGAAGGTCCATGCTGCCATCCGTGCTGATCCTAGCATGGCTAAGTCAACAAAGAAGCCACCAAAGGAGCACAAGAGGTTTGCCCTACTAGCTGAGTGATGATTCTATATAGCCTACATCTGAATGTTTCTGCCCAACCTAATTCCATAATTTTCTTGCTACTGAGTCACTGACCCATGCACATCTTTTGTTTATTTTAGGTACAATCCCAAGAAGTTGACCTATGAGCAGAGGAAGGCCAGCCTCGTGGAAAGGCTCAACGCCCTCAACTCCTCTGGCGGTGCCGATGATGATGATGAGGATGACGAGTGAAGTGCTAGTCGCGTCACAGTAGTGCTATCTTATTTGGAGATCAGAACTTGCTGCACAATTGCATTTATTGTTCCCTGTAGTCCTGCAACAAGCATTTTTGTTTAAGTGTGGAGCTGGAGACATGGAGTTGATGGATTATCTTAACTAAAGATGTGGTGTCTGTTGACGTTACTCTTTTTGTCCCTGGATTTTGTCAGCCCTTAATGGCTTCCTTGGTTTCTAGTATCAGGATAATTCAATCTGTGGCTCTCTGTCATGTTTTTTTGCCTTTTCGTATTATGGTGGATTAATGTGCTGTTCTGTATTTTATGTTCTGTATTTTAGTCGAATGCCTCTTGCAGCCTTTCAGGTTCAGATTATGTTCGATTGTTATCAATGGTTTAGCCCCCCAATGCAGCGAGCCATATGTACTAGGCGAGTTTGCAAGTTATGTTTTTCCAGGGGTCTAAGGTAAGGGCGATCTCATCCGTTTGGCCTGTTCTTCGCATGCCAACGCCAAGGTGCGATCGAAATGATCATTTTGGTTGCGTGATATGTTTGGATGAGGCTGAGTTCAGAAGATTTTATCTGCTGCAAAAATCTGGGCATTGCTTACTGATGACCATCGTCTTGCGCGCAAGTCGCAACCCTATGATGGATGGGGGTGATGGAGGCAGCCCTTCTTTTCACGTAACGGCCCATCGCAATTCGCAAGCATTGTTCGAGGAGATGCGCATAGGCTTGTTGAGCATGGGCAGGACTGAACGGCCTCAGCTGTGGTTGCTTGTGTGACGACGCTCGTATTTTCTTTGTTTTATCTCTCCTTTCGGTGCATTATTCATTCGTGACACCGAACCGTCCCGGAACGAGAAAAAATCGCGGTAACGCCCCCAAAGGGTGCGCTGGTTGAGCGAAGTAGCCGTGTAACACAGCGCCGTGTTGTACTTGTACCGCACATTGGCCTTGGTCGTGAAAAATCCGAGGGTTCTTTTCCGGCTTTTGGGTAGGCGGTTCGGCCACACAAGACTCTACAATAGTAGTACTACTTTACGTCCCGTGCGCATGTGCACCCACACCTCCCCTCGCCGTCGCCGTGGCCCGTCAGCCCGTGGCCATGCGCTGCGCCCGTGTGAACGGCATCTACAGGAGGCTTTAGCGAAAATACCCTGCGCCCATCGCGTTCACACGCCCGGCCCGGGCACGTCCAGCTCCTGCCGTAGTGCAGTTTGCTCCATGGCTACGCTTGTCTTATCTATTTGACGCCCAGCACCTCCGGCAACAAAACCAGTTGTTGTTGTTTTTTTTCTGGAGGACGGGGCTCGCCGGGGAGCGTGTGGATGAGGCGCGGCCTATAAAAATAAAAACCTACCCACCCACCCACGCCTCCGGAGGCGCGTCGGCATACGTAGCCCCACACGAGCACGAGCCCTGGAAGGATCGGGAGCAGAAACCCCAAGAGCCACTCGCTGCGCTGCGGTTCCCGCGATATATAACCGGCGGTGTGTGGCTGACCTCGCGTACGTAGCCCGCACGGCGCACGCGCTGCACGCCGCCCCGCCGCCCGCCCAGCTCGCCATCGCCGCCGCCGCCATGGACCCGTACAAGGTACGCCGTGCTCCTCACAGTCCAGAGCCACACCGGCTGCTTATGTTCGTCGTTCATGTCTTGATGATGTGTCGCGTGCAGCACCGCCCGTCGAGCGCCTTCAACGCCCCGTACTGGACCACCAACTCCGGCGCGCCCGTATGGAACAACGATAACTCCCTCACCGTCGGCGCACGAGGTAACTGCTGCAGCAGCTGCTGCTGTCTGTTCCTACTGGCCATGACTTCACGTCAAATCAGCTAATAGTACTTTCAACCATGACTTATAAGTCAAATCAGCCCAAACAATCAGTAGAGCTCCCTGCCGATGCTGCCGTCGCTATAGTAGGAGTAACTCAACTGAGCTCTGCATGCGGTGTTGGAATCTCGACTTCGGTAGCACCTGAGTGCTAGTAGTGGAATTCCGGTAGGAGCAAGAGGTATTTGGTTGCACCTTCTAAATTTTAGTGTTTTATCGAATGTTTAGACATATATATAGAGTATTAAATATAGACTAATTACGAAACTAATTACATAGTTTGTGACTAATTTATGAGACGAATCTTTTAAGTCTAATTACTCAATGATTTGACAACCCTTTGCTATAGTAAACATGTGCTAATGATGAATTAATTAGTCTCAAAAAATTCGTCTCGTGAAAGTACTGACGGATTATGTAATTTATTTTTTTATTAATATCCAAATACTCCATGCAACATCCTCCTGATATACCCCCTAAATTTTAATCACCGGATCCGAGTACTACGAGGAATGATCAGCAACAGGACGAACCTGCTGCAGTGAGCAGAGCACGCACGGTACCACTAGACGAAGCAATTGCTACAGTACTACTGAGTATATATCATTAATTGAGCTCCAAGTAGTATCTGGTTACTCCTATGATAATTGATAAGGACAGACAGTAAAGAAAAGATTAAAAAATCAGAGAATATACTCTACTGAAGAATTTTAATTTTACCGTGTAAACTATTGTCACTGTACCTCCAAATCTCGAGTTCAGGAGTACTATGCCAGTTTAGTCCTGACGACTACTACTACTACTAGTACTTGTCATGTTTAGAATCAAATCATCAATCAGTCCAGTGGTCTCGTAACTGTAACTGAGCTGAGGTGAACAAGAACAATTGAAGAAGCGCTGTGGGAGTGGGATTAATTAATTATATTTGTTCACCATCATCAGGTCCCATCCTGCTTGAGGACTACCACCTGGTGGAGAAGCTGGCCAACTTCGACCGTGAGCGGATCCCGGAGCGCGTGGTGCACGCCCGGGGCGCCAGCGCCAAGGGCTTCTTCGAGGTGACCCACGACATCACCCACCTGTCGTGCGCCGACTTCCTTCGCGCCCCGGGCGTGCAGACCCCGGTGATCGTGCGCTTCTCCACGGTGATCCACGAGCGCGGGAGCCCCGAGACGCTGCGGGACCCGCGCGGGTTCGCCGTCAAGTTCTACACCCGGGAGGGCAACTGGGACCTGGTGGGCAACAACTTCCCCGTCTTCTTCATCCGCGACGGCATGAAGTTCCCGGACATGGTGCACGCGCTCAAGCCCAACCCCAAGACGCACATCCAGGAGAACTGGCGCATCCTCGACTTTTTCTCGCACCACCCGGAGAGCCTCCACATGTTCACCTTCCTCTTCGACGACGTCGGCATCCCCGCCGACTACCGCCACATGGACGGCTCCGGGGTGCACACCTACACGCTCATCAACCGCGCCGGCAAGGCCACCTACGTCAAGTTCCACTGGCGCCCCACCTGCGGCGTCCGGTCGCTGCTGGACGACGAGGCCGTCGCCGTGGGCGGCGCCAACCACAGCCACGCCACCAAGGACCTCACCGACGCCATCGCGGCGGGCAACTTCCCGGAGTGGACGCTCTACATCCAGACTATGGACCCCGAGCACGAGGACCGCTTCGACTTCGACCCGCTGGACGTGACAAAGACGTGGCCCGAGGACGTGTTCCCGCTGCAGCCCGTGGGGCGGATGGTGCTCAACCGCAACATCGACAACTTCTTCGCCGAGAACGAGCAGCTGGCATTCTGCCCGGGACTCATCGTCCCCGGGATCTACTACTCCGACGACAAGCTGCTGCAGACCAGGATCTTCTCCTACTCCGACACGCAGCGCCACCGCCTGGGACCAAACTACCTGCTGCTCCCGGCCAACGCGCCCAAGTGCGCCCACCACAACAACCACTACGACGGCTTCATGAACTTCATGCACCGCGACGAGGAGGTGGACTACTTCCCCTCCAGGTACGACCCTGCCAAGAACGCGCCCAGGTACCCAATCCCGACCGTCCACATCACCGGCCGCCGAGACAAGGTACCCAATCCTCCGTGATCATCATTTCATTTTTACTCTAATGTACTGTAGTAATGTCCACTCGATCCATCACTGACTGAGTCTGAATGATCCCTCGATCACCTGTTGGTTTGTCGGTGCAGACCGTGATTGCCAAGGAGAACAACTTCAAGCAGCCTGGGGAGAGGTACCGCGCAATGGACCCAGCCAGGTATGGCAATCCATTCATCAAATGCTCTCTTACTGATCACTGAACTGCATGTTTGCTTACTGAACTGAACCGGACTGTACTCATCATATCTGCAGGCAAGAACGGTTCATCAAGAGATGGGTCGACGCGCTCTCTGACCCCCGCCTCACCCATGAGATCAGGAGCATCTGGCTCTCCAACTGGTCTCAGGTAATGTACTTATATATATGTAGTAATTTATATAATCTGCAGCTTATTCAGTTTCAGACGATAAGTTGCTTACTGAATTCACCGAGTTGTTTTCTGAATCGTTGGTTGCCTGATCAATGGATGCAGGCCGACAGATCTCTGGGCCAGAAGCTTGCGAGCCGCCTCAGCGCCAAGCCGAGCATGTAAGATCAGACAACGGCGCAGGGGACTGAACTCTGCTTCGCTCATGGAAGGAAGGAAGACAGCCTGAAACCGAATCCCTCTTATCGATCGGCAACACCCAACCTGATGCTCCAATTATTCTTGCATGCATACTGAGTCTCTTCTTTGTATAAGAGGACATAACATATGGTTCTGTCTCATTTCTGTACGACCAATCAATCATCATCATGTAATAATCTGTACTTGCAGACGTGTCTCCACCTGATACTACACTGGATTATTGTAAGTGCACCTTGTTGAATTCAGAACACATCATACAATAAATTATGACATGTCTTTGTTAGGATTCTGCTTTGTTATATCCGTAGCATAGGATCATGACATACCAATCGCTGGCAGGAGCGTACCAAGCTGGAAAAAACTCCTCAAAGAGCATATCATGCAGAAAAAGAAAATCATTCTACAGACGGTTGGCAGCAAGCCAGCCTTCCCATGGTCTAAGTCCTCACCGCCAGAACCTGTGCTGGCGATGAGTGTTTGTGATTCAAAATTATCTTATTCTGTTCCTTCCGGATGCTCCACATTGTGTACATGATGACTGCGCTGCCGGCCGTCTTATTTACACTGATCACTGGAGCCAAAGTTGCATAGCATCCCAGCAATCTCTGAAAGTTTGATGATGCAGGATCGACGGCACCTGCACTGCATTTTGCGTCCGAACTCTCAGACCGGCCTCTACCGACGACGCAATGCACCCCTAAATGATCCGATGTCTCCGGCTCCTGACACATAGTTGACAGATCTGTGGACCGCGGACAGGCATCAAAGCTGTAGTAAGATCTTGGGAACTGGATCAGGTAGGCCGAGCGATATGCGCTTCCGATCTCTGAAATTTGGTTGTTCCACCATTCTCCAAAGCATAATAACGTCCTTTCCGATCCATCTCTTGCACCATTGTCATCCTCAGTGACCCTCTTATCCATTTGGTCTCTTCGACATCATCTCACCAGTCACCACCGTTTTTTTTCACCAAGCGAGTTTGTACGGATTAGGCACACATCCATAGGCACGAACCCTTGGAGCTGTCAGCCAGAGCCCAGGAGTGTTGAAATTTCTTGTTGGTGTAAATATGATACTCCCTCAAAGTTAGTGAAAGAAGTCGTTTTGGACAGCGACACGGTCTCCAATTCATAATTTTGACTTCTCATTTTTATAAAAATATTTATCGGAAAGCGATATATGCATATTTTTATGAAAGTACATTTCAATACAAATATATTCATATGGTTTTCACATTTTCAAACTAAGCAACTTAAAAGTTATTCATGATTTATATTCATAGTGTACAGTGTTTGACCAAAACATTTTTTAAAACGACTTCTTTTACCGACCTGGAGGGAGTATTTGTAAACTCAGTTAGCAGCCGCCTCAGGATGACTCGAAAGGAGATGGAAGCAAAAAGGAGAGATGAAGAGGATATAAAGAAGACATCAACTAAGCAGCATAACAGTGGAGAGTGGAGATGATCTATTCCCAGGCCGCATACCCTCGAGCTACTTGTTTATTTGGAGACATGGCCGAGGTAAGGAGGTAGGACGCTCGTGGTGGCGAGTTGGTGGCGAGCGTCGTTTCGCACTCTCGCGCGGCACGGGGAAGCCGCGCCCCCGGACACTAGAGATGGGGAAGCGCCGCCTCGGAAAATGGCATGAGTCGGTCCGTTCTGCCCCTTGGCTTGTGCTTCCAAACGCCAGGCCAATTTGACCCGGGGCTACATTCCGCACGGAGGGCATGCCGGGGAAGGCCGGGATACCCCCATGGATGGGCTCGCTAGCGCCAGGACCTCCGGGCCGGACGCCCGCGCTTGCAGTTATTTTCCTGCACCGTTCCACGCGCCCACGTGGGACCCATGTCGCCCCGAACGTCACCAGCATCAAAAAGAGAGGGAGGAGGGGGCGGATGCCCACCCGACGTTGGGAGGAGGAGAAGACACCGAGGCGAGACAACAAAAGGCGAGGAGAGAGATGCAATATCCGATCGACTTTTGAAACATTCAGATACAACACTTACAACATATGTCTGGAGGCAGATGAAACACTTAAAAAATACATCTGAAACACTTACAAAAATACCTGAAAAATACTTAAAACCATTGCAAAAACATACGCAACGTCTAGTAAAACACTCGCAAACATATGTGTGAAAGCAATATCCAGATAAATACACTTGCAACATACGTTTAAAAAAATAAATGAAACATTGGGAACAAAAGCTTGCAACATATGTGTACAACAATTGCAACATATGCAACAACTCGATCTACTTTTGCAACACCCATATGAAACAATTGCAACATACCTCTGAAAACATCTGAAACACTTGAAACAGACTCTTGCGGCGTGCGCTTTCAACGGAGTGGCGCGGAGGTCGTGGATGTGGAGCTCGTCGGCGGCACAAACCTCGATAGGGGCCACTGTAGGCGGATGGAGCGCGGCTGTAACGGGAGGCGCGAGTCCGTGCGGGGGCACGTGGCGTGAGTGAGGGCGGTGCTGGTGAGGGCGGGGGGTCCAGGGGCGACGTCGCGGAGAGAGCGGGCAATGCGGATGGAGGCATCGTGGGTGAGATCCGTTCCGCGAGCGAGCGACACGGACGGGAAATGTCCGGACAGACGGACGCCAGACCAGGAAGCCTGAGTGTTAGAGCATTCCTCGAACTAGCAGGGGCGAAGCTAGAGCCAAATTGACCCTAGTGCACGCCTTAGCATACCTTGCGTCTATAATATATATTATTTTCCTAAAATTAAGTTGGTACAGTGTATATACATACTATAAAAAACTATAATCTTGCCTCAATTATCCTTTTAAAATCTATTATAAAAATACTTGTTACATTTGGTTTTGCATGGTTCAATGCATACATATATCTTTGACAATTAATAGCTTCTAGAATATATTCTTTGTTTTTTAAAAAATTACAATATTTTGCAAGTATTTTTAGTACATATCTACCAATATACTTTATATGTCTCCAAACTAAAATATTTAAAGTTATTGATTTTTTGTGATTTTTAAGGTTCGAGTAAATCTTATCGTGAACAATATGTTTCTTTGACTGAAGGGACTAGAAGCTAGACATGTGATAGAAGGTCGACTTGCGTGTGCGAGTGTGATCTAGTTACGTGCCCTAGGAGGATATTATGCTTTTCACACAAGGTTAAAATGCAATCATTTTTTACAAAGGAAAGATTTTCTTAATTCACAATCATTACATCGAGCTGATACAATAATTGTAGCCCACTTCTGATCTCTGCATAAAAGCATACGAGCTAAAAAAAAGAGTCTGGCACATTAATGACTATCAATCCTAAGACTAGGTCGCCATTCATGTGCCAGAAGATGATATCCTTAACTACCTGCACCAATCGCCATGAAGCCACCACAACATAATCCTGTGAGTCTGGCGTCTCGGAGGATAGCACATATATGGAGCCAGTGAGCAATCGAGAATATAACATGCAATGGGGTTGAGAATTTTTCTTTTCAAAAAATTGATCGTTCCCGCATAACCAGAGTGACCATGTGGTGGCCGCACCTAGCAGAACTAAAGGTTTGAACACTTTATTAAACCCTCCAAGCTATGTCTCAAACATGTGACACATTTCTTGGCTGTGGAAGACCTGAAACCACTTAAATCATTGACCAATTTGTCTAAGACGACATTCTAAACACAAGTGCCTAATGGTCTCATATTGACAAAAGAAGCAAGTTTTGTTCCCTTGCCAATTACGCTTAGCTAGGTTATCTTTAGTGAGCACTACCTCCCCTACAGAGGTATCATAAAAAGATTGATCTTCAAGGAATCCTTTAACTTCCATAAGCGTTTATTCAAATTTGGCACCTCTACGTGGATATATAATAGCATGATAACTCTTGTTTGGATTGTTTGGTTGCAATCGTATTTACCTTATCTATATGTATTGGGGCATATTAGAGTGAAAAAGTGACTAACATCCACTTCACCATAAGTAGATTGCGATGGATATGAATACAACCAAACAAGCTCTGAGTGGTTTCTAACTCTTTGGATGCGCTTTCGAACTCCTTCTTGGACGTACGTCGTTTGGACTTGGGCTGAGGTGCGGCCGCAAGTGATAAAGAGATAGTCCTCAAGGGAGAAGGACGCGAGGAAGTGGAGGCCTAGAATAGGCAAGAGCATATGTGGATAGGGGAAGGTAGCGGGGAGACAGAACGGAGGATAGAGACGTAACGAGTTAATTTCGGAGGCGCAACACATAGCGGCGATAGCACTGGCACTGCCAGTTGAGAGGATGGTCTGAGAGACAAAAAAAAGTTTAGGTGAATGGCACTTGGGTGCGTCCGAACTTTTTAGTGGCTTGTATATAAGGGCCATCTTTTTTAATGTTACACAGGTAAACCTCTCTTCTTTTTTCCAGTAGCTGCGTTTCAGTCAACTGCAATTCTAGAGATCACTATGGAAAGAAGACATTTTCCCCACCTCCTCTTTCTTAAAACATGGGAAATGAACAAAGTAATTGGTGTCTTGTGGTGTCTTTAGCACGTAACTATGATTTCTATTCATAATATACTCATCAAATTTCCGCGTTTGCTGTATGAACCAACCAATACCATATTTATCTGATACGTGATTTTTGTTTTAGTTAAAAAACGGCTTCTCCCCTCTGAAATTTTTCTAGTGAAACCATATTTTAGTTTAATGTTTGGCTGGGTTTCATTATCCAAATAATACGATCATAAAACTTTGAAAAGTGGATTCGGTAAACGAATTTTCTGTTCCCGATTTGGCTCATGTTCATTTTTTTTTTGAGCACGCATGTTCATTTATTTCGTGGCCATGATTGATGAACTGGGCCAGCATAAAAATCGCGCGATTCCTATTGGGCCATCAAATGGCCTTAACTGTATTTTTTTGGTCCAAAGAAAGTCCTTTTCTGAACAGTCGGCCCACATGGCTGCATCTGCATGCAGTGCAAGCTCTGAGCTGAGCTCCGACAGCAAAACTCGTCATTTTCGTTCACCGCTCATAACGCAGCGAAGTAACTGTAGCACAGTTATTTTATAGTAGATCTTGGAGCTGCACACAATGCGCATCCCTCCACTCCACACTCCACCATCCATCCACCAGAACGTACGAAAGCAAAACAGCGAAAATGCGAGATACTCCGTATATAGAGAGAGAACAATAGTTTTTGGCAGGCACTACCCGCGCACTGCCACCCATACCCCAGATCAATATATATCGCATTCCAATCATGCAACAACACTTAGGGCATGTATATACTATATATACGCAGGCTCGAAACCTAAGACGGGACCAAGAGATGAGCAATGTTGCAATAATTCCTTATTGTTATCTTAGCTCTTTATCCACAAATAGAAGCTGAACACGAGCACCCACGACTGCATTATTAGTGCCTGATTGCTTGAGCTCTGAATGCTTGTCGAGCCTTATTAGATACTATTTCAGAGCTAGCTCTCTCGCATGTTCGAGAGAAATATACAGCAGGATCTGGATAGGGAGGCCATGATTGGCACTACATCTCTAATTAACAAGCTAGACAGCTAGCCGAGAGGACTTCTGGGGCCGGGCAGGGAAGAATAATCTGCATTGGCTGACGCCAGCCAAGGAATCTTTGGCCAATGGTAGCTAGGGTTAGACGACGACCCCAACAAGCAAACTGAATCATGCAGGCATGATCATTGGCAAACAGAAAATAATACAATTATACACTGGAGAATCACAAGTGCTCCTTTCGTTAGCGTCGTCAGTGGTGGTGGCTCCGTCCTCACGGGGGACACGCCAGCGGCTAACTTAATCGCACTGCTGTCGTCTGCTTCGTCCACCACGGCAGGATCGTCCGTATCTTCATTGGAGTAATTGTAATACTCATATATAATCTGGTGGTACGGTGTTAGCATAGCACTGCGTCAAATTTTTGTCCTGTTTGTTTAGGTGATAAGCCATGGCTAAAAGTATTTTTGGCAGGATTTCCAACTGTTTTAGCTTATTGTTATAGTGTCACGAGACGCCTAAGCTGGTAAAGGTGTAAAGCCAAAACCCAAAAGGATGGCCAGTACGGTGTGCGCAAAGAGAGAGAGAACTAGTTTCGCGGTTGCATTTCTGAGTTCTCTGTTTTTCCCGGGAATGTCATTGGCATATGAATTCCGGCGTTTTCTGAATGCGAGCGTGTGTGTCTGAATCGATCGTGGAAAAGTCTCTGAAGTCTGAACATGTCCCCGTCTGAAGAAGTGTAGAAGAGTCGAGACAAGGCAGCGATCGAAAAGAAGTTGGAATCTTGCTCCACGTCACGATTAAATTCATTTGATAAGTTGTTGTCTCGCTCGTCAATTAGCTAGCAACGGAGGGAATGGGACCGCCTTTGCAAAAAGGTGCGTGCCGCCCACGGGTGCTGCCGCCAAGCGCCAACCTGTGCGCACGCATTCTGCTCACCCTCTCCTGAAATTTTCCTGAGAAGAAAAGGCAACTAATATACGTTGGCATAGCGATTTAGTATATGCAGATGATCTGCCTATCATAAGTTGAAACCTGGCATCATATCACAGGAGCCTTGTTTAAGAGAACTAATAAGACGGAAAAAAGAATGATTCAAATCTTTCTTTTCAAAACAACAAACAAAATGATGATTCGTCACCTTACTAATATCCTATACTATAGCACGTTGTTCGGGAGGCCGTATCGTATCGTGGATTATTTACTGCTGACTGGTTTGATGTGAGAGAAAAACATTGTTCTCAACTGAAATTTACAATCATTTACGAGCAAGCGAACAAGCTTGCTAGAGGACACGCATGCATGCAGTACGAAACCAATTCACAGTCTAATGCCACCGAAGCAAGTAGCAGTAGTGTAGCTTTCGTCAAACTGGGACGCACAGCTTACTGGTAACAGCAACGAGCGAGCAAGCAACAGCTTACCGTGAACGACTAAACAAATACCCGTGCCATTGACGTTGGAAGTTATCCGAATCACACACGGCCTTGGACGTTCGGGCCGCTACGGACCGAAAAACACAGCGGGGATGCTACTCTTTTATGGTGAAGAACGAAGAGGTTTACAAGCAAACCACCAAAGAATAACCAACGTGCTCGCGTGACAAAAAAACTCAGTTAGTTTTCAGGCAAACTAGCAAAGAAACCGTCGAAGCTCTCGCCCGAAAGGGACCCCGTCAGGGCAAGGACATCGCCGGGTTGCCCTAGGTCGGCTGACAAGCCTAGGGTGCCATCCTTAATCATCGGATCAAGGGATGAACAGCATGGGGGTTGAAGAAAAGGGTAAAAGGGTTGGAGTAGAGACAATATATTGATTTGTTTAACGATTTTGGATAGATGGGAACTCAATCGGCCATGTACCAGGTGGTCTTATCCCATAGAAAAACTAATATGGTACTATTACCATGTCGCTTTACGGAGTTTTTCTTGGATTGAGCTAAAACTGTCATGGGCCTATTGAAATTGGCATGGACCCAATTTGAGTGTCAACATATGCTCCCATGTTTTCAGGTGAATGATACATGAACCTGAAAACACTTTCAAACAAAATAAAATCAAACAGCGACCATACCTATCTCATCGGCCGCTCAGTGACTAAGGGCGATGTATACATCGGCCATTTTTGTTCTAAGAGCGATACATGTATCGACCATTGTTTGGAGAGTACTCAGGCTTCTTGCCAAACACTTAGAAAATACTTTTTCAGATACCTCCCGTTGATTGCTCTTGTAAGACGTTCACTTTGCAATGTCTCTAGCAGATAGGAATTTCTGAATATGACATTGATCACTTTGTAACGACCCTCCCAATTTGATGACCACTTGGCAAACTGATTGCTCTTCGATCCAATTGGAAGTATGGTTTTCCACACTAATTCTTCCACTTTGAAGGATTTGCTCTTGACTTTCTTGTTATATACCTTGGCAATTCGAGCCTTATCTTTCTCTATTTCCTTGAGAGCTTTTAACCTTACATTAGTCACCTCATCGATATTATCCATCATCAAGTCATGATACACAATAGTGGATAAATCATTTTAGCAAGTCTGTATGTATTCAAATTCACTTCGACGGGCAACCAACCTCTTGACCATATACCAACTCAAAAGGAGTAACTTTTGTGGCACCATGCCTTGAAATATGATGTGCCCATAGAGCTTCAGACAAAATTTCATGCCACCTTCTTAGGTTTTCCTCAATCTTCTTCTTGATAAGCTTGATCAAAGTCTTATTACTAGACTTAGCCTGACCATTAGCTTGAGCATAGTATGGAGATGAATTGAGCAACTTGATTTTATATTATTCGGCAAACTCCCTCACCTCCTTAGACATAAATAATGTCCCTTGATCTGTTGTTAATGTTTGAGGGATGCAGAATCTATAAATAATATGCTCAGTGATAAACTCAATTACCTCCTTATGTGTCATATTCTTCAAAGGAACTGTCTCGATCCACTTAGTAAAGTAATCCGTAGCAACCAACACAAATCGGTGTCCCTTTGAAGATAGCGGATGAATTTGGCCAATGAAGTCTAACCCCCAACCACGGAAAGGCCATGGTTTGATGATAGGATGAAGCGTAGCAGCAGTCACAAGCTGAATATTTCCAAACTTCTTGCACTCTTCGCATCCTTTGTAGTAACAAAAGCAATTGGCCATCATAGTAGGCCAATAAAAACCGGCTCTACGTAATAACCACTTCATCTTCGGGGCCGATTGATGCGTACCACAAATGCATTCATGGACTTCTCACATAGCCACTCTTGCTTGATTAGATCCTAAGCACTTAAGCAACAAATCTTCGGCGGTTCTCCGATAGAGGTCATCATTATGCAACACATACTTGAAAAGTGCTCTACCGAACATCTTTATCAATTTTAGCACTTGGATCACGTAAATATTTTAGGAAGGGGGTCCTCCAATCTTCTAAATCAGCCCCAACATCACTGGAAGTTATGTCAGGCCGATTTGAGAGCTTATCAGGTAAAGTGACCAGGCTGGCCACAGGGGAGTCGGCTTAGGCGACTTGGAGGAGTCGGCTTGGCCAACTGGGCTACAACAGAGAGGGAGTCGGCTTAGCCGACTGATTTGTACCGACACAGGAAAAACTTAAACTTTTGTGCATCAGCTGTTCTTGGATATGAAAATTATGCCCACCGACGTCAAAGCCAGATGCTTATAACATGTTGACTTTAAAATTCTCATGCCTTGGAATATGCCGAATTTGAAATTCGGCAAAAGAACTAATTATATCAAGGCACATATCAAGATGAGCATTAAGTGATCCTTCTTGGCGTTGAAATTCACCAACTACTTATTGTGCCACTAGCAAGGAATCACCAAAGGCTTCAACATGTCACACCCCATGGATTGCAATATGGCCAAGCCAAATGAGAAAACTTCACATTCAGCTTAAATGTTGGTGCAAATATAATTTTAATCGGCTTGATGTCTCAAACAGCACCATTGTGAGAAATAATGATTATGCCGACACCTTGGCCTTCTTTGCAAGCCGATTACTCATATTGACACAGCCATGAAGTAAATCAAAATGCATATATCATGTTCCCCAAGCCTGAAAGCCATCAAAGTAAATTTCATGGGGGCCTTTCTAATAGCACGATGGTTGCATGCATTTATCGGCTATATTTTTACACTAAAGGCGATATCAAAATATCAGCCATATGAATTCATCCACAAAAGCATGCATAACCGAAATAAACATTTTAGCTCTTGATCATCGGTAAGCAAAATAATTTGATAACCCTCCATAACATAAAGATCCATACCAAGGATCAAAATAAGGAGCTGAGGGATAACAATGCATACCAAGAGATGAATTCCACATAGGTATAGGCAGAGAGTATGGATGATGCCATAACCAATAACTTTGATGATTTAGTGCAAACCATCAATTCGACAAATGTTTCTTGAATCTCCTTTTCTCTTTTATCTTCATTGCACCACTTGCCTGAGCATCATCCTTCTAGGCTTGAATGCTTCCTTTGGGAACCCACGCCAAGCCTTTTTCTTTCAACTTCTCAGCACTAAGCTTCTGTAACTTCTTTTCTTTCCACTTTGGTAAACCGATTGAGCATATCGATTTTATTTCTGTTTTGGACAGCGACAAATCTTTCTTAATTTTGGGCACTCTCACCTTCTTTTGTTCAGATTTGGCATCTAGAATATCAACATATAATTTCTCCACTTCTTTGCCATCAATAGTTAGATTTTTCAGCAATGTCATCGGCTTTTCAATAGTTGAATTCAGATCTAAACTCTTCTTCTTTCGGCCATCATACTTCACGCGGTAAACTTGTTTTACCACCTTCTTCTTCGGTTGAGCTCCGGATCGATTTTGATCAAAACGGTCTTTATAAGATGGTGATCTCTTTGAATATCTAGGAGCTGCATACTCTAAATATTGTGGCATAAAATATGATAGAACATGTGCCTCTTGATCAAACCAGCTCCAATATGAATAAGGATAAAAATATGTGGGCTGTGGTCCATCTGACATGGGAATTGACTGCTCAAAAAGAGAATATGTTGCTGTTGCGTGAGATCTATCTCCTTGCCAATTCCACTCTTGAGATTTGCGTTTTAGAGGTAATTTTGATGATTGAACTTTCTTTGGCCGATTGGTGATATTTGCTTCTGCTACCTTCTCATATTTAGCTAGAAGTTCCTCGAAGCTAAGCTTCGGCCTTCTACTTCTTTGTTTGTCACAGCCTTTACCTCTATCAGCTTTATGGGCATCCTCCTCCTCCTTCCCATCTTGATAGACATACTTCAAAGGAGGATCCTTGGCCGATTCCTCTTGCTCAATGGAATCAATCGGCATTTGCTCCAGTTGGAGAGATTTCACCTGCCCCTCAGCTTCTTTTGGAATTGTGATCACTTTGTTGTCCTCTGGAATATCTTCAACTTGCAATTCTTAAACAACAACCTTGTCTATATTTGAAGGCTCCACATCTCTCTCTTGGGCATTGGAGCCTTGAGCTTTGAGTGAATCGGCTGATGCAAGCTGATTCGAATCCTGTTTGGTATCAAGACCAATTGAATCCAATTGGTCCATCTGTTGAGCATAAGAAAATCTCAATCATCCTTTATCAATGGCCGATTGGATCACTCGACGAAACATATTGCAATTAGAAATATTACGATCAGAAGAATTGTGCCATTTGCAATATGTAAGCTCTTCTAATTTTTTAACAAATGGCAAAGCATTGTGATCAATGATTCTAATAAAATTATTCTTGAGCAAGATATCAAAGATATGATCACAAAAAGTAAAGTCAAAGGTATACTTTGATTTCCTTAGCCGATTCTTTTGTGGAGTCAGCTTTAAAGCTAGGTAAACGAATGGATCCGATTTGACATCAACCCATTCGGCCACACCTTTGCAATTGCTACTGAGAAGCTTTAGCTTTGACGAACTACCACTATCGGCCTTGCCATATGGAATAATGTGTTGGCTAATAGAATATGAATTTATTTTATCATCAACAAGTAAAGTACCTTCCTCAATCGGTCTTTTAAAACTACTAGCAAGAATATCACTAATAGATGTAGTAATTGAAATAATATGACTAGATTAGAAATTTGGTAAAGTACTTGTACCTTGTGCCTTGTTTATTAGGCTGGAAAAGTGCATATCCTTGATTTGATTGACGTTGCTCTTTATCTCCAGAAACCAATCAACAAGAGGGGTCAAATCACCCGGAAGCACCTCAGCAACTGCTGGAACAGAGGAAGTCGGCTAGGCCGACTTGGGCACTAGCAGGCAAAGCTGCAGGGGCAGTCGGCCTAGCCGGCTAGGAAGTCGGCCTAGCCGACTCAAGGTAGGCAACGGTGGTGGTCAGCATGGCTGAGTGGGAAGTTGGCCTAGCCGACTCAGGGCAGACAGCAGTCGTCTCAGGCGATTCTGAGCAAGCAAGTGGCCCTCCTTTCTTACTTGTAGGGGTTTGATCTCCATCCATGATGTAGTAATCACTAGATAAATATACAACCACTTTAGCTCCTAAAAAATCAAGTCTAGCTATTTTCTTACGTTTCTCATGTTTTTCTGTAGCAAGACTTGTTTTTTGAGATGTGATTGATTCAGAAAGGATATTTTATTGTTCGGCTTTTGTAGCCGAACCTTTGGTTACATCCAAATCAATTCTTTCTTTCATGCTCACTAGCAATCCTCTTTTAGCTGATGACTCAATTGTGATCGGCCTTTTCTCATTGGTCTTTCCAAAGTATTCATAGAATTGCTTCTCTAATTGAGACCATGAACCAATAGTGCATCGGGGCAAAGATGTAAACCATGCAAAGACAATACCGGTGAGGGATAAAGGAAAATTTTGTACTCTCATATAGTCTTTTTTACCGACAAAACCCAGCTGTGAGAGATATATACTAATGTGTTCCACAGTGGTCTTATCATCTTCACCACTAAATTCATAAAAATTAGGTACCCACCAACCATCAAGAGTTTTCAAGTTAACCATAGCATAATGGGTACTGTCTATGATAAGCGGGCACCTTCCATTTAGAGGAGCCATATGGATTTCTAGTATGGGCTAAATCTTTATCGATTCGGCTTGATTTGAGAGCAACATATAAAGCCGAATAACGAGCAATAGCTTTCTTGCACTTCGCTGAATTTTCATTGATTCGGCTAGAATCATTAGCAACATGTTGAGTCGAATCACAAGTTTTAGCACTCGAATGCCTTGATGAAATTTCACTAATTCGGCTATGGTCATGAGCGAAATATGAAGCTGAATTGTGGGCATTGATCTTTGCATAAGTTGCTGAATTTTTATTAATTCGGCTATGGTTACTAGTAACACGTGAAGCCAAATCATGAGTATTAGCACTTAAATATGCTGCTGAATTTTTATTAATTCGACTCAAGTTGGGAGTAACATATGAAACCGAATTATGAATAGGACCATTGGCATATGGTGCTAAATTTTGAGAGAAACTAGATAAATAATTAGCATTGTTATAACTGATTCTCTCATTCATTGGCATGTCTTGTGGTAAAACCACACATTATGAACTTATAGCCGATGAATAACGATTTACATGTTGTATGTTGCTAGTAGCATCAAAACTCGAAGAATTTACAATTGACATCGGCTCTTGACCATAATATTCATAATTATGATGTGTATGATGAGGAGTATTAACAAAAGTATCAGCCGATGCAACATATCTAGTGTCATTATGACTAGCAACACCAACATGAGAGCTCATAGAACTTGCAAAATAACTATTAAAATCATAAGATGTATTTGCAAGTTGTACCTTGGGGTGATTGTAGCAAACCACTAAAGGATAACCAACGTGCTTGTGTGACGAAGAACCGGCTAGTTTTCAGGCAAACTAGCAAAGAAGCCGTCGAAGCTCTCGCCCTGGAGGGACCCCGTCAAGGCAAGGACATCGTCCGATTACCCTAGGGTTCCATCCTTGATCGTCGGATAAGGGATGAACATCATGGAGGTTGGAGAGGAGAGTAAAAGGGTTGGAGTAGAGGTTGAATAAATGGGAACTCAATCGGTCACATACCCCTTATTTTATAAGGGGTAGGGGTTGTCTTATCCCATAGAAAAATCAATACGGTACTATTATCATATCGCTTTATGGATTTTTTCTTAGTTTGGGCCAAAATTGTCATGGCCCTATTGAAATTGACATGGATCCGAATTGAGTGTCAACACATGCCTATCGCATGACCGGCTGATGATGTAGCCGCTGAAATTAAACAACTTCAGTTGCATCGTCATCATCATCAGCCCGGCTCTATCTGAATGCCTATCGCATGACCGGCCGATGATGTAGCTGCTGAAATTAAACAACTTCAGTTGCATCGTCATCATCATCAGCCCGGCTCTATCTGAATGAAATTTAGTAGTAGTACCTGCAAAAGTCTCCTCCGATCCGATCCGATCCCCGGCCACATTCCACCACACGTCCGGTCCATGGATTCCGAGTCCCCATAAAACAGACAAAATTCCTGGCCATTGGATCTTGAACCATTATGTCCATATATGGTGTGGAACCCTAATGAGAACATCGCCGCAAGAACCCGTCCTTTTCTGTCTTCCGATTACACGTAAATAAATGCAGTACGCCTCTGGTTTCCCAATTCCCATTGATCTTCAGTTCGACCCTCAAAGCATGTTTTTTTCAGGGACACGGCTGCTGCAAGTCCCTCAAATTAAGCATGTGTTTCCTTTTTTTTCTTCTTCTAAAGAAGATATGAAAGTCCACCGTTTCGCTGTCAAATGAAAATATATACTAGTCGTAGCTGTGTACATGTTCAGATAACCATCAGGATCATTCGCTATGTGCAAGAAAGGAGAAACGTTAACACTAGAATACAGGAGACTACTACATGCTTTCTGAGCCATCAAATTCTATCCCTGTATTTTACTAACGGTGAATCCCGTCAGTTGATATATATATATTTTTTCATTGCCTCAACCTTTGATTACAAGCTGTAGCATCTGAACTCAATCCCGTCAGTTGATATGGCATACTTTCCTCTCAACCAATCCCCATGGCAATGCAGACTTCAGTCTGGTAGTTAATTAACTACCAAGTGGAATTAGTGGTACCCAAAGCTCTGTAAGTCTCAACCCAGGATGCCTTTTTCGTCACATGAGTTTGGCTGCTGCACTGGTTCACCAACCCCTTAATTTTAACTTTTCTTTGATATTGTAGTGTATATACTTCACCTACTACTGCACCATGGTTGCAAGGCTAATTTCGGCATTAGAACATTTCATGGTATCAAACCACAGCTATCTTGACATTTAATTTTCTCCAATTAAACGTTTGTGTCAGCATCAGGCCATGGTAGTATGTTTAGTTCCAGAGTTCCAAACAATTTATATCAGGTAATATAAGTCAGTCGGCAACCATGCATCTTGCTTGGCATAAATTTATTCCTCAGACTTAATAATATTTAAGCTGACTTGAGATAGAGTTGAAATACGCAGGACGAAGCTGTCTCGGGATTCAGGACAGCAAGACAGAAAATATCAAGCAGCGTACTGCACACGTATACGAGTATTACGTGTACGTGTGCATATATATGCAATCCTCGAAAATAGTATCTAATTCCTTGATGTGAGCTACGACCAGCTAGTACAACTGTACTACTGCACATCCGTTCCAAAAGAAAATACTAGTGTCTCCATCAACATTGTGCCAGCTGAAAGAACCTTTCGAGATATTTTACCAAATTGAAATGCCTCCATTTCTATGTGCTAGAATCATCGACCGTACGTTCTAGGACTCTCCGGTTACCATTTTGTCAACCGTACCTGCAATGCAGCTTATTCGCTTGTGAGCCCTGCCATTTTGGGCCTGAATAGTTTGAAAATATGCCGGCTTATCGTCTGACGCTGCAGCAACCCATTATACGGCTTAGAGGAAAGCAACCCATTATACGGCTTAGAGGAAAGCAACCCATTATACGGCTTAGAGGCAACAGCTCCGTTGAATTACTTAATTTAAGATTGTGAGGTGTTCTAGAGAATGATTTATTCAAGGCTCTTGTATTCATCTTCACAAGGGATTGTGAAGAGCAACTATAGTAAAATTGCAGTTGTTGTGTATCTAGTGATTAGTCGCCTTATACATTAGCGCTCATGTCGGAGCCAAGCTTGAGGGCTTATTGAGCTAGTAGAGAATAAGTAGCAATCTTCGGACACGTCATGACCATGAGTATATTGCCGGCGAGCAATTCAAAGATTATGAAGACAACAGGGAGTAGATTATCATCAACATAATCTTCATCCAAGTGCCTTCCTTGCTCAGTGCAGTGTTTTAAAAGGTTTGGATGTTGTTGGGAATGATGAAAGCTCATCGAGGATGTTTCTTTGCCTCTTCGTTAGACGTGTCTTCACTTTGGTTGTTGCTTCACTTTGATCGCTAGTGTTTCTAGTGATTGTGTTGGTATTGTAAGTAGGTCGGTGTTGGCAAAGTTACCCTAGGCTTTGCAATAGCCATTGCGTTATTTCCTTTTCTAACCTATTTTATGGAGACGTTGTTTACCTAATTTAATTTACTTCTTTATTGATATAATCGGGGGCTCTCTTGTTCGGTTCATTTAAAAAACGATGGTGGCTGGTATCCCTTGTTGGCTATTGTTATTTAAACTTTTCGTCAATTCCAATATATGTCTGTGTAGAAGGATTTATAAAGATTGTATGTGTATGCGAACATTCATAGGAGGTTTATGCACTGTTTCGAAACCAAAAAAAAAAAAACCCTTACATCCAAGATTGTTCGGTCGGCCGTCGGCCACAGGCCACAGCCACACCAGACAACACAGCTGATGCAGGGTGCGGTCAGCCATACGGGGCCGTCGCCGTCTGCCACCAGACCCGCATGGCACCTGATGACCACGTCATCCCCTCCCTCCCGGCTCTGGGGAAATGAAGAGAAATGAAAATCCCGATCCTGCCCCGCCGTGGCCCCACAGGAACCGGTTCACCTCCGGCCCCCACCCGCCAATTCGCCCCTGTGGTCCCCACCGGAGCCTGAGGGGCGCTGGACGCCTGGACCTGGACCGGGAAATTCCGTCGCCGTCGTGCGGCCGCACAAACAAAGATGCAGGCGCAGAAAGAGGGCGTGCACTACACAGTAACGATTCCACCACCGCCTGCCTCCGTCTGTCTCTCTTCCAGTCTTCCCCCACTTTCTTTCAGCAGAATCCATCTGGTGGTGCAGTGATCCTGCTGAAACAGCGTGCGTGTCTCTCGCTCGCCCTCCGCGCCTCTGCCTCTGTGAGCGAGTGAGATCAGACAGAACCACCAGGGCAAGAGCAAGCTGCTCCATCTCCATCCACTGTTTTATTGGCGGGCGCACTGCTTCTGCGACGAGAGATCGGCCTCGCTCGTCGGGCTAGTGAGGTGGGTCTGCTCGTTCATGGCGTCTCTGTTGCAGTAAAGCTGTTTCTTTTTTTTCCTCTCCATCCTCCTCTTGTTGAATTCTTCCTTCCATTCTCTCTTGTGGGGACGAGAGGGGAGGGGAGGCACGGCAGCGCTCGTTTGTCAAGTTGCGGCTGCGAGCAGGATGGATGGTTGGATGTGGGTGCTGCCGTGTTGGGTTGGGTTGGTGAAAACGGATGCCTGCCGTACTGTGTTTCTTACTTACTGTATCACTTTCTTTCTCGCCATTGGGGACGGACGGGCGGGGCGCCGTGATGGCGATCTCTCTCTCTCTCTCTCTCTCTATCTGCAATGGGGATGTTTCGTCCGTAAGCTCTGCCTCCCCTAGTCCCCTACCCCGGCTCGCCTTGTGGTGGTGCGAGGAGGACTAGCTAGTGGCTTCCGTTGTGGCAGCCATGCGCCCAAAAAGATTGCCAATTGCGTGGTCGATTCATTAGAGTACTTGACGGAAAATACTATCGTTTTCTTCTTCTTGGTGCCCAGGCTCCTCTCCGCTCGTGGCCCGGGTTCCTTGGCTGCGCTGTGCTGCGGCGCCGGGTGCGGGTGCGGCTGTCGCTTGTGCTGCTTGCTTCCCCCGACTGGCATGCCAAGATTCTGAAGTCCAGTCAGTGAGCTGCCTGCTGCTGCTTGTCCGGGCATGGAGGAGGCGCCGCAGACCGACGACGACGGCTTGATGGACTGCGGCGTCATGGAGGACGTCGCGGTCGGCGACCTGGATCTCATGGAGGAGCTGTTTATGGCGGCGCCGGGGTTCGATTTCTCCGACTTCTCGCAGCCCGGGGCCAGCGGCGCGTCCCCGGGGGCCTGCTTCTCGCCGCTGTTCGACATCTGCAGCACCACCACCACGGCGACTCCCCCGCCGGCGCCGGCACCAGCTGACGACGACGACAGGGACCAACAGGCGGCCACCCCGCCGCCGTGCCGCGGCTGGGTGTTCCAGCCCCGGCCGGAGGTCGAGGCCACGGTGAAGGAGCGGCTGCGGCGCGCGCTGGAGCGCATCGCGTCGCTGTCGCAGACGCAGCCCGGGGAGCTGCTGGCGCAGGTCTGGGTCCCCACCGTCATCGGCGACCGCCAGGTGCTCACCACGTGCGGCCAGCCCTTCTGGCTCGACCGCCGGAACGAGCGCCTCGCCAGCTACCGGACGGTGTCCATGAAGTACCAGTTCTCCGCCGACGAGACCGCGCGCACCGACCTGGGGATGCCCGGCCGCGTCTTCGTCGGCCGCGTCCCCGAGTGGACCCCCGACGTCCGCTACTTCTCCACCGAGGAGTACCCGCGCGTACGCCACGCGCAGTTCTTCGACATCCGGGGCAGCGTCGCGCTCCCTATCTTCGAGCCTCGCAGCCGGGCATGCCTTGGCGTCGTCGAGCTTGTCATGACCACCGAGAAGGTCAACTACAACGCCGAGATCCAGAACATCTGCAGCGCTCTCAAGGTAGACAATCGCTGCTGCTCTGCAGGCTATTATGCCGTTACGCTCTTAACCTGTTTGATGAAATGCCCTTAGGAAAAGACGTGATAACTACCGGGCATGCCAATCACCGAAGTAATCAGTCTTTTCACCTTCCTTTAAGGGCGTGTTTAGTTCCGAAAATTTTTGGCTTTGGGCTACTGTAGCACTTTCGTTTGTATTTGACAAAAATTGTCCAATTATGGATTATTTAGGTTTAAAAGATTCGTCTCATGATTTCTCGGCTAACTGTGTAATTAGTTTTTTTTTCGTCTACATTTAGTACTCTATGCATGTGCCGCAAGATTCGATGTGACGGGTACTGCGCAAAAATTTTTGGATTTTGGGTGAAACTAAACGGGGCCTTATTTGGTGATGTTCTTGTCTCAGTAAGATTTTGTTTCCTCAAACGCGCAGGAGGTTGATCTCAGAAGCTCTGATGTTTCGAGTGATCCCCGTGCAAAGGTAAGCTGAATGATATCGAGATCGTAGAGTTATGCCGAACTGTTGTTATCAGTGACAGATGTGGCTTACTCCTTGTTAGGTGACTGATACTTCTTACCGAGCAATCATACCAGAGATTGTTGACGTTCTCAGAACTGTTTGTGAGACACACAAACTGCCACTGGCCCAGACATGGATACCCTGCATCTGCCAGGCAAAGAGGGGAAGCCGCCACACTGATGAGAAACTCAAGGACTGTGTGTCTACCGTGGATGAGGCGTGTTACGTCCGCGACCTAAAAGTAAAGGGCTTTCACGAAGCTTGCTCTGAGCATCATCTGTTCAGAGGCGAGGGTGTTGTTGGCAGGGCCTTTGGAACGAACGAGCCATGTTTCTCCGAGGACATTACCACCTCCAGCAAGATCCAATATCCTCTCTCTCATCATGCCAAACTTTTCAGCTTAAGGGCTGCAGTGGCCATCCGGTTACGAAGTATCACCACTGGAAGCCTTGACTATGTCTTGGAATTCTTCCTGCCAGTGGACTGTATAGAGATTGAACAGCAACGAGCCATGCTGAATTCTTTGTCCATTACAATACAGAAAACATGCTATACGCTTCGAGTTGTCAGCTTGAAAGAACTGGTGGATGAAGGATCAATTGAAACAAGTGCACTAGCTCCACCAGAATATGCCAAAACTATGCATGAAAACCTAGATGAGGTTTGTAGTGGCATTGATGTTCCTGCAAGGACAGCATCGCTGGAAACTTCTAAGGAGGTATCCTCATGGATAGCAAGCCTTGTGTGTGCTCAAAATAAGGGAGTGAAAGAAATGGATGGTGATCTGCCATTTGGATTCAGCAAGCAAGAGGATGAAGGGTTTAGTGTTACAGCTGGCTGGCATACCTCACCAGTAATAGGGCCTGAAGGTAGCATCTTTTCAGGGTTTAAGCAACATGAAGAATACAAGGTCAAGGAGGTAACTTGTCTCAGAGATCCAAGCTCTTCCAACTTGGAAAAAACTGTAGAGAAGAGACGGACTAAGATGGAGAAAACTGTTAGCCTGGAAGAACTTCGGAAGCATTTTGCTGGTAGCCTGAAAGAAGCTGCAAAGAATTTAGGAGGTAACTTCTGACCCACATATCTCTACAGTTCTTTTCCATTCCTCTTGTTGTACTACGTACCTCTCTGTATTGATGAATAGTCAGTAGCCTGTAGACAGCCTGCTGAAATACCGCAGCATCTTCCAGTAACCATAACTAGAATTTCATAACTCAAATAGAACTGGAATTTTCTTATAATTGTTATTATTGTTGAACAATGTGTGTAGTCCTGTTAGTCAAGTGTCAGGAGGGTTACTTACAATTAAATTTACTCCGTAAATTAAATTTCATTACCTTTTGCAAGAATTCCAGACGGAAGGTAGATTGGTCAATGCTTTGTTCACTATTTGTGTAGAAACATCAATGCTTTCCTCTATGCTTACCCATTTCAATCATTTGTTTCAGTGTGCCCCACTACACTAAAGAGAATATGCAGGCAGCATGGAATTAATCGTTGGCCCTCACGGAAGATTAAGAAAGTTGGGCACTCCCTGAAGAAATTGCAAATGGTGATTGATTCAGTACATGGTAGTGAAGGAACTGTTCAGCTCAGCTCAGTCTATGAAAACTTTACCAAGACCACATGGTCAGAAAGAGAGTTACAGGGGGATGCCACTTATCCGTTGTCTGAGGAAAAAGGTCTCTTGGAACCTTCTGTTCCTGATCGGCATTGCGAGGGCAGATTCACCTCGCATACTTCTGGTTCTAATTCCCTCTCCCCCTCTTGCAGCCAAAGCTCGAATTCCAGCCATGGTTGTTCCAGTGGTTCGAAATCACAACAACATGGCAGTGCTCCTCAACTTGCAGTAAAGAAAGAAGTTCTCATGGAGGTGAATCAGAGCTCCACACTACTCAAAGATGCGAGCCATGCGGAATTGCAGATGTTTCCTGAAGAAAGACCTGTCACCCTGCCTAGGTCTCATAGTCAAATGCTTTTTAGTGAACAAAAACCAGTGGAAAACATGGCAGGTATGCAAATGTCTAAGCCTGATTCTCTCAAGATAAAAGCCATGTACGGCGAAGAAAGATGTATATTCCGACTTCAGCCTAGTTGGGGATTTGAAAAGCTAAAAGAAGAAATTCTAAAGCGGTTCGGCGTTGCTCAGGAGATGCACGTGGACCTCAAGTACTTGGATGATGAATCTGAGTGGGTTCTTTTAACATGCGATGCAGACCTGCTTGAGTGTATTGATGTGTACAAGTCATCAAGTACTCAAACAGTAAGAATCTTGGTACATTCTAATGGCCAGTAAGTGCTTGTTCCTTCCTTTGGTCAAACTGGTTTGTCCTGACAATGGCACAAAGCTCATCAGGATGCAGAAGAAAGCATCCTGTCTCTTTTTGAAGTAAAGAGTTTGTTGACATTGTGCTCAGTTTCAAATAATAATCATATATGCACAAGCAGCATCTGTAAATACCTATACTCGTGTTATCATCCAATGGTCAAGTGCCTAGTAAGTTCTGTCTCTTGCTGCTTGGTGGTTGTGTGGCAGAATCGGAGAGAAAGTGATTGTTTGTGTTCCCTGGCAGCACTTGGGATTAATTTGTATGCAGTAAGCTGCATACAGCCTTTGTGATAACAGAAGATGGGACTTTGTATTTCTAGTTCAGTTTCTTAACAGTACAGGTAGTTCGTTGCATGTAACAAACTAGTGTACAGCACTGTAGGTCAGAGGGTTGAACCAGTAGGAGTTTGTCGATATGAAGCTTTGGATTAGGTTAAGCAGCCACGACCAAGGTACATCGCACTTGTAAGTTCTTTTGGATTAGGTTTGAAATTTAAAAATCGCCAAAAATTACAAGCTGTGGAATCAACAGAAGTATGCCAACGCCGTCATGTGTCGTTTTAGTGGGCATGATGAAATGTCTTCTCGCCAGTGTAAGTATCGGTGAAACTGATTCTTTCAGCATTTATTTTCCCTTCATTTTGCAAATCTCCCTACAGTGTCACTGTAATCTAATGTAGTTTTCATCCCCATATCCCAGAGCAAAAGGTGTCGAGCAGAGAGCACCTGGAGTGATGACAGGGCAACAATACAAGCTCACACCTGTTGAAATGCAATTTTGTTGGTTCAAGGTCAAGCTAGTTTTTCATGTTCTTGCTTCAACCCTGCAGAAGGGATGGTGGTTTTTTGGTATCCTGAATAATTCTACAGTTAGAAGGCAGGAGATATCTTAGTCTCCTAGACGACATTGGAGCATAGGGATTTTCCTTTGTGTCGTTATTTTTGTTCAGCAGTGGAACTCTCAAGTACTTTGAGGTAGTCTTGTGTGTAATTATCTGTCCTCAAATTTGCAAGATGTATATTTGTTTCATAACAACTCATAATCTGCATGTATGTTGCTATGATTGTGATAATTGGTTATCCTTGCATCCTGTCCGATTCCAAGAGCATTAACCGAACCTATGTACTAATAATGAGGGATTAATCGATTAAGAATGGAAACTCTGTGGCGATTAGTTGAATGAAGCTGAAGAATCAATGCAAGTGTTCTGAATCAGCAGCTAGCCTTGCTCAAGCCAAGCAACGACCATGCTGCAGAAACAGGGCCTGGAAGAATCATGGTACGGCTACGAGCGGCGCGCTCCGGGCCGCGGCGGCAGGTCCCGGTGCCCTCCTGCCCCCTGCTGCAGGGCCTCGATGTCCTCGAGCGCGGCGACGACTTCGTCCATGGAGGGTCGGCTCTTTGGGTCGCCGGTGAGGCACTTGCGGGCGAGCCTGGCGGTCCGGGGCGCGGCCTTGGTGTGGTACTTGCCGTCGATCCGCTGGTCCATGAGCCTCTTGAGCTTGCTGGCGCCGGAGAGGTAGGGCCGCGCCCACTCCACCAGGTTGTGCTGGTGGCTCGGCCGGTTCAGGTCGTGTGCGCGAAGCCCCGTCAGCAGCTCCAGCGGCACCACGCCGAAGCCGTACACGTCGCTCTTCACGTATAGGTGCCCTGCATGCATGCATGTCGTCAACGTACGTGATGAGCGCTTGTTGGCCGCGGCATTGCCGTCGTCGTGCTCGTGCAGGTGCAAAAACATACATACCGGTGGCGACGTACTCCGGCGCCGCGTAGCCGTAGGTGCCCATGACCTGGGTCATGAGGTGCGACTCCCCAGCGGGGGGCCCGTTGATGGCGAGCCCGAAGTCCGACAGCTTCGCGGTGAAATCCTGAAGGGCATGAGCCAAGGCCCAAGGACACCTATGCATGCATGCTTGCTTTTGCAGAAGTGAGCTGATTAGACTAGCTAGAATCGTGTTGGTGTGTCGGTTGCATTGCATCTACCCAGTCGAGGAGGATGTTGGATGCCTTGAAGTCCCTGTAGATGACCTGCTCTTCCAACGAGTGCAGGAAGGCGAGGCCGCGCGCCGCGCCTGTGGCGATCTTGAGCCTTCGGCTCCATGACAGCGCCTCCAATAAGTTTCTACCCCCTGCTCAAACATTTTGACTCCAAACAAATCAGACAGGATTCTCGAGTCTCGATCTCATGCAGTTCACCACCCTATGCCGTTGCCATTGCAGAGACTAGTATAATTTAATATGCCCATGAACATGCATAATGCATGACTTTACAAACGCCTTGCTCAAACTAGTCAAAATTGAGAGACCAACATGTGGTAGTCTGCAATGATAGCCTATAAAATCAAATGCGTTTCTAGAGAGCCAAATATCTGAATAAATTGCATTATGTATGTTCAACACTTTTCATTAAATTATTAGGAAGACAAAATCAACACTTCATTAAATGATATAGAAAAAAATCATGTATATAAGAGAAAATCATCTAGCATATGGGGGGCTTGCCCCCTCCCCCCACCCCTGATTGCAAGTCAGACAAAAAGCCATGCATTCATCTTCAAATGTCATGTCTAGATCGGTTAGGCTGACCAGTGACCCGGAACACTATCCAAAAGTCAATCATACGATATTACTCCTACACACCTGGAATTTGTCAATCAGAATTCGCTGAAAGTAGAATGCCATGCAAATTGCCAGTGTTAGTGGTGGCAAGGCTTCTTACTACTGAATAGATGGTTTGCCAGCTAGGCTGCCTTTGGACATGAACTCGTACACCAGGAGAAGCTCCCTGTCCTCGCTGCAGTAGCCCAGCAACCTCACCAGGTTGGGATGCGACAGTCTGCCCAAGATGTTGATCACCGTCTGCACTCGCGAAACAAGGAATTAATAATGCACATGAGAGATATATAGACACCACTGGGATAGATCAACACACCGATGAACACGCAACCAACCACAGCTAGAATGAATATGGATACGAATCAAGAGCGCCCGGGTAGTTCACCTGCCACTGCTGCAGGCCCTGGAGGCCCTCCGGGTTGTGCTTCTTGACGGCGACCATGACACGAGCGGTGCTCCGCCAGGCCGGGTTGAGCGTGCGCTCGTCGACCCAGCCCTTATAGACCCGGCCGAAGCCGCCCTCCCCGAGCACGTCTCCGGCCTGAAGCCCCGTGTGGCCGCCCGCAGCTCGGCGAGCGTGAACACCCTGAGCCTCGGCACCTCATGAACCCGTCAGTCCAGCCCTGACCCGTCTCCCTTCTCTTGCGTCCCACTCCCACGGCTGTCGCTCACCATCAGCCCCTGTTCGCTTGCTCGTATACGATCGTGGATTATAAGTTGGAATAATATTTTTCTCTCACACCAAACCAGTCAACAGTAAATAATCCACGATCGTTTACGGCCTGTCGTTGGCGGCCCTGCACATTCATGCGTCAGCACTATCATATGTCGAACCATTATTACAGCGGCGTGGCTGAATCGGTATTCGGAATTGTGCGCGCGCGCACGCCAAGTCACAAACTTTGGTAGGAATTCCTGGCGGTTTGGCAGCGGCGTCAGGGGACCCGAAGCAGTTCCCCATGGTGTACGGTACCGAGCAACGCAGCAACGCGCTGCTTCCTCTTCGCAAGCCCGGGCGCATGGGAGTCTGATCTTGTGTTCCTGGAAGCGCTCGTGTGATATCATAAACTTTGAATCTTTATCCTCCATTATCTGTCAATGCAAGGAAATGATTAAGTTAGAAATCACAAACAAAAATGCCAGTATCAATTAGATCTCAGAAACTTTGATCATTTAAGTCACAGTTACACAAAGAAATATTTACGTTTATGAATGGAAATTAAACTTGTAGACTTACTACCAAAGTACTTTCACTTAACTAGGAAAAAGTAGGAGACTGCTAACTACTGAGCTTCACTAGATTCATAACTATCTATAGAAACAACTATAAGATTGTTAACTAGTTTCCAAATATAGGTGAACTATTTTTTAAAATTATCACTAGGCTTTGAAAATTTGTCAATTAGGCTTGGAAACTATTAGCATGTAACTGTTAAAGTACATTTTAGAAACTGGTGCAGGTTTTAGAATTTGTTGAACTCCATAAAATACGGTTAGTCAGTTCTCCAAAATGTTAAGTGATAAGTGATAATCACTTGTCTAGTTGCCTATTTGAACTTTGTGTTTCCAGGTTCTAGTATGGAGTTATGCCTTCTTTTTTTGTGCTAAAAGTGCTAATTAAGTCTTCCTTTAATGTAAGCATGTAACTGTTAAAGTATATTTTAGAAACTGGTGCAGGTTTTAGAATTTGTTAAACTCCATAAAATACGGTTAGTCAGTTCTCCTAAATGTTAAGTGGCACTCACTAACTAGTTATCTAGTTGCCTATTTGAACTTTGTGTTTCCAGGTTCTAGTATGAAGTTATGTCTTCTTTTTTTGTGCTAAAAGTGCTAATTAAGTCTTTCTTCAATGTAATGAAACAGAAAAGACAGAATTTCTTGTTTCTTGCTGCGGATTTGCCTCGTCTATGGTACCCTTTCCTGTTTCTAGGGTCTCAACAATTTCATCAGCATCTGTTTCACCCACAATATCAGCTTGTTCAAGGTCCCTGCTCTGAATCCCATGGCTATCCACACATGATTGTTGGCCCCTGGATCTCCGGCAGGGGTGAGCCGACCACTCACCAGCGTTGCCGACCACACACTATGGCTAGAGGTAGAAGAAGGGAGGGAGAACAGAGCGTGCGCACACACACAACATAAACACCAGCATTGGTCGGAGCTCTGCAGAGGAGATGACAAAACTGAACTCGCTCCATTTACTGAGTTACAGTGGGAAACTATATATACAACTCTACCCATCTAATCCTAGTACACAGGTATGTCAGGCTGTTATGCTGCTACGGTGACTAGATACGACAGTAGAGCTGACTTTGGCGCCTACCCTTGCTGTGGCTACAGTGCGGCAGGGGAGCCTTTTGGCGACTGCCCCTACAGCGGCTACAGTGCAGCAGCAGGGAGCCCTCGGCGCCTGCCCCTGCCGCGCGTTCACACAGGGGAGTAACATATTACTTAACAATTCTTTCCCTAATCCTGCTGCTAACCCTAGAACCCCCTCCATGCCGATCATCTTCTTCAGCTCCATGAAGCGAAGACGTCCGAGCGGCTTGGTGAGGACGTCCGTGAGTTGCCGACCAGTTTCGACGAACTCGATGACGATCTGCCCTCCATCGATACAGTCCCTGAGAAAGTGGAACTTGACGTCGATGTGCTTGCTCCGGTCATGGAGAACCGGATTCTTCGCGAGGGCAATGGCGGGCTAGTTGTCCACCATCAGTGCTGGTGGGTGAGCTTCCACACCGGTCAGCTCGCCCAACAGCCGGCGTAGCCACAGAGCTTGGCACGCCGCTGTGGCCACCGACATGTACTCTGCCTCGCACGTGGACAGTGCCATCACCTTCTATTTCAGCGACAGCCATGAGATTGGAGCTGACCCGAGAAAAACGAGCATGCCAGAGGTGCTCCAACGTCCGTCGATGTTCCCCGCCATGTCTGCATCGCTAAACACAGTGAGCTGCAGCCTACTTTCGCCGGTCTTGGGGAAGACGATCCCCTGATCCACCGTCCCCTTGACGTAGCGCAGCAGCCGCTTCACCGTAGCCCAGTGATCCTCTCGGGGATCCTCCATGAAGCGGCTGACGTAGCCCACAACGAACGCAATGTCCGGTCTCGTGTGGACTAAGTAGCGCAGACCACCGACGATGCTCCGGTAGAGTGTTGCATCTACCTTCGCCGCGGTACTGACCTTCGTCAGCTTCAGTCGCTCCTCCATTGGAGTCACGCACGGCTTGCACTCAGCCATGTCGCTCCGCTCCAACAGCTTCGAGGCGTACGTGCTCTGACCGAGTGTGAGCGCCTCCTTCCCCTGTCTCACCTCGATGCCGAGGTAGTAGGAGAGCGCATCGAGATCGCTCATTCAAAAATGAACCGCCATCTCGTGCTTGAAGCTGTCGATGTCATCCGCACGCACGCCGGTGATGATCAAGTCGTCCACATACACGCCGACGACGAGCTCCTTCCCCCGTCGCCGCGTGTAGAGCGCGTGCTCGGTTACGCACCGTGTGAACCCAAGCTCGCCCAGCGTGGAGTCAAGGTTGGCGTTCCATGCTCGCGGGGCCTGCCGCAGCCCGTAGAGCGCCTTGCGCAGTCAGAGCACCCTGTGCTCCGCTCCCTTGATGATGAAACCCGGAGGTTGCTCGACGAAGACCGTCTCCGCTAGCTCGCCGTTGAGGAAGGCCAATTTTACGTCCAGGTGATGGACGTGCCAGTCCTTCGCTGCTGCCAAAGCTAGCAGCAGTCAGATAGACTCCATGCGCGCTACCAGCGTAAAGACTTTCTTGAAGTCGATGCCCTCGCGCTGGACAAAGCCTTGGGCGACGAGGCATGCCTTGTGCTTGACAATGGTGCCGCGCTCGTCCTGCTTGACCTTGTACACCCACTTCAGGCCGATCGAACGGCATCCTAGAGGTGGATCAACGAGCTTCCAAGTCTCGTTTTCCTCGATCACCTTTATCTCCTCCAACATCGCCCGTCGCCAATTTGCATCGCGCTCGGCCAGCGCAAACGTGGGTGGTTCCTTTACACTGACGAGAAGCAACTCTGGGTCATTGAGCAGCCAACCCGCCAGGCCTGAGGGCCTTGTGCCGTCGATGATGTCGTCCAGCTTGCGGAACTGCACCTCCTCACCGTCGTGGAAGGCATACACGAACTCAGTGATGTCGCTTGAAGGTGAGGCGAACTTGATCGGCGTCGATGGAGTTCCCTGTTCCGCCGGAGTGGTCGACACAGCACCTGGAGTGCTCGACACCCCGACTGCAATGCTCGACACCACTCCTGGACCGCTCGTCACCACTCCTGGAGTGGTCGGCACCACTGTAGGAGTGCTCAGTACTAGTCTTGGAGTGGTCGGCACCACTGCAAGACCTCTTGGCTCCGCTACGAGAGCGTTCAGCACCCGTCCTAGAGTGGTCGACACCACTGCAGGACCGCTCAGCACCGCCTTAGGAGTGCTCGGCTCTGTTGATATAGTGGTCAGCACCTCCTCTCCATCGTCTCCACTACCGTGGATGACCAAGTGCTCGACGACGAATGTGCTGGTGAAGCCACCAGCTTTCCCCTTGCCCGAACTGTCCCAGTCCCAGGCCGCCTTCTCATCGAACACCACATCCCTAGAGATGACCACCTTGCCTCTCTTAGGATCATAAAGCCGATAGGCCTTGCTGCCCTCATCGTAGCCTAGGAGCACCATCGACGTGCTCCTGTTTTCCAGCTTGCCGAGGTGAGGCTTGGTGTTCTTCACATGGCCGACGCAGCCAAATGTCCTGAGGAAGGACACATTCGGCTTGCGTCCATGCCAAGCCTCGAACGGCGTCTTGCCCTTCAGGACATTGGTGGGCGCACGGTTGAGGATGAACACCGCCGTGGTCACCGCCTCAACCGAGAACCTTGCCGGCATGCTCTTGGCCTTCATCATGGATCGAGCCATGCCGACCACCGTCTGGTTCCGCCGCTCCACCACGCCATTCTGCTGTGGCGAGTACAGCGTGGTGTGGTGTCGCACCACGCCCTGATCCGCGCAGTATGCAGAGAACTCCATCGAAGTGAATTCGCCACCGCGATCAGTCCACAGCACGTGCAACTTCTTGCCACTCTCCTCCTCCGCGCACACCTTGAACTTCTTGATCGCCTCTGCCGCCTCGGTCTTGCTTCTCAGAAGCTGCAGCCACATGTACTGGCTGCAGTCATCCACCAGTAAGATGAAGTACTTGCGCCCGCCGGGCGTCGCCGGTGTGATCGGCCCGTAGAGGTCACCATGGACTAGCTCGAGGGTCTCTGCCGCGCGGTACTTCATCGTCTTTGGGAACGGCAACCTTCTTTGCTTCCCGGCCAGGCAGCTGTCACATAGCTCGCCTGCGTGCTCGATGTGAGGCAGCCCAGTCACCATCTTCTCTAGCCGACCAAGAGCGTCAAAGCTGAGATGTCCATACCGGGCATGCCACAACCACGGCTCCGTTGTGCGCCGTGCAGCCAAGCAGATGGGCTGCTCCACCTTGAGGTCGAGCAGGTACAGCCGGTTCCGAGACCTCTTCACCTTGGCAAGACGCCGCTGCTCCCGGTCCCTGATCCTGAGGACGCCGTCCTTGATCAGTACCTCGCTGCCACGCTCATCGAGCTGACCAATGCTGATGATGTTTGAACGTAGCTGCGGGATGTAATATACATCCGTTAGCGCGCGGTGCTCGCCGTTCTAGCACCTTATGATGATGGTGCCGCGCCCTCGGATCGCCACCCTTGAGCTGTCACCGAACTTCACCATGCCGGTCACGTCGTCGTCGAGCTCGGAGAAGGCTGCCTTGGAGCCCATCATGTGGTTCCTGGCGCCGGAGTCCAGGTACCACTGCTGCTCCTGGTCGTCGCCCACATGTCCAAGGTGGACTTGGACGCGTGGTTCATCGAGGTTGATAGCTTTCAGAGCCTTCCCAGGCCCTTCCACAACCATCACCTCTCCCTTCTCCTTGGCCTCAATGTCGTGCAGTGCACAGAACGTCGCCATTAGGAGAGTAGCCTCATCATCATCATCAGCCTGCGCCAGATGAGCCTTAGCCTTCTTCTCCTGCTTACGATTTGGGCACTCCTTTGCCCAATGGCCTGTCTTCCCGCAGCGCCGACAGGCGTTGGGGTCGACCTTCTTCTTCTTCTTCTTCTGAAGAAGCCTTGCCGCGGCGCTTGCCATCGCCACTGCGGCTGGAGGAGGCTTCCCTGGAGTTCCTCCGGACAGCCCACTCCTCCTCTGTCAGCAGGTTTGGCCGGGATCCAGATGCCCAAGTAGGTGTCCTAAACCCTTTTTTCAAACTATATAGAAACTATAAACGACATTATAACTAAAAAGAAATCATAGTCCGACCGTGCTCTAAGCTTATGTTATGTCTATCTACTGCCTGAAGACTTGAGTGGCCCAATTCCAATCCTATTACAATTCTAAAAGAAAAGTAAATGCAAAAAATAAATCCTAAATTGAAATGTTTAACTGTTTTTCGATAATAGGAATATTTTATTAAAATTTTAAGAGCAATACATCAAGCTAATACAAAGCCTTGAAAAATTACTCACGATCTCTAGTTAACAAGAGGTACAGAACAAAAATTATAACAAAAAAAAACACAAACAATCTAGTGACCATCAATCCATAAACTAGATTATATTGCCACCCATGTCTCTCAAAAAAGGTAATTGGCCGCAACTCTTTTCCTCTAGGTATCTGAGAGTTGGTGGCTCTCATCAGTACTCATTGCACCACATTTGTCTACCTACCTCTTCATCCTTGTCAGAAACAAGTTCCCTGTAGGTGGTAATCTCCATTGTGGATCGCTGGACTCCAACCCGGCACATCTTCTGGTGGCTTCAACAATGCATCAGCATAATAGGTCATAACGAAATCATCTCTGTCTAGGTGATGCAGAATCACCAAGAGTAACAAGTAAAGGAGTTCAGTAAATGTAATATTATGGTAGAGGTTGATGGATAAATACATGATACTTTTTTTTGGAGTTTGAGGGCAAACTGTCCCGGCCTTTCATTATCATAAAAGACCACAGAAACATTCAGTTACAGCTCAGGATTTAACATCCACCGCACCCAGCACACGCCAGAGCTGGGGCAAAGTCTTACAGCCAACATCAAGAAACGAAAATAATAGCGATCCAGAAAAGCAACTAAAAATTCAGTTGTAGGACACTAGCTTCACGCTAGTTATCTTCACACCGCTTTTAGAGCCTCATTGAACGAACGCCACCAGGGATTGTCAACTACGCTTCGTCCCACTTCGATCTCCTCCAGGTGTATAGTTTTCCACTTGCAGGCATTGGTATCTTCTTTTTTGAACGCAACAGGCATTGGTATCTTCATCATCCATGATCTTCAGATCTCCTCCCGGTAAGGCAACCAGTGAACCCCCTTGGCCGCTTCCTTGATCTTGTTTGTGATAACCAGCAACTGATCTCTCCTTTCTTGCGGGCATAAGACAACCCAGTTTTGGAGAACTCCACCTATCCTGTGAAGCAGTATTTCCATACTCTTCCAGCCAGCCCTCTGAAAACAAATCTCATTCCTGAGTTTCCAGATATTCCAATAAACTGCAGAAGCAAATACATTAACAGTATGTTTCTTATTGCTAAGCCAAAGTTTTCCTATATCAATCAAAGATTCCTCTATTCTAATGTTCAGGATCCTACAAATGATGCACCAGCACTGTTTTGCCACTGCACAATCGAAGAAAAGGTTGTTGGCCCACAGGATCACCGGCTCAGGCGAGTGAACCACTCACCGGTCTTGCCGAGCACCCACTAGCCGTGTCGACCACGAACAAGCGTTGTCCGTCCCCACACACTATGACTAGAGCTTGAAGAAGCACCAATCCCAGAGAGGATCACTGGGCTGCGGTGAAGCGGCCACTGCGCTACCTCAAGGGGACGGTAGATCATGGGATCATCTTCCCAAAGACCGGCGGGAGTAGGCTGCAGCTCACTGTCTTCAAGCTCTAGCCATAGTGTTTGGGGACGAACAACGCTTAGCGGGTGCTCGGCAACATTAGCGGGTGCTCGGCAAGACCGGTGAGTGGTTCACTCGCCTGAGCCGGTGATCCTGTGGGCCAACAAGTGGTATCGGAGCCGTACAAGCGTCGTCGCCAGACTAACCGCTGGCGATGACGGGCGGTTCGGAGATGGATGACAGCAGTGGCACTACGTTGGCTGCCTAGCCACGACCGGAGGTCGTTGTTCGCATGGAGCGGGAGGTCAGCGGCACCAGTTGGCCGACGCTGACTCGCACCAACTATAGAGAGTGGTCGGTGACCATGAAGGTCAAGCTCAGAGCCCGATGGCTCTGGAATGCTGTTGACAAGGGCACCGACAATGAAGAAGATGACATGTCAGCGTTGGAGGCTATCCTCGCTACTATACCGGCGGAGTACAGGGAGCCGTTGGGGGTGAAAAGCTCGGTTAAGGAGGCGTGGGAGGCTATTGCGGCGATGCGCGTCGGTTCCGACCGCGCAAAGAAGGCAACGGCCCAGCTTCTGAAGCAGGAGTACGCCAACCTCAAGTTCAAGGATGGTGAAACGGTGGAGGACTTCTCCCTCCACCTACAGACGCTCATCAGCAAGCTGAAGAGCCACGGCATCACCATCGACGAAGAGGAGGCGGTCTCCAAGTACCTCCACTCCATGCCGACAAAGTACATCCAGATCGCTCTCTCCATAGAGACGATGCTGGACTTGTCCACCCTCACCATTGAGGATGTGACAGGCAGTCTGTGGGTGGTGGACGAGCGCCTGGAGCAGGCGACAGCAACGAAGGACAGCGGGAAACTCCTGCTGACGGAAGAGGAGTGGGCTACTCGGAGGAACTCCGGGAAGGTAGCCTCCTCCAGCCGTGGTGGCGATGGCAAGTGCCGTGACAAGACTTTTTCGGACAAGAAGAAGCAGGTTGACCCCAATGTCTGCCGGCGCTGCGGGAAGATAGGCCATTGGGCACGGGAGTGCCCAAACCACAAGCAGGAAAAGAAGGCTCAGGCTCATCTGGCGCAAGCCGATGATGAGGATGAGGCCACTATCCTGATGGCGACATTCTGTACACTTCACGACATCGAGGCTGAGGAGAGGGAAGAGGCGACGATGGTGGAAGGACCTAGGAAGGCCCTGAAGACTGTCAACCTCGACGAACCATGCGCCCAAGTCCATCTCGGACGTGTGGGCGCCGACCAGGAGCAGCGGTGGTATCTGGACTCTAGTGCCAGCAACCACATGACGGGCTCCAAGGAATCTTTCTCCAGGCTCGACGACGATGTTACCGGTACGGTGAAGTTTGGTGACGGCTCAAGGGTGGCTATCCAAGGGCGTGTCACCATTATCTTCAGATGCCAGAACGGGGAGCACCGCATGCTAACGGATGTATATTACATCCCACAGTTGCATTCCAGCATCATCAGCATTGATCAGCTGGATGAGCGCGGTAGCGAGGTACTGATCAAGGACGGAGTCCTTAGGATCAGGGACTGGGAACAGCGACTCCTCGCCAAGGTGAAGAGGTCCCTGAACCGGTTGAACCTGCTCGACCTGAAGGTAGAGCAGCCGGTGTGCCTGGCAACAAGGCACTCCGAGGAACCGTGGATGTGGCTTGCCTGGTTCGGACATCTCAGCTTCGACGCGCTTGGTCGGCTAGAGAAGATGGTCCGAGGGCTACCCCATATCAAGCACGGAGGCGAGCTATATGACAGCTATTTGGCCGAGAAGCAGAGGAGGCTACCTTTCCCAAAGGCGGCCAAGTATCGCGCGAAGGATGCTCTCGAGCTCGTCCACGGCGACCTCTGCGGGCCGATCACGCCTGCTACAAACGGTGGTCGGCGGTACTTCCTCCTGCTCGTGGACGATTGCAGTCGCTACATGTGGCTGCAACTCCTGATGAGCAAGGACGAAGCGGCGGCGGCGATCAAGAAGTTCAAGACGCGCGCGGAGGCCGAGAGTGGCAAGAAGCTCCGCGTGCTGAGGACTGATCGCGGCTGCAAATTCACTTCGGTGGAGTTCGCTGCGTACTGCGCGGATCAGGGTATGGGGCAGCACCACACCGTGTCGTACTCACCACAACAGAATGGCGTGGTGGAGAGGCGGAACTAGACGGTGGTCGGCATGGTCCGATCCATGATGATGGCCAAAGGCATGCCGGCAAGGTTCTGGGGTGAGGCGGTGACCACGGCGGTGTTCATCCTCAACCAATCTCCAACCAAGGCCCTGACGGGTAAGACGCCGTTCGAAGCTTGGTATGGGCGCAAGCCGAGCGTGTCCTTCCTCCGGACATTCGGCTGCATCGGTCACGTCAGGAAGACGAAGCCGAACCTCACCAAGCTGGAGGATAGGAGCACACCCATGGTGTTCCTGGGCTACGCGGAGGGTACCAAGGCATACCGGCTCTACGACCCACGTGGAGACAAGGTGCTTGTCTCACGCGACGTTGTGTTCAATGAGAAGGCGGCTTGGGACTGGAGCAGTCCGAGAACGGGGGAAGCTGGCGGCTTCACCAGCACCTTCGTCGTCGAGCACTTGGTCATCCATGGTGGTGGAGACGCTGGGGAAGAGGTGCCGACCACTCCGGGAGGAGCGCCGAGCACTCCGGCGGTAGAGCCGAGCACTCCTGGGGCAGTGCCGAGCACTTCTGGAGGGATGCCGAGCACTTCGGGAGGGATGCCGAGCACTTCTGGAGGGATGCCGAGCACGCCAGGAGTGGTGCCGAGAGGTTCTGCAGTGGTGGCGACCACTACAGGACGGGTGTTGAGCACTCCCGTGGTGGAGCCAAGACGTCTTGCAGTGGTGCCGACCACTCCAAGACTGAGGCTGGGCGCTCCTACAGTGTGGCCGAACACTGCAGGAGTAATGACGAGCTGTCTAGAAGTAGTGCCGAGCACTCCAGGTGCTATGCCAAGCACTCCGGAGGAACAGGGAACTCCATCGACGCCGATCGAGTTCGCCTCACCTCCAAGTGACATCACTGAGTTCGTGGACGCTTACCACGAAGGTGAGGAGGTGCGGTTCCGCAGGCTAGATGACATCATCGGCGGCACAGGTCCCTTAGGTCTGGCGGGCAGGCTGCTCAACGACGCAAAGCTGCTACTCGTCAGTGCAGAGGAACCACCCACGTTCGCGCAAGCCAAGCGTGATGGAAACTGGCGACGGGCGATGCTGGAGGAGATGAAGGCGATCGAGGAAAATGAGACTTGGCAGCTCATCGATCCACCTCCAGGATGTCGTCCGATCAGTCTGAAGTGGGTGTACAAGGTCAAGAGGGACGAGCTCGGCGCCATTGTCAAGCACAAGGCGCGCCTCGTCGCCCGAGGCTTTGTTCAGAGCGAGGGCATAGACTTTGAGGAGGTCTTTGCGCCAGTAGCGCGCATGGAGTCGGTCCGTTTGCTACTAGCATTGACAGCAGCAAAGGACTGGCGCGTCCATCACTTGGACGTTAAATCGGCCTTCCTCAACAGCGAGCTGGCGAAAACGGTCTTCGTAAGGCAACCTCCAGGTTTCGCCGTCAAGGGAGAGGAGCACAGGGTGCTCCGACTGCGCAAGGCGCTCTACGGGCTACGGTAGGCCCCACGAGCATGGAACGCCAAGCTTGATGCCACGCTGGGCGAGCTTGGGTTTCAGAGGTGTGCAACCGAGCACGCTACTACACGCGGTGACGGGGGAAGGAGGAGCTCGTCGTCGGCGTGTATGTGGATGACTTGATCGTCACCGGTGCGCGCACGGAGGACATCAATGGCTTCAAGAGCGAGATGGCGGCTCGTTTTCGAATGAGCGATCTCGACGCACTCTCCTACTACCTCGGCATCGAGGTGAGACAGGGGAAGGAGGAACTCACGCTCGGTCAGAGCGTGTATACCTCCAAGCTGTTGGAAAGGAGCGGCATGGCTGAGTGCAAGCCATGTGTGACTCCGATGGAGGAGCGGCTGAAGCTGACGAAGGCCAGCACCGCGGCGAAGGTGGATGCAACACTCTACCGGAGCACCGTCGGCGGTCTGCGCTACCTAGTCCACACGAGGCCAGACATCGTGTTCGCCATGGGCTACGTCAGTCGCTTCATGGAGGATCCCAGAGAGGATTACTGGGCTGCGGTGAAGCAGCTCTTGTACTACGTCAAGGGGACGATAGATCATGGGATCATCTTCCCAAACACCGGTGGGAGTAGGCTGCAGCTCACTATCTTCAAGCTCTAGCCATAGTGTGTGGGGACGGACAACGCTTGTTCGTGGTCGGCACGGCTAGTGGGTGCTCGGCAACACTAGCGGGTGCTCGGCAAGACCGGTGAGTGGTTCACTCGCCTGAGCCGGTGATCCTGTGGGCCAACAAAGGTGTTGCACAGATTCCTCTTCACTACAAAACAAACAGCTTCTATCATCTACTTTCTTTCTCTTGGCCAGATTGTCTCTAGTTAATGTTCTATTGTTAACTAACAACCATAGGAAAAAAAGAACTCTAGGTGGAACTTTGATAGACCATAAAGCAGGGACATGAACAGGTTGAATACCCCTAAAATTGATAATCTTGTACAAAGATTGGGATGAATAGGTTCCCTTAGATGGAAACTGCCATATCAGAGAGTCCTCATCATCAGACAAATTAGTAGTAGAAACTTACTCCACTACTTCTAACCAGGATCTATATAACTCTGGAGACATAGTCCTTCTAAAAGAGCATTTTAGTTCAGTACCATCCCAAAGATCAGCAATAGTCTTACCTTGCTCTACCACTATTCTATATAGAGGCCAGAATTGAATGGCTAAACTTGAGGGGCCAAGCCAATTATCTTCCCACAATCTAACTTTCTTACCATTTCCAACCTTCCATCTATATCCTAGTCTAGCAGCCTGAGCAGCCCACATGAAACCTTTAAAGAAACTAGAAGACCTAGCAATTCTAGTGAGCAAGATATTGGGTTTTCCAGTCTCATATTTGTAATCTAATAACTCTTTCCAGAATTTGTCCTTATCATTATTGTATCTTTTTAACCATGATGCCAGCAGACTAATATTCAAATCTCTCAGGTTAGGTATGCTTAATCCCCCATATTCCTTACACATGGAAACTAATTCCCAATTGGCAAGATGAAACTTATGATTGTCCTCATTGTCATTCCACAAACAGTTGGCCATCTGAGTATTTAAAAGCTTGATGGCCCACTTTGGAAATTTAATAAAAGAGAGGAGATACACTGGAATACTAGACAAACAAGTTTTAATCAGCATAGCTCTAGCAGCTAATGAAAGCAATTTACCTCTCCAACCTGCAATTTTCTTAAGAATTTTGTCTACCAGGGGTTGTATGTCTTCCCTAGAGAGGTTGTCATAATGCAGAGGTATTCCTAAATATTTCAGAGGGGAAGAACCAAGAGGACAGCAAAGAATATGGGCTAATCTGTGTGCTCTATCAGGATCAAGGTTTAAAGGAACTAACTCACTTTTGTGAAAGTTTATTCTCATTCCTGAGACTTGTTCATACCACATCAAGATGTATTTCAAGTTCCTAATGTGAGACTCCTCAGCTGAAGAAAAGAGAATGGTATCATCAGCATATTGGAGGGAAAGAACCCCCCCCTGCTCTAAAGTCTCTTAACAAACCCTGCACTACACCTCTGCTAGCTGCTTTGGAAAGCATCTTGGAAAACCCATCTCCTACTAAATTAAACAAAAAAGGAGACAGGGGGTCTCCTTGTCTAAGTCCCTTACCTGTTTTAAAATAAGAACTGTCTTCCCCATTGATCATGATCCCAACAGAGCCTCCAGTAACTATTTGTTTAATCCACCCTATCCAGAGTGGATCAAAGTTCCTAGCCTTTAAAAAATCAAAAAGAAATTTCCAACTCACTCTATCATAGGCCTTTAAATACATGATACTCTCTTAGAGTTAATAGTTTCCTTAATCTCCAATTAATATTTTGCAACTACTTCATCTTAATAAGGACAATTCTATTTACAATTCAATGGAATGTCTATATAGGAAAACGGGAAAGCATTTTAAACTTACAAAGATATTTTCAAGATGCCAAATTAACAATTTCAATGTATTTCAAATTTAATATGACTTCTGAAAGTTTTAGCTTTACTAGAAAAGCACACTGTGTTTTCTATAAAGGAAAGAATAGGAACCATTTTTAACTTACAAAAACCTCTTGCAGGATTCTAGACTAATAATTACAGTTTAATAGGAATTCATTCTGAATTCTATAAGTTTAGCATCACTAAAAAGGTGCACAAAATTTCTAGAAAAAATAATCAACATGTTTATTAAATTAGAAATCTTTGAAGATATATATACTTACACAAATTTGGGACATTAGGGGAAAATTACCATTTTATGAAAGCCTTTCCCTTTCAGTGTAAAAGATAACAGCAAAATTTCCACTTTATTTATTCAGTGAAGTTATGAGTTATCAACTTCTCACCTTTTGCTAATTTGGGGAAAACATGGACCTAATCTTAGTTAAGTCCTGGTATTAATCTGAAGGCTGGTTTTCCCTGAGCCAATTCTTAAATATGCAGGTTCCTTTACTATGCTCAATGTCCATGTCAAATCCAACATTGACGAGAATTTGCATGTTTCACAAAATGAAAACTGAGAGTCAGAGGTTACAAAAGGAACTGGCGGCACCTGATGCATATGGTTTCCATGAAATCATAAAGTCACCCGGAAACAATTTTGAGGAGAAGGAAACAACTTCACAAGCAAATGGTACTGCAATAATTTGGAGGGGCAGGGACTTGGAAAATATCATGGCTATGGTAAGGGGAAAAAACTACCTGATAATTACCATACTTGGAGCTGTGGGTTTAGGGAAAACAAGTCTCGTCCAACTAGTTTACAACCATAATGAAACAAGTAAGATTTTCAAAAAACAAAAAATGTGGATTCATGTGCCCAAGGGTAAGGCCAGTCTTAAATATATTGGGAGATACATGATAGAACGTGATGGCGGGAAGATCCATGAAAATATGACAGATGAAGATATTATGAATGGTGTTGGTGCGATGCTAAATAATTATGATAGCACCTAATTGTACTGGACGGGTTGTGGAGTGCAAGTGAAAAGGCATTGCAAAACTTGAAGGAGATGTTAACAACAGGCAGCGAGAAAAATGTCAAGGTCATAGTGACCACTCACAGTGAAAAAGTGGCTGCACTGATGTCTACCAGAAACCTACCATATAAACTGGATACTTTATCTGAAGCTAGTATTATGACCATATTCTCTCAAAGGGCAATGGCAAGTGATGATGAAATGGAAATTATTACCCAGCATCCACTGTTCTGGAACATGTTTAAGAAGTATGGAAAGAAAATTATTGAAAGGTGTGAAGGCACACCATTACTAGCTAACTTCCTTGGATCAGTGGTCAATTCTGGACGAATGTCGCGGCAATGGGATGATTACTGGGCACCTGCAAGCATTGAAGAAATGTGGAAAGTAGAAGATTTTGATAACAATAGATGCAACATTTCATTGTTGAGTTGAGATTATGTTTTGTCTATATCTCAATATTTCCTAAAGGATCTGCCATAGATAAGAAAAAGCTTATCCAACAATGGATTGCACTTAACATGATCGAGCCCAGCAGACACGGCAACTTGCGACCTGAGGAAACTGCTGAGGATTATATAGAGCAACTTAAAGAAATGTATTTCCTTCAGGTATGGATACAACTCTTTTCTACTAAAACTATTTCGGTGCAGCGTTAATGAAGCCCAATATTTATGTTCGTTCAATGTAGTTAAGACCTATGATGGTGCGTGCTATAAAATAGGGAGGCACATTTCTGATTAAGGGCATGTTTCGATAGAAGGGCTAATTGTTAGCTAGCTAAAATTAGCCCTAGCCCATCCAAAGGAGAGCTAATAGGTAGGCTCATTTTTTAGCCAAGTCTTCAATTAGTCGTTAGCCAACTCTAGATAATTTGGGCTAATTTTCAGCTCCAGCTAGTAACTAGCCATGTGTATCCAAACAGGCCCTAAGTGTACGTAAAACATCAAATAAACAACACTAGGAATGACTATTTGGTAGAAATGACCCCTTACAATAATTCAACTAACTAGGTTTTATGTGGTACAAGAGTTACAGGCCAAATATATACTAACGAAATGAAGCCTATATAGAAAACTTGATTTTAACCAACCCCACCCATGCAAAGCATGAAGCAAATATAAGAATACAAGATGGCTAGAGGCACAAGTTTAACTGGCAAACAATATTTCTCAAACCTCAATGCAAGCTGCCAAAGGTCCATAAAGGCTTGAAAGAGTAATGATAGAAGATCAGGTAGTAGAAATTGTTGTAGGTTTCTTTTATGACAATTCAGGTTTTATGCAAAACCACTCATACCTTTATAACTAATATCTGCGTTTCTTTATTCAGATTACTGCCCAACATTCCCCAGTAAATGAGAAGGTACTCCATGTGCATAACTTGGCCTATGAACTTGCTAGGTCAGTTGGCAGCAAAGACATCCTAGTGATTTCAGATGCTACAATTAAGAAAGAAGCAAAACAGAGCAGCTGCAATCTTGATTATCGTTATGCACAACTCTCGACACCTGTCCTGCTGTCAATAGATCCAAAGAATTGCATTAATAAAGCAAGGTCGTTAATTTTGAAAACCCTAGAATCAGAAAGGTTGTTTGTTAATCAAGTAATATCAGAAAATAAATATTTGCAAGTACTGGATCTCAGTGGATGTTCCATTTGTGAATTACCAGATTGCATTTTCAAGTTGAAACATCTGAGGTACCTTGATGCTTCAGGATTGCCCATTACAATACTCCCACCAGAACTGGGTAATCTGGTGAAGCTAGAAACGCTGGATGTTTCAGGAACGAATCTGACATTGGTGCCCAGTTGTATCAACAGTTTTGAGAGTCCTAAAATATTTGAACCTGAAAGGATGCCAGAACCTTCAACAGCTGCAGAGTCTTGATGAGCTCCATGAACTATGTTATCTGAATTTGTCAGGCTGCCTTATTGTCAGAAACTTACCAGAATCCCTTCAGGAGCTTAAGAACCTTTGTTTCTTGAACCTTGCTGATGTTCATATATTGCATGAAGGATTACTACAATCACTGGAGAGACTCAAATCTTTGGAGGATTTGATCTTAAGTGGCTTGAAACTCCAAACTCTTCCTGATATTTTTGGTCATCTTTCATCACTTCGATTTTTGAATCTGTCACGATGTTCTACACTGCAACAATTACCCCAGTCATTCTTTGAACTTCAGAGTTTAAAAGGTTTGGATCTCTCATTTTGCTCTGGTATTGAAGAAATCACTGAATCATTTGGAAGTCTTTACTCCCTTATATCTCTAAACCTTTCTGGCTGCAGCAGCCTTAGGATTCTGACAACATTTTTTGGTGACCTTATTCATTTAGAAGAACTCAATCTATCATACTGTACTGCACTTGCAAAATTACCGATATCTTTTCGTAGACTTGAACATCTTCATGTGCTCAAACTATCTAGATGTGAGCATCTTATAGAACAAGTCAACTATCTCGCCAATAGTTTAGAGCATCTAGAGCTGACATCTTGCCAGGATATAAATTTGCAATCCAATCTTTTTAGTTATTTAACAAGACTGAGGATATTGGACCTCTCTAATTGCTCTCAGATGGAGATCGTTATTGGTACCCCTGCAAATCCGGAAGTTCTAGTCCTAGCGAATGTTGCTCTTCCATTGGATCTTAATTTTCTAACTCAGCTCCAGAACCTTCAGAAACTGGATATTACTGGTGCTACATTGAGTACAGCGGCACTGTCAAACCTGAAACATATCTTAAGTTGTATGCCTATGCTCAAGTCTGTTGAGACAAACAGTTTGGATGTTTATTCTATTCTGCCATCAAGGATCTCAAGAGTGATGAATTCCCTCACTGGTGTGGAAAGTTCAAATGTCAGAGACAGAGAAAATACTGATGGGAGGCAAACTACTTCAGGTATTAGTTTATGGAGAATTTATCTACGGTAGTTACACTTCTGCTTGAAATGTATAAACTCAATCTCAATGGACCGTGCAGATGAATAGTAGTCGCGCAATGTGCTTTGGACAACATAACACTTTCTATTTTCTGACTAAGATGGAGCAACAAATGTGAATAACTTGCCATACTGAGACCAAGTAAAAATCCAAATTGTCTTATATTCAGTTTCAAACCATTCTAAGATCATGCTTAGCCATTTTGGGACTATTTTGCAAAATTTCTACAAGTTCTGAATCCCAAAATATAATGTTTATTTTTTTTAAACATACCTTGTTGACACCTTTGTCACAATGCAGTAGTAGAAGCAGGAGGGCCAAACACTTCTGCTGAAGGATCAGATCTGGTTGGACACTCATCTTCAAGCAGTGAAGAGATAACTGAAGATACTTCTGTTGAGAATGCAAATAGAGACCTGACCTCCAGCACTAACTCAGATGCAACTAAAGTTGATGCACTTGAAGATTATGCTAATGTAAGTTTCCATTTTTCCTCTGATATTATTGACCGCAGCTCTCCTGTTCGAGATATACATACATATATATATATATATATATATATATATATATATAACTACTACCCTGTAGTTGACTACAAAATAACTTATTCTATAGCCACTTTGAGTTACGATAATTACTATGTTAATTTACGAGATTATAGTAACTCCTTACTAAGTGGCTTATTATAACGTTATGGTAAAATATCCCCATGTGTTATAATAACTCAACTATCGTAAATATGTATTGACATTATCGTAAATTAGTATATAAAATTATCATAAATGGAGGTGGCTACAGAATAACTTATTTTGTAGCTGGCTCGACGGTGGTGTTACGGCGTAAGTCGTTAGTGGAGGGGCAGAGGACGAAGAGGTGGCGGGAGCCTCTGCCACCGGTGGAGGCAGGGGAAGGGCCTGCGGTGCGGGGCGGGGTGGCGAGGTGCTGAGGTCGGTGGCGGCAAGCGCGAGAGAGCACCGGCGGGGTGGGGGTGGGGGTGGCGTGGCACCAAAGAGGAGTCAATCAATCAGGCTGCTCGCTGGTGTGTTTGCTCGGTAGTTTTGGTTTGGTTTGTCTTTGCAAAGCTTCCTTCAGCCTTTGTCCATCGAGATGTTTGATGGATTCCAGTAAATTCCATAAGGCTAGTCTAGTGAGTTTCGTACGTCGTTTTCAAAAATACCATCTCAAATAAAATATAATAAAACTTTAATGAAACAATCACTCTCAATGTATAGTTTCATTCTGTAGTTTCATAAACATATAATTCTACGACGAGTTGGTAACTGTGTCAAGAGAGTTTCATCCGCATGAAACTCATTTTCTCTCTTTTTCTTAAATATGGTGTCACATCATCAAAAGTGCCTACATGATCTTATTAGATGCGGATAAAACTTAGATGTAACTCCTTCTGAGACCAGCCTTAATGGAAGCATGGTAAAAGTCTATGTTCAGCCCGGCCTAAAATTTCATAACTATCTTGGGAGCTTGGTCCGTATGAATGCATCGTAAATGTTGTGTTTTTTATATAGAGTTATTACTTATTCCACTATTAAAACACATTGTTTTTGGCCTCCAAGGAGGTAAGGAGGTATGGTTGCGGAGTTTGGCAAAGGCCAAATACTTGGTCTGTTTGGGTTGTATGGTCTAAAGTTTAGTTGGCTAACATTAAGGACAAAAACTTTGGATCACTTTAGTTCACTTGTATGGTTTAAAGTTTTTGTGAGGTTGGCTAAACTTTAGATAACACTTTAGACCTAATATTTAGAGCCTCAAGAGCTAAAATAGTCTAAAGTTTAGTAGCTAAATTTTAGACTATGGGATTCAAACAAGGTCTAGTTGTAATCCTTGAGGTGGGTACTATTTTAGCAAACTGCCTTTATGTTTTTTTACTACTCCCTCCATCCTAAATTATAAGTCATTCCAACATTCTTGGAGAGTCAAAGCATCTCAAGTTTAACTAAATTTATATGATAAAATAATAACATTTATGAAATCAAATAAATATCATTGGATTTTTTCATTAATTATATTATATTTTCCTAGTACACCTATTTGATATTATAAAACTTTATAATTCTCTCTATAACTTTAATTAAACTTGAGATATTTTGACTCTCAAGAACGTTGGAATGACTTATAATTTAAAATGGAAGGAGTAGAATTTTGATTGTTTATGCAAATAGAGATAGAGATGATAGACAGTTTTTCAGCAGTTATAGAAGAAGAGATTATTCCTCAAAGAAAAAAAAAAAGTAGGGGTGATATTATACATGGAGAACAGGTGAAATTTTCACGTTTCACAATTTATCTTTGGGCCTACCGGCATGGTTTTTTACCAAAATTTTACCCATGTCGGTTAGGAGATTTTGATCCCTAGGGTCTGAAAAGTTGTAACGACAGATTTTTTTTTAAAAAAAACTAACATTGAAATCTGCAGCTTTTCTAGTTTTATTCAACCCTAGAAAATGTAAACATTTTAACCTAATTATGTGTCAACATTTAGATATTTTCCTTATTAGAGTAAGTGATGCATCATGAGTTTATTTCTTAACTTTATTGGAATAACTTCATTCTTAATACTAGTACTAATTATAAGCGTACGAGGAATGAGGCAGTGACATATGAGTTCATTCCATCCTACAAACCAAACAAAAAATTGAACAGTGAAGTGATGATGGATTACCTCATTCCACAGACCAAACACACTACTAGAATTTTGCATCTTCTTTTCTTTTAATATTGCAATCATGTACTTCTTCTAATAAAAATCGGCAAATCTCTTGCTACCTTTCAAAAAAAAAAACTTACATCATGTACGCATCTTAAACTGCCATTCAGCTACTAAAACTCCTGTTTCTTCTTCAGCCAAACATAAATGGAGAGCCAAAATTACAAGATAGTGAACATCATGCCAGATCAATTAAGTACTGCTCGTCTTCATCCTTCTCAAGTGGAGCATTACCATCGGCTTCCTCGTCAGGCACCTCAACACTTGACTCAAATTTCAAGACCGAAGGCGGTACCGCAATTCAAGCACTCTATATTACTGGTGCTGGCAATTGATAAAGGAGTTCTTTATATAGTTTAAATTTAAACTAAACGGAGTGCCACCACACTTGTTCAAGAACCGGTAAGGATCAGATTGTTTTACTGTATAGTTTGGTACCAGGTTGGATAAACCCTAAAAGGAAGGAGATTGCATTTTTTTGCTCCACTTAGTTTTTCAGAGGCCTAATCTCGGTTAACCAACTAATTTATCAACCGCAGTAACTGAACTTTCAACAACATAATTCCTCCGTGGGATTAGTATTTCGTAAAAGCTCAGTTGGTACAACGAAAATATTGATTGGCACATTTTGGTTTTCGGATATAGAATGCACATGGTTATAGTATCTAAACTAGACATATTTACTAGTGAGTACATTGGGACATCCTTATTGTTGGTTAGCCAAAGGTCCTAAGTTTCTAACAACATCACCTTCCCAGGATTGACATCTCATTGAAGTATAATAATTGGATATAACGTGGCAGGCCCTGTGACACATTGCAAATAGGATGAGATCTCCGTGCTTGGTTGATGACATCAAGTGTCTTAAGGAGAAATGGGAGGGACAGAGGGATTGGCATCACATACGACATTCCAATTAACGAACCACGCAAACCTCAAAGATTTGACTGTCTGAAAACAGGAGATACGGGCATAAGATGGACGCTATTGAAACAAAAGATAGCAGGAAAATGAGAAGATGATGATTAAGCAATTCTGCAGCTGCTACGTTAGCCTATCGCCCTTGGCATAATTTCAGTTGATATTTTCCATAGCTTGAAATATTGTACAAGTGATAATTATTGTACATATACGATCTATCGTGCACTCCCACCAGTTTCACTAGAGTGAAGGTATCTTTTGTTTTTCCTCGCCTAAGAGTTGAAGACCTGTTCACTGTTCAGAGAGTTGGGGTCCTCCTTCACGGCTCCTTCTGCCACACTCTATGAACTATGAGGACAAATTCCCTGTATATACAATTGTATAATGTATATTATATAACATTGCAGGATAAGCAGTACCAGAGCTCTTGTACAGGGAAAATGAATTATTTTTAAGTAATTTCCTTTGGCAAATGGTGAAGTTAACTGTGTAAAAAAGATCTTTGATTTGTTGTCAATACTACACCAAAAAACTTTTGCAAGGCGTTTGGAATTGGGCCTTGGAGACGGTTGGGCCGGCTGCCCGCCTCGGTTATTCGTGGCCGGGCTGCCGGTCCAACAACCGCCTCTGTTAATCTATTTATGGAGGCGGGCACACTATAAGACCCGCCTCGGTAAATACTGGCTCAGCTCGGAGCCCAGACAACCCATCTAGGCCCGATATCGCGCTCAGTATATATATACCGCACTTAGGGTTTCATTCTCACCCATCCAACTCTCTCTCAGCTCCTTCACCCGACGGCGCCACACACCTCACTCTCTCACGGGAAACTCGCTTCCATCTCTCTCTCTCCCAACCTCACCTCTCTCGCGGTGGCGCTCTCCGGCGGCTGGTGGCCGCGCGCCTCGGCGGCGAGGGCCCGCACGCTCTCCAGTGGCGATGGATTCGCCCCCTGGCAGGCGTGGGGCCGCGCGACACGGCGGGTGTGGTGGCCGCACGACACGGCTAGCGGTGCCCGCGTGCCCCGGCGGCGAGGGCCCGCGCACACCCGGCGTCCATCTCCTCCTCCTTCGGCAGTTCCATGTAGGGGTGGCGCGGATCTTCAGGCAAGGGCGGCTCCGAGCTGCGGCAGCGTGGGGCGGCACAGATCTCCTCAACCAGGGGCGGATCTGCTCTCCTGCGCCCTCTCTCCCTTCCTTCTCCGCCGGATCCGACGAGTGGCAGTGCAGATCTGGTGAGCGCAGTGTAGAGCCGACGAGCAAAGCAGCAGCCCGTGGATGGGCTCGACGGGCTTATCCATGGATTTCTCTTTTTTGTTTTTATAATTTGATTTATCGAGGCGGGCATTTCAACCGCCTCGGTAAATAGCTGATTTACCGTGACCTTTGAGCTAAGGCGGTTGTGATGCCCGCCTCTCTTAAGTTTACAGTAGTAGTGTGTGTTAACTTGAATGGGTTATTTTCTTGTTGCATCTCATTGTTTCGTTTGTTAGAGGTCAGAGCTAGGCAAGATGACCTTCGTTGGACACTTTTCGGATCCTGCTGTTGTCAGAGTTTTTTTGCTTGCGCTAGTGATTTCAACAGTTAAAAGGCAGGAGATATATTAATCGGATACTTCTAACGCACAGCCGGCCAGCCACACTGCCACCTTCGTCCCATCCCTGCTTGCCTCGCCGCCGACCGCGCCGCCCACCTCCCAGCCCCGCCCCTCGACCCCGCCCTCCTTCTCATCCTTGCCCCACCGTTGCCCACCGCCTCGCCGTGAGCGCGCCCGTGACGGCCTCCTTCCCCCCTCCCGCCGCTGTCATGGCCATGGGTGCCCCCGCTCTGACTTGGCCTGACCGCCTCCATCGCCGACAGGACCCTAAAGCCGCCCTCCCACCGTCCCCACCGTCTGGCCGGCCAGCCTTTCCTACCCCTTCTCTTCTAAGCCTGCCGGAGTTGGGGAAGAAGAGGGGCCCACCGGAACCCTAACTCAGGAGTGCTTGAACGCAGGGGGAGGAGGAGGAGGAGGACACACCTCGGCGGCGCTGAACTCGTCGCCACCAGCCGAACCCCGCCGCTGGAGTTGGGAAAGATGCATGAGGTGGAAGCAGTTGAGAGGTGGAAGAAGAGAGTGCACGTGGGGAGGGCGATTGGGGAGGTGGGCGTGGAGTGTGCCGAAAAAACGGCCGGCCTGTAACTAGTCTTTATTCCGTATTAATCTCCTAGACTACATTGGAGCACAGAGATTTTTCTTTCTTTCTAGGTTTTTTTTCAGTACTGGAGATAATTTGAGGTACCCTTGTAACATGACTTCAAATTTGTTCGGTATATTTGTTTCATACTGACTCGTAATCTACATGTGTTCGGCATGATTTGGTGTTGCTATGATTATGGTCGATGCGTTCATCATCGTGGCATCCAGTTCGAGTCCGAGAACATCACTGAACCGTGTTTGTGCCTAATACAGTGAGGGATTAATTAATCGAGTAAAGAATGAAAACTCTGTGGGGATTAGTTGAATGAAGCTGAAGAATTAATGCAAGTGTTCTGAATCAGCAGGCTATGCATCAATCAATAGGGCCTGGAAGAATCATGGTACGGCGACGACCGGCGCGCTCCGGGCCGCGGCGGCAGGTCCCGGTGTCCCGCGGCCCCCTCCTGCAGGGCCTCGATGTCCTCGAGCGCGGCGACAACGTCGTCCATGTCGGGGCGCCTCTTGGGGTCGCCGGTGAGGCACTTGCCGGCGAGCCTGGCGGCCCGGAGCGCGGCCTTGGTGTGGTACTGGCCGTCGATCCGCTGGTCCATGAGGCTCTTGAGCTTGCCGGCGCCGGAGAGGTAGGGTTTAGCCCACTCCACCAGGTTGTGCTGGTGGCTCGGCCGGTTCAGGTCGTGCGCCCGCAGCCCCGTCAGCAGCTCCAGCAGCACCACGCCGAAGCCGTACACGTCGCTCTTCACGTACAGGTGCCCTGCATGCATGCAAGTCTTCGTCAACGTACGTGATGAGCTCCTGGTGGCCGTGCCATTGCCGTCGTCGTGCTCGTGCAGGTGCAAACCTAGCTACATACCGGTGGCGACGTACTCCGGCGCCGCGTAGCCGTAGGTGCCGATGATCCGGGTCGTGACGTGCGACTTGCCGGCGGAGGGCCCGTTCTTGGCGAGCCCGAAATCCGACAGCTTCGCAGTGTAATCCTGAAAACATTGACATGTCTGTGGTCAGTGGACATGGTAGCCCAGGAGAAGACCACCTATGCACATGCTTGCTTTTGCAGAAGATGTACCGAGTCGAGGAGGATGTTGGACGCCTTGAAGTCCCTGTAGATGACCTGCTTCTCCGACGAGTGCAGGAAGGCGAGGCCGCGCGCCGCGCCCGTGGCGATCTTGAGCCTCCGGCTCCACGACAGCGCCTCCAAGTTTCCACCCCCTGCTCAGACAGACATTTTCAGTTTTTGACTCCCAGCAAGTCAGACTGCAGGACGCTCAATCTCATACAGAGCACCATGTGGCGTCGCCATTGCCAAAACTTGTAATTTAATCTGACCATGAACAGCATGCATGACTTGTACAAGCGACTTGCTCAAACTAGTCAAACTTGGGCGCCTATGTATCCAAAAGTCAAACGCGATTCTAGAAGGCAAAGGTCAGACAAAATTCATGCGTCCATTTTCAAACTATGTTAGGCAGGTGATAAGTGACCGGGAACACTCCCCAGAAGTAAACCATACTTTATACCATAGTGCCATTGCAGTTCGTCAATCGTATAGAAGTAAACTGAGAGTGGACCGGCAGGTTTTGCCAATCTGAATGTAATGAAAAGTAGAATGCCAATCAAACGAACTGCCAATGTTGGCGGTGGCAAGCATGCAGGCTGCTTACTTCTGAAGAGATGGTTTTCCAGGCTGCCCTTGGACATGAACTCGTACACCAGGAGCAGCTCCCTGTCCTCGCCGCAGTAGCCCAGCAGCCTCACCAGGTTGGGATGCGACAGTCTGCCCAGGAAGTTGACCTCCGACTGCACTTGCCAACACAAGGAATAACATATATGCACACATCAGAGACGCCGCCACTGGCACGCCGATGAACTCACAAGTAACACCACAAGTAATCAGAGGGGAGGGGGGAGGACAGCTGGAACGAACATGGATAATATATACGAGGGCTAAACAATCCACAAGCAAACAAAGGAGTCATGTTCACACTACATTAGCACACTGATTGGCACTGCATGTTCTCAAATGGTCATGGACTCATGGATGATCATAGAGATACATTGTACCAAGGATGGCATGATGGATTTTGTATGGGAGTCCCTATCTTATCTCTTATCTAGGGAGGAAACTAAACCAAGAGGAGTAGAAAAATGCAACTTCATGGCAAGCTGGGGCCGGCAGAAACTACAAGAGTTGACTTGTACAGTGTTCCACGAAGAAAGGGACATGTAGAACTGATTAGCTGAACCCACAAATTTCATCAGGATTCTAAAGAAAAGACGCGATTTCATCAAACAAAACGAGAGAGAGGGGGGGGGGGGGGTGGCGGAGGAGATTTTCCATGTTTTAGAAGCACACAAACACTGATGGAATGGAACGAACATCCAGGCGAAGAAATGGTGCAGAATCGATCAAGAGGCGATCGATGGATGGGATGGATCACCTGCCACTCCTGCAGGCCCTGGATGCTCTCCGGGTTGAGCTTCTTGACGGCGACGATGACGCCGGCGTTGCTCTTGGCCGGGTTGAGCGTGCGCTCGTCGACCCAGCCCTTGTAGACCCGGCCGAAACCGCCCTCCCCGAGCACCATCTCCGGCTTGAACCCGCGCGTGGCCGCCCGCAGCTCGGCGAGCGTGAACTCCCTCAGCCTCGGCGCTTCCAGAACCCGCCGGGGCCCTGGGCACGGAGGACCGTCGTCTCCTCCCTTGTCTTGCTGCTTCGCCCCGCCGCCGCGGCCGCCGTCACTCAGCTTCGGCGGCGGCGCCCTTGTCGTCGTCGTCGGCGGCGGCCCTGCACGTGCACACGCCAGCATCGATCAGACGTCGGTCAGACCATCACGGCGGCCGGCGGCGTGGCCGAGCCGGAGAACTCGATCGGAGCTAGCGTGCGGGCAGAGGCGGGCAAACCTTTGGTGGGAGGACGACTCTGCGGCTTCGCGTTGGCGTCAGCAGAGCCGCAGCAGTTCCCCATGGCGTACGGCGCAGAGCAAGCAGCTAACCAACCAACCACGCGTTTCTCTCTTCCTCCTCGTTCACTCTCAAGGCGCGCGCGGGCGTGTGCTCTTGTGCAGCTGCTGCTGCGCACGTTCTCCGACGGTGTGTGCTGCTGCTACTACTAATCATCAGGACTCAGGAGAGGAGAGGAAGAAGGGACGTGGACAGCGTGGTGGGAACGGAGAGGAAAAGATCAAAGAAAGGAGGGATGGAAGTCCAGGAAGGAGATGGCGCGCCAAGGCAAGGGAAGGCACAAGGCAGACGACATGAGGCGCTGCTCTCTGGTCCTGGCGTGGGCTTGGTCTACGGAGCACAACGCACCCACTCCATTGTCGCAGCTTCAACTGTGAAGTCGTTCTAGGCACTGGGCTCCTGGACTCGGTCCGCGCAAGTGTTTCCTTCTGTCACTTCGTCCACGCTAAGATTGCGCTGTTTATAAGCGCGTGTTTAGTTACACCCCAAATTCCCAAAAGTATTACCTATCATATCGAATGTTTGCGGCCCGTGTATGGAGCATTAAATATAGACGAAAAAAAACTAATTATATAGTTTGGTGGAAAATTACGAGACGAACATTTTGAGCCTAATTAGTCCATGTTTGAACACTAATTGCTAAATAAAAACGAATGTCTTCAAGAACATAAATTCCAACTTCCTAAAACTAAACAAGGGCTAATTTGCAGAGCTGGACGCCCTCCCCTTAACTGGAAAGTGGGCTCCACGCTCCACGCGGTCTACTTGTCAGTGGATTGTGGAACCGAGTAGCCGAGTAGGTAGGTGGTGGTCACTGTTCCGTAGCCCTGTCAACGCGTGATTGATCTATGGCTCTACTCTCACAACCTTTGTTAAGGGCCGTTTGGTATGGAAGCGCACAGCGCACTGGTCCTCCACTCAAACACACAAAGCTCAAGAGAGCTATCAACAATGTCCTTTTCGCAACTCAGCCGTTCAAAAAGTTATCTCGGGTTTATTCATTCCGCACCGTGCCTTAAGAGTGGGAAAACATTGTTCCTTGAAACGATCGTTTAGTCTATTTACATACCATTTTAAACACTACACGACGATACATTGTTTCTATTTAATCGATTGTTTTGCTCGTTTAATTAGTTGTTTTATCCGTTTACACTGTATTTTGCCTGAATAATGGCTAAACGGCAAGTGGTCAATTACTTATCATTTAGCGTTTTGGACAACATTGTCTCCGAATCACTTCTTGACATGCTAGAACCTTACTCCTGAGATGCGAATTAGGTGTTGTCCAAATCTTACTCTTCTTCACCAACTATGTCTCCTCTTTTAGGACAGTGAGGTGTTGGCCCTCTTTCTAGGTCGTGCCACCTCTCTCCATGGCTGGCAAGACCGCACCATCCCTATCCCTAGTCTTTGTGCCATAGATCCATGGCTAGCAAGATGTCAAGTGGCGACTCTCACCTTAAGTTGCGCCCATAGACCGTGATGCTCGTTCTACTGCCAGGCCATTTCCATACCTGCGCCACTGCATTGTACCTTTCTAGCTACCACCTAGTTGGTTGTGGTTGTGCCTATTTGCGATTTGTCGAGGAAATGGAGTAAATTAAGCTAGAGAGGCTGGGAGCTATTTCTACCGGTCTACTGTGCTTCTTCGCTGTCTCGTCAAGTAGAGTGGAGCAGAGCTAGAGTGATTAGGAGCTGGACCCCCACTAGATACACATTTAACATTTTGAGTTGTAATTTTCATATTACCATTCTATAGATATGATGAACAACATAAGAGGATGTTTGGATCTAAACAACTAAAAGCTAGCCATTGAAATTAGCTCTAGTGAATCAAAATACCATAACTGATAGCTCAAAATGAACTATCCACGTAATAAATAGTATATTATTTGCGTCCCTAACTAAATACAACTAACTATTAGATTAAGCACTGAAAGGAAATTAAACCTTGCAAATAGTCTAGCTAATAATAAAAAAAGCTAGCTGATTTTCCTTAGATAGCAAAGTTATTTAGCATGCAAGCACCCTCAAAGTTGGAAAATGATTGACGGGATATACTCATATAGAATTCTAAAAACACGTTTGGAATACGGAAGGGGTACTTGATTACTGCCCGGCAGATGGGATTAACGAAACGATACAATTAATAGGAGGGGCGGGCACGTCGACGTCGGCGACGGAAAGCGGCGTCACGGCTGGCGCGCTCCTCCGTTTCCTGGAAGCGGGCGCCCAGCCAATTTCCGCCGCGCGCACTGACGGCAGCCACAGCCAGCTCCATCTCTGAAGCCGGCAACAATCGTGGCGCCCTCGCGATCGCCGTCGCTTTCTCGCCCGAGTCCGGGCGTCCGCCCCAGACATGGAACCCATCGCCGATCTTCGGATCGCGGATAGGCCGTTGAGGGGTGTCTCGCCCCTCGCAAACAACAGCCGGTCGCCCGGATTCAGTTGACCGCGACTAAAAGAGATCAGCAGAGGTTTTTTTTTTTTTTTTTTTGACCACAATAAGCCGCGACCCGTCGCGCTATAGCAGAGGGCGCGACCCACCTCACTCCGCCCGACCGCTCCGCTCCACCTGCCCACACGGAATGACACAACCATCCATTAGCAGGCAACCACCGATGTCCAGCCAGGCAGCCAGCGCTCCAAATCTCCCAGAAAAATAAGGTTAACAACCGCGGGACGTCAGGAGTCTGACACAAGTTAACAAAAATCAAAACACTTATTTTAAATTAGTACAACTTTTGAATGGTTTATCCGTGTTCGATTTTGTATGCACCATTGTGTTCTGCGTGACGAGCTAGACAGATCACACTTACATATGTTTCGAAGAATTTTATTTTAGTAGCAATTTATATGTAATATGTGCTAGGAGATTTATCAAAGAAGTTACTACATGTAATACTAAAGTTGCTACTGAATAATATACTGAAGTTGTTACATAGTATGCACAAGCTCGGAAGCAAAAATCAAAGAGAGTTACTACCATGTAATACTAAAGTTGCTACTACAAAAACATATGAATCCTCTCCGCGCTAAAACACATGAATGCAAAAAGCGAAAAACTTAACTAAAATTGCAAACTGAAAAACTAAACTAAACTAAACTATGAAGACTAAAGTAGACACCATGAAAAAAAATCCAAAGAAAACTAAAACCGAAAGTACAATGAACTAGAATTGAAAATGACAACAAATAATGAAAAATGAAATTGACAAATAAGTTGCTACACATTTAATACATAAGTTGCTACATGCTTAATACATAAGTTGTTAAACGTTTGCAAGTATATATAATTTGTTGGAAGGTTAATATATAGGTTGCTACATACTTAATACATAAATAGTTATTACATATATAACATAAATTGTTAGTACATACAAATTATTTTGAAACACATGCATCATAGTCTTATTTCATAGATCTCATCACAAGTGGCACAATAGTACAAACCAGTGAAAAAATTGAAACTAAAATTACCAGTGAATAGAAAAGAAATTAACAACCAAAAAACAAAACAAATAATTGAAAAAAAAGAAATAAGTTATTATATAATTAATATGTAGGATTTACGAATGCATTCAAACCTAAAATGGTGACTAAGAACTGAAACTAAAAAAATATTAAAAAAACAAGACCGAAAACTGAAGCTGAGAGGCAAATTCTTTTGTGGCAATTTATGTGTGCAATAGTTATCCTTTTATAGCAACTTATATATTATAGGTAAGTCAACTAATATGCAGGATTTAGAAAGACATTCTTACCTAAAAGGGATTGAAACAAAACTGAGAGAACTGAGACTAAACAAAACTGAAGAATGAAACAAAAATAAGAGAACTGACACTGAAACAAAACTAAGTGGAACTCTGAACTGGAACTGAAACTGAACCTGAACCTGGACATGAAAATTAAGACCGAAATAATTAGGGAAGAATGAAGTATGATAACTGTAATTGAATACTGAAATTGGAAAGATAACATAGAGGAAACTGAAATAGCTAATACTTAAATTATAAACTGAACTAAAATTGAACCTGAACTGAACCAAAACTGAATGCTGAAATTAATTACAATGAACCTGAACCTACAACCTAAACATGACTGAAAATACAACAGTCAAAATAAAAACTTAAATTGAAAACTGAAATAAAAAATAGAAATTAAAGACTGAAATTACATACTGAACAACATGGAAATAATGTTCAATCTGATGTCCATCAATTTCTGGAAGCTCGTGATATACATCTAGTACAGACAGCCTTATTGAACCAACACAATCAAGAAATCAGAAAAAACTAGGGTTCAGGGTGATCTAACAGGCGAATCACTCGGCATCAGCATCACAGCACCCGGAGAGAGCGGCGGCGTCGAGCTCCTGCTGCTGAAAGCGCTCGAGCGCCTTCTCATGCGCCCAGGTCTAGATTGTGAGGTCGAGCTTGGCGTTGAGGCCGACACCGAGGATGACGACGGTGAGGAAGGAGGTGAAGTAGCAGGGCAGCTCCCGCGACTCCCCTAGCGGCGGCGACGGACGGTAGAAGAGGTACCCCTTGGGCCGCTCCTCGTGCCCCGGCGTCGTCCACCGCCCCGCGCCTTCGCCACCACCGCGCACGTGGCATGCCTCCCGCCGCCGTCGCGGCCATCGAGATCTCCCGCATCGATGCCGCCGGTGAGGTGCGTCGCCTGCGATATATGGGAATGGAGAAGCTGTGCGGCCTGTGGGAGCGGAAATGGGGTGCTCTTGCCCCGTGCGTGGGCTGCGTGGTCGCGTGGGCTGCGCGCGCAACGCACCGCACGCGACCGGCCGAGCATTAGAGTTTGCATTTTTTTTTGAAACTCAAGAGGTCAGCAGAGTTTGTTTCGTTACGGTCACAGCCTCACAGGTCAAAAACCGACAGCCTTTGGTAAAAAGGGGAAAAATTTACCCCAACTGCCGAACGTCGCTGTCCTTGTCCTTTTGGGCTTTGGCCCGTTTTATCCAATAATTCTGGGCCCAAAAAGTTCGCCACCAGCTGCACAAAGTGCAGACCGTCCGGAGAAGACGACACCAACGACAATCATCGTCGTATGCGTAATGCGTTGACAGTGGTTAGCCGAGAGAGAGAGAGAGAGAGAGAGAGAGAGAGAGAGAGAGAGAGAAGAGGACCCCTGCCGCTGCGTGCTTAGGGCAGCTCCAATGTATAATCAGAAGGAGGGTGCAAAGAACCGACACCTCAATCGGTGCTTTGTTAGCAAAAACTGCTCTAACGTGTAAAATTCTTAGCACATGCTAAGGTGGACCCACAGCAAATAAAAAATATTGTGTGTCCCGAACTTTTCCCAACCTACCGGTCTTCTTCCCACGGACTCGTGGACTCCTCCCGGCCTTTCCTCCCATTCCGCTCCCCTTCCATATCTACACGCGACACCCTAGCTGCGGCGGCGCATAGGCAGTCGCTCCACGCAGAACAGAGCCGCTTGCGTGTCCGTCTTCCCCAGCGGGCTAATAGCAGGCGGCGCTGCATAGATTTGTCACCAGCAAGGCGTTGTGCATCAGGCGGCCAGCTGAGCCACGGGCGCGGGCGCAGCAGGCACAGAAGAACACCGGCAGAGGGCCCACGACAACGGCACGGAAGAGCGAGCCCGCAGATCCCTCCGCGGCGACATGCTTTTCCTAGTTCCATGGTTTGAGCTGCAGCCGCATCTGCATGATGGTGAGGCTCTGCTTTTCTTAATCAGTGACACAAATTAGTTTTGCTTTGTCGTACTAAAAGATGGATGTTGTTGTACATGTTCACCAAATCTGCATCTTATTAAACAAGGAGTACAGATGAAGAGACCTAGTGCTAAATGGTCTACCATGGGGTTTACAATTAATAAATTACAAATAAAGTGACCTAGCGTAAAACTGAAATATATGAAGCTAAGATTGTTCCGCCCCAAACTTTTGCCATAAATGCTCCACCAAGTCAGCCTTGAGTTGATGATGCTTTTCTCGATCATGAATGGCATTGTTTGCTTCTAGTACTCTGGAGAATTCATAAACAGGGCCATGGTTGAACCCTGCCAAAGGTTGAGAGCTTCCCTGATCATAGTGAGCATCTTCATCTTGGATATTGTACTGCTCTTTAGTGTGCCATTGCACGGCATACAAATCCCTCTCATCTTCAACTATCATGTTGTGCAGTATTATACATGCGTACATGATATATGCAAGTGTTTCTTCTTTCCAAAAACGTGCAGGCCCTCGTAATATAGCGAATCGTGCTTGCAAAACTCCAAAAGCCCGTTCAACATCTTTTCTGGCAACTTCTTGAAATTTTTGCAAATAATTTGTGTTTCTCACTATAAAGCAATGGGATTGTCTTGACAAAGGTTATCCACTCTGGGTAGATGCCGTCAGCTAGGTAGTACCCCATATTGTACTGGTTCCCATTCACTGTAAATTGAACTGTAGGAGCACGTCCTTATAATATGTTTGTAAACAACGGTGACTGATTCAAGACATTAATGTCATTGTTTGAACCAAGAACACCAAAAAAAGCATGCCATATCCACAAATCATGTGAGGCAACTGCTTTAAGCATGATTGTTGATACTCCTTGATCACCACTGGCGTTTCCAAGCAACCGGACAATTCTGCCAATGACAATGCATACGATCAAGACTCCCTAACATTCCAGGAAAGCCACGAGCTTCACTTACATGTTGTAACCGCCGGGTATCTTCTTCAGTGGGTCTTCTTAGATATTCTGGACCAAAATTCAGTCTAATGCCTTTCACAAATCTAGTCAAGCACTCAATGGCAGTGCTTTCAGCAATCCTTAAACCTTCATCCAATAGATCTGTTGGGCTACCGTAGACCAACATTCGCATAGCTGCTATGCACTTAAGTAAAGGTGAAAAACCCAGCTTGCCAAAGGCATCTATACATTGACGAAAATACGGAGACCACTCACCAAGGGTGTGCACAATACGCTCAAATAGATGCCTCTTCATCCTAAACCTTCGCCTGAATTGAGCATCAGTGTATACTGGGTTGTCGCAAAAGTAATCAGCTTGTAACCTCATGTTTGCATCTTCCCGATTCCGATCTATGTACCTTCGAGTCCCACTTTGGCGCTGATTGGTATTGTTACCAACCAGCTGAGCAACCTCTAAATCAACCTCCTCTTGAATCTCACTTGGTTCTGGATCCTCACTTTCTTGGTTTGATGAAGATGTGTAAGCCCCTGATTCATTGTGCTTTAGTCTCTTGTTCGTATGTGTGTCTTGGTTTTCTGGTCTATTTGCCTATTTTGGTTGGTTTCTCACGTGTTTCCACCGGTACTCAAACATGAATGGTTTATTTCCCTTTGATTCTCCCTTATAAATTGCATGGGCTTTCTCCAGAATCTGGTCATCAGATTCACCACTGCCATGTGCCCTATTCATTCTGATCCAACACCCATTGAAGTGCACTACCAACTTGTTTGTCTTGGTGTAGTGTGACTTGCACTGTGAAACCGACCTCCTTCGATCTGGTGTGACCAAGCTATTGAATTCTGCTACAATTTTCTTCCAAAAGTCATTGCCCTTTTGTCCATTCCCCTTGACTGAATCAACAGAATTATGCAGCCATGCACTAACTAGTTTCAGATCCTCATCCTCTGTCCAATTCATACGCCCTCATTTCTTTTCTTCATCATCACTATTATCACTCCATACCTGATTGGTATCATCTTCATTGTTTTGTGGTGCAACAGAGATTGGCGAGGCTGGACTTGATCCTGCAATAGGATGAGGAAAAGCCATAGACTCAACTGGTGAGGAAGATTGAACAGCTTCACTTGCACCTCCTCTTCCAAACACAGGACCAGGAGAAAAGTTGAAGTTGGCTTCATATTGCATGCCGTATGGTTGGTATTGAGGCATGCGGTAAGGATTGAAGTTTAATGAAAAATGATGCTGGAATTGTTGATTGAATTGAGGTGAAATATTGGTTGGAAATCGTGGCGTTGGGTAATGTGGGAATGGTTGGTTGCCTCTGTTGTGTTCCTCAAATGAGGACTTTGAAGGATTGTATCCGGATGGATCATCCATGGTGTTCTTTTTTTTTCTGTAGTGTAGGTTTCAGAAATTTGTGGTCCATGTGTATGCTTGTGTCCATATTCGTAGAACAAAATTGATGTGAGAACTATGCTACAGGTTGCCAACTTTGTGGTCCATGTGTATGCTTGTGTCTATATTCGTAGAACAAAATTGATGTGAGAACTAGGTTGCCAACGGCTAGTTGGCATGACAATGGTCCGGAAGGGCAACGGTCGAGTGAATAGCACTCTGACACATCTTTTTTTATTGCTTGCACCGGGTGCCCAAATTAGCCACAGGTGCCAGCCGTAGCACCGGCGCTCCATCGTGATGCACCTGTTTTTCTTCTTTCTCTCTCCTGCTAGCACCTCCTTAGCAAGTACGCTGGAGCTGCCCTTATGGATCGCGGCCATGTCAAAACAGCAAAGCAACAAACGGGACGAGAGCATCGCCGTGGCGCCTCCCATGACGTCGCTGTTCGGTGGACGAAATCGTCGGCAGCTGGACCCTTAGCCACGTCAAGGCCATGGACGCCTCCATCATCGCCTGATCGCCATGGCCTATTACAGACAGGAGGTCACAATCCAAAGGCACAAGGATTTGAACCGTTCCACGCTACCGGACACAGATTTCCAAAGAGTTGAGCTCAGAAATACCACAAATACCCAACATTTGAATGATCTATACTATGCCTCTTCAGTGAAACACTGGTGAATTTCTTATTGCATCCACCAAACCATAACAACTCTGTACATGACTGGTAACTTGATGATGAACATCCCAACAAGCACCAAACCATAACAACTCTGTACATGACTGGTAACTTGATGATGAACATCCCAAAAGGAGGAACACTGTCCCCCTCCTCTACCATGACTAGTGCATTCTTTTCTCCCCCACAGAGGACACTGATCCTTCCTATGTACACTGGCTACAGAGTTCAAAACTGAAAACAACAAAGAAGCACATGAAAAGAGCAATAGTCATGCATAGTCAGCCTGAACTCCTACCATCAGCCTCACTAGAACTCTCTGTCAAGCAGGTCACTCAGAGACCGCTTCAATCAAAAAGGCTCTGACTAAATGGAACTTGAGTACTTGACGGCTTCAATTTCATCAGCGCTCCTACCGGTCTCATCTGACCGAGGTGTCTTGCTGCTCATGGAGACATGCATGTAGTCTCGGCCGGGGGCTTAAGCCCTAAGCGTACTGCCCAGTCCTCCTACCACCTCTCCTTCTGGATGGCGTGCTGACGGGTTGCGGCGACCCGCTGCTCGCAGGGGAGCTCACGGATGCAGGCGGCGGGCGCTCAGGGGTGTATGGCTGGCTTGCGACATGGTTCAGGCCTATCACGACATCGGAGATGATTGGGCGGACATGCGGCTGGTCTTGGAGGCACATGATGCTGATCACGACTAGCTGGTTCAGTGCTGATGACGGGTAGCAGCCCAGCAGAGATGGATCAGCGAGCCGGTAGAACTTCCTCTTATCATGCAGGAATGGTCTCGACTGCAAAATTCAGAGAAAACAATAAGGTGCTCCACGCTGTATGAATGGAAAACTTTAGACCTTTTATACTAGGTAACAAGGCAAAGCTGCTTACCCATGTTAACAGAGACTGCTCTGGTTTAGGCCTTGAGGCATCATAAATCCTCCTTCCTGTGATCAGTTCCAACAGAAGAACACCGAAACTGTATATGTCGGATTTCATGGTAAGTTTACCACTCACAACATAGTCAGGAGCACAGTAGCCATAGGTGCCCATAACTCTTGTGGACACATGAGTTCTGTCTCCGACAGGTCCAACTTTTGCAAGCCCAAAGTCAGAGAGCTTCGGGCTGAAGTCTTCACCAAGCAGAATATTAGCAGCTTTCATATCACGGTAAATGACAGGTGGATCAGCCACATTGTGCAAGTAAGAAAGCCCTTCTGCGACTCCAACAGCTATCCTCACACGTGTGTTCCAGTCAAGTGGTTTCTTGCCAAGAGGCACATCTATTCAAAGGTGAAAAGAAACCTCTGTGAATCGAACGATAACAAAAGAAAAATGTAGATGTAAATGTGCAATGGCACCAATGGAAATATTTCATCAGAATAATTTGAGTGGCTTAAGCTTATCTGCAGCTTCAGATTTTTATAGTAAAAACAACAGCTCCCAGAATCCATAAGCATAGCAACACATGCAGTGGGCTACACTGCTATACAAAGCTCCAAAATACTCAAGCAAAGAAAAAAACAAAAAGACTTGAGGGCTCACATGATGCCCATACCTAGCTCTGCTATCATCAGGAAGAACATGTCATGTTCAGACATGAGACAAGCCATGAGAACCTCAGGGCTTCAATAATTCTCTGTGGGGACAATTTGGCTAGCCCTTAGGCATTATGTGGCTGAACAATTTTGGCATAGTCTGTTAGAATAAGGAGGTTTTTCAGGTCTGTCTCTAAAACGAACAATTATTATAAATATTTTGTGTTGGTTGCATGATGGTATCAATACAGTGTTGTACACATGCACCCTTTTACAGAATTAGTGGTTCATTGGTTTGACAACTGAGTTGCCATTTCACAGAATGAGTGGTTCACAGTTTTGACTACACAGTTATCAAATAAAATTGCTGAGATTAAAAAGTTTGTCTAGTTCTTTTTTTGAAAGGTAGTTTGTCTTAAATGGAGCACAATTAATGCATCATAGAGATAACTCTGACTCTCAAAAGTCACAAGACATAGACAAACAACAGTAATTTTCAAATTCACTTCAATAGAAATTGGACACAGTTTCGACAGTTTGCAACATAGACAAACAACAACAAGCAGCAACATCCACAGTTTTGACAGCAAGCAGAACATATCAGTTGCTTCTAGGAAAGAGGAGATGCAAACCAACTGCACAGACATGATGAAAGGAGGCATGCGTTTAATTATATGGCTGAAGGATATAACAAAATAACAGTTGCAGTTCAAACAAAAAAATATATATGAATGTGAAGAGAAATTGGAGCCTTTCCAAAAAAGGAAGATATGGGAGTACAGCAGGCAGACAGATTAAGTAGGCATCTTAACGATTATTCTGGTACAAATGAAAATCTTAGCTTTTAAATGAGTTGAAAAGACGTCCTGGATTTGAATAAACAAGGCAACAGAAACAAAACAGCAGATGGTGGTGAAACTTGGTTACTCTTTGTTTTTCGCGGGCAGGGCTAGAGCATTACTAGCAATAATAAATTGCTGGTAGGTTATTTTGTGCTTACTGGCACAATCAGCACCTAGCTTAAATTAGCAGATCTGAGCCTGTTCGCTGGTTGGTTTTTGGGCTGATAAGCCCGGCTGGTGCTGTTTGTTATGAGAGGAAAACACTGTTGCCTGGCTGATAAGCCCTGACTGAAACCAACAAACGAACAGGCTGACTCAGAAGATTCTTGCCAGTAAAAACAAAACAAAAAGGTATTATTGGGGTTATCATATTCATGGTAATTCATTCATGTTTATAGTAGCAGGGTTAACTAGATTAGCTAGTATTGCCCGAGCTTAGGTATAGTCACACAGGAACTGACATCTGCACTCATTGCGCATGGTGAGGGCAAAAGTGCTTGGGGCTGCTATGCATGGGTAGGCCTGTCGTGCATGTTGGGCAGGCTTCGAGTGATTCAGGACAAAATGTGTCTCGATTTTGCGTTATGAACGGTTTCACTTTTATTAGAATTTCTAAGTTAATTAAAAAGTAAAAATATTCGTTGAGGCTTCAGAAGTTCAGAGTGAACACAAACTGAATAATCAAAGCACATAAACAGGCACAGACTAACGGTAATAGTATTCATAGCAGCAGAGAAGTTAAATCAACATCTGACAGGAAGTTTTTAAGGAACAAAGAAAAAAGATCATCCATTTCTTGAACCCAAAAAGGAAAAGCATATAATGGTACTGATTTCTATCTTTCATTTTATCCAATTGTACATTAAAGTTATGCAATCTCCAAGAGTTATGAAATGTCCAATTAGTTGCCCCAAATCTTTTCCCCTTAAACACTACAGCAACTTGCTATCACAAACCAAAAGGGAAAAGGCAGAGAACTGTCATAAATCGAAGGCGAAAAGGTAGGCAAGCATTTCAATTGATATCTGCAATCGGCGCAAAAAATGGACAGACCCCTGAGATACCAACTCCAGGAGTACACTGCACACATTCGCAGCTACCCCCAACCAAGAACCACAGAAAGCTGAAGAACAAAGAGTTTACCAAACAGATGGCTCTCCAGGCTTCCGAACGGCATGTACTCGTACACCAGCAGTCTCTCGTCCCCCTGCGCGCAGAACCCGACCAAGCTGACAAGATTGCGGTGGTTGAGCACTGTCAGCATGAGCACCTCGACCAAGAACTCGTTCCTCCCCTGCACGCCATCTCGAGCGAGCTGCTTCACTGCCACCATCTGCACACACAAAAAAGGAAAACGCATAGGGCGCCGTCTGTCACGGTACTGTCAAATCTTTATCTTTAGCCATATAAAACCTCTAAAAAAATAAGTTCTTTCTTACCTGTCCGTTGATCTTGCCCTTGTACACCTTCCCAAATCCACCTTCTCCGATGAAATTGGCCTCGTTGAAGTAGCCGGTGGCCACAAGCAGATCCTTGAAGGTGAAGCTGTGGGCGTAGCCGTTGGCCACATCCGGCGCGACCTTCCTCCTCGCATCGGCCCCTGTTTCACGGCAAGAGTCAGTCACAGCAATCCAGGCCACAAGGCCCAACCGAACGCACTGCGGAAGTGCGGATGGGAATCGAGAACGGACCTGACGAGTCGTCGTGCTTGGAGGGCTTGAGGTCCTCATCCACCTCCGGCGCGAAGCACCCGAAGCAACCCAAACCCATCAGAACGGCGCAGGCAGACGTTGTCGATGAAGTATTTGCTGCCGCAACGCAACCAGACTGGCAGCACTCCCAAGAACAGAGCCGACCAAGGAGACGAGCGAGAGGAGAGAGGAGAGGGGGGAGGGAACAGGGAAGGGAGGACGGAGGGAGAGGACTATCACAAGGAAGCGGCTATTAATGCACGGCCAAAGCGGGCAACAAGGGAAACACGGCGATGGGCCCCCAAGAAATCCGTAAAAAGGTTCCAAATCAGGAGCTCGACTGATCAGCGACCGGCGACGGATTGCATTGCAGGGTCAGGCAGGGCATCTCCAGTTCCCGTGCGCGGGAGCCAAACTCATTGGCTTCTTCCGCCGGGGCGCCTCCGGCGGAGGAGCGGCGGGAGGGGGCGCCGGAGGGAGAAGGAAACAACGCGTATGGACTGTGGACTGTTTGGAGAGAGGGGCGAGGGAGGGGACGACTCGGGGGACGGATTGCGGCTTAAGAGGCAACGGTGCGAGTGATTTGGCAAGAAATCATAGCGGGCGCCATGGGGACGGGAAGGAAGGGAGGCCCCGACACGGCCCCCACGGTGAATCGGGAGGAGGAGGAGGAGGAGCCAAGACAAACGCCGGAATCATATCGCGTTCCACCGGAGTAATTTCTTGCCTCCTCTGGCTCCACAAAGATTATCTATACTGCACCTTCTTCCGGCCGGCGGGCGGTCAGGCGGGCGGTCAATTTCTACGGGAACATAAAGTCAGCGGACTACGAAGCGCTGGGCGGGCGGTGGATTCTGACGCCGGCGGCCATTCTCGTGCGCGGTTGGGTCCTTTCTCGGATGGCAAAAAAGGGGTTCTTGCCTGTCGGGTTTTCCCGCGAGCTGGGAAAGAGAGAGGAGAGCGTGATTGGTAGAAAGAGAAGAGCGTGATTAGGAGAAAGTGATGATTTCTTTGGCGTGTCCCGCGTGTCCCGCGTGCACTGTAATCTCGTTGCCTGAACAATGCTACGGTACTTTTTTTATTTATTATTACTTATTATTACTAGAAAGTAATATCTTAAGTAAATCTAAACCATTAATTAATTTCTAAGATTTTCTAATTAATTAATTAACGTAGGAAAATAAAAATATATTATCAAATCCTCTTAATTAACCAGCGGCAGTGCGGCACGGCTCCTTCCTGTTCCGTGAGGCAGCTTTCCTTTTTTTTCTCATCCTGCAGCTGTAGCCTGTAGGTGCTCCAGCGGCCGTGTCCAAAAATTTAGAAGGTTATGCTAATCAAATCATGTCACGTTTAAAGTTGCTAAATAAAAGGATCTACAACATCTAATAGATCATACATCTATGAATTGGATCTAGAAAAATATTTTCTATCCGTCTTGTTAGCGCCCGGAGGTCCGTCACGTTTGTCCGGACAAACGAGCGCACAACGGGTCGGGCTCGCGACGGAGCGCACCATTAGTGGGCCTACGCCGTCCCGGACATCGCCCACGCCTCCCCAAACATCATCCGCACCGCTGGTCGCTTCCCATGCGCATTCTATGTGCAATACTCAATCTACTTTTGAAATATACAGATGCAACAGCTGCAAACATACAAAAGAAGACAAATAAAATACTTGAAACAAGCGTATGAAACAATTGCGAAAACGCTTAAAAACATTTGAAACCCATTGCAAACATATACAACATCCAGATGAAACACTCGCAAACATACGTATGAAACACCTGAAAACACTCATGTGATTGCTACGTGCATGTATATGCATGCCTATATGCAACATCCATATCTACTTTTGCAACATCCAGATAAAACACTTGCAACATTCGTCTGGAACAGATAAAACATTTGGAACATACACGTGAAACATACGTGTATAGCCATTACAACATGTGCAACATCTCGATATACTTTTGTAACATCGATATACAACACTTGCAACATCTCTGAAACATCTAAAACACTTGAAACATACTATTGCAACATGCGCTTTCAGCATAGCATCTGCTTGCTGCTTGGACGAATAGAGGCTCGTCGACACGGAGCTCGATGCTGCGGAGTGATGCGTAGGTCGCCGGTGTGGAGCTCGTTGGCGGTACGGACCTCGGCAGGGATAGCGTCAACCGGATGGAGCACGGCCGCGACGGGAGGTGCAAGTCCGAGCAGGGGCACATGACGCGGGTGGCCGGCGGGGCCGCGCAGCGCGAGCGGGGGCGGCGCGGCCGAGGGCGGGGTTCGTCCCAGAGTAGACGCGCGCAGCGCGCTGAGCGAGCAAGCGACGTGGGCGGAGGCGGTGTGGGCGAGGCGCAAAGCGAGCGGACGACTTATATGGGGTCCATCTCTCCGGACAACCTATAAACAGCATTACCGTATTTCTATACCTAGACCTTTCCTTATTCATCAGGCACCATAGCAAAGCTCTATATATGTATCTAAAATTAAAAATATTTGACTTCTCGAAAAATAAAAATGATATTTTTATATTAAAAAATGACATTCTTTATACTCCTTGCATTCACTGCAGCCGGTGGATATTTTTCGTCCTCCTTGCATTCAGTGGGTGCACGGCGACCGGCGAGGTACTGACGAAATTGGAGTCACCATTCACTGCAGCCAGCACAACTGTCATGTTGTTCATCAACCAATCTAAGAAAAACACAACTTCCTTGTGAGAGGAGGGAGACGACGAACATGCACACATCATCCCATCCCAGCACAACTGTCATGTTGTTCATCAACCAATCTAAGAAAAACACAACTTCCTTGTGAGAGGAGGGAGACGACGAACATGCACACATCATCCCATCCCAGTCAATACTGGGGCCTTGTTCAGATGATGGTTGAGAATTAATATTTGATATCAATCTTCTGATTTGACACTGGATTTTATTTTTATCAATCATCAAATCATTCGCTCGTAATTAGAGGGAACGGTAATTAGTTATTTTGCGCCAAAAAAAGATTTGATGAGATAGAGAGAGTGAAAAACTTGGAAAAAAAACAGAGAGCCTGGACTCCATTTTTTTTCGGATTAATCTGACGATTGACACCATTTTCTGATTTGACACTGGATTTCCTTTTTACCAATCTTCTGATTTGACACTGGATTTTCTTTTTATCAATCATCAAATCATCGCAGAGTAACTAGAGGGGAGGACGGTATATGCGCCAAAAAAATAATAGAGAGGGGAGGACGGGACGGATTAATCTGACGAGGGACTGCAGTTTTGTTGCATGGATCAAGTGATCAACGCACAGACCTCCACAGTGGAGAGGAAACGACTGGGCGTCATGATCAACGCACAGACCGTGGAAGTGCGACAGGGCGTCATGCAAATGCGTTGCAATACTGCATCGATCGGCCCGAACGTAGTACGTGCCTTGCTCCGCATTGTCCAAGCGCAATGCATGCTGCGCTTTCTGAGTGATTCCTTTTGTTTTTCAACCTGGACGAATACTTTGTAATCTTGTTTTTCTTTCCCACGGCGTCGACTCAGAATGTACTACTAAGGTCAATGGTCCTAGTTTCAAAAAAAAAAGGTCCTGTTAGGCTGTGTGTGCACGTAATTTTTTTTCGAAGTAATATTATTTTAATAAGTAATTGTAAATCTAAACGATGTTATAGAAAATTTACAAGAATAGGTGCCTGTCAGGCACTTGGAAAGCCAACTGCACACTTATAGTTGTCGCGTCGTGAATGCCGATTACTCATGCCACCTAAGTCTGAGAATGGCCACGTGAAACAAATTTGTGCTGATAGCCATATCGTAATCTGAAGGAACGACTTAGTGGCCAATCAGCTATCCTGTGGCCGATAAGCCTCAGACAAAGCTACTAGTTTTTATCTTTGCATTTACTATTATATACTATAGTGTGCATGTTGCATGTGATTTTGGTATTAGATGCCTCCGTTGGAATCCAGCAAGGAGGCGGCAGTTGAGCAGTGATGGAACTGGACATCGTGTTTCATTTTGTAAGAACTCTATCAATAAAATTTGAATATGACTATCTCTACTTCTAAAGAAACCAAACTGGGATCGTTCACAGGCAGAATGAAAGTTACCGACTCCGCTACCTCTCCCGTACCTCCAATCAGCTGCGAGCTCGCCGCCTTCCTCCCCCAATTCCGACGCACTCCTCTCCACCATCTCCCTCGCCATTGTCTCAACTCCCTCCATCACCTGCTCCATCGCCGAGACCGCGCACAGCGCCGCCCTTCCCTCCTCCTCCTCTGGCGGCAACGGTGACAGGTACACCGGCGTTTTTTTCCTTGCTCTAATGTGTTGAAATTTTCTTGCTCCTAATGGGTGGGATTTTTTTGCACCCGTGGCAACGCACGGGCAAAAGGCTAGCAGTGGAAGATTTAAAATCTTGCAAATGATTATGACTATTGATATAAAATTTAACATTCATATGTAAATATGCAAATGATTATGACTCCCCGTAGGAGCGAATATTTCAGGATTTAATTGCATTTGTGCTTTTAGTGGTAGGCGACGTTTCCGTCGACAATGAGGCGTCTGTGATAACTTCGTCAATCTTGAAAATTTGCTGGCTAAGCTTTCGAAGATGCTCTAGGGGTAGGGTTTACGTGCGTATGTTCATAGGGGTGAGTGTGCGTGTATTGTACTGCGTAATTCTCAAAAAAAAGATATTAAATCTAACTTAATATCCAAAGATATTAAATTTAACTTAATATTGTTTTGATGGGATCATTTTGTAGTGAGAAATGTTTTAGATTTTTGGGCTACCCGGCACTAGAACTAGAATTTTTTATTTTATCTTAAAACCAAAATTTTTAAAAAGAGCACGTCACAAACTAAATTTTCACAAACCAGCGTCTAGTCGCGCCAAATGTCGTAGGCGAATCGTATTACAGTCCCCATGATTCAAACAATATCAAGTTTGATTAAATATATATTAGCGTACTACTATTTGTGATGTATAATAAAGAGTAAAGTTCATAACCTGTCCTTAAACTTGTGAGGGTGTGTCATCCCAGTCCCCAAACTCTAAAAGTATGTCATTTTGGTGCTTAAACTCTGTTTGGGACCAAGAATGCCTCCCAACGGCGGTGAGCGACATCACACCTGCGGGTTCCCAAGCTACCGGTGCGGGGGAGCCCGGTTGTAACACCCCGGCTCAGGGCTTAATAGGATTAATAGGATACTCGTACCAACAAGTTGCAACTTCTTTTCTGGAAGCCCATCTCTTAAGAACTCCAAGGTTAAGCGTGCTTGGCATGGGCGATGGGTGACCGACCGGAAGTTCTTCCGGCCGTCTCGACACAAAGTCCGAGAAAAACAAGTGTTGAATGCGAGGAGGCGGTCTATATCCTAGTTAAGGCATCATCGGGCCCGACCTCGGAGAGGTGGGGCGTTACCGCCGCCCTATGGACGCGACGACCCCTTGCGCTCGGACACCCGGGCCGGCGGCAATGGGAGCTTCATCATCACACATGGACGCCATCGCCGACGCCGATCTGCGCTTCTCCACCGCCAAAGTGTGACGGACGCGGCCGCCGCGCACCCGTCTCCACACGCAAAGTGTGGCGAGAGCGCTGCGCTTCGAGGCGCTTCGTTTCCCACTAGATACTAAGCATCCTGAAAGTTAGCTACACCGGACAGTTCCGTCGAGCACACCCTATGGGAGAACTCGAAACAATCCACGTTTTACATCTAGAATCCAATAATGAGTACGAGCTTACAATATTTAGTCCATTTCATACAACAAGAGTTCTTGTAAATTATTTATTACAATTCCAGAGTTCAGAATGTGATAATTAAATAGCGGAATAAAAATAAATATCTAGTGAAAATGATACAAGGATATGTCTGTGCCCACTAGAAGAATCTTCCACACAAGAGCTACTTCTCAAGCTGCACCTGCAACAGGGGTAAAATAAACCCTAAATACACAATGTACTCGCAAGACTTACCCGACTAGTGGGAATAGTTTCCCGACTCTCAAGGATATTGTAGGCAGTATGGGTTTGCTATTGTCTTTTTGTTTGCGAAAAGCATTACTAGAAGTACGTCCTTAAGATCAAGTTTAATTAGCAGTCTTGATTACTTCATTAGCTAAACATTCTAGGCAATCACTTGTTCTACTTTCAAGCAAGAGTTGAGCAATCAAAACCATTTTACCATCTTTCATCTTCTAGTTCTTACTACGGTGCTAGACCATAGCCAAGTCGTACCGTCTCACAGAAACGATGATTCATGAACCAATGTATCCTAGCTGGGTACCCCGAAACACACGCCTCGTTTGTACCCCAGACACAAACAAGACCAACCCATTCCACTTCTATTAAGAGGTCCATATCACCATCCAAACTAGGACTCCAAGCCCCCACACTTGAGACCCGGTCTTAGTATGGTGCTTAGACCTTCACCTTTCCCGTCTCTAATCGGTCGGTCCGGAAAGAGCCGGAACCCACGACAAGAGCGTAACGAGCCTTCTCGCTCCCATAAGCAAGTATGTGCTCAGGATAATAAGTCTGTGACCTGACTACCATCTACAGGAACAGACAGTCCTTAATCGACACGGATGGAGAAAATAGTGTAACCAAGCTAAGCCCCGTGGCCACGGGACATGACTCATCACACCCACCAATACCCATACCATATCCCTGCCCGGTCTCCATTTTTTTCCTTTCATCATTTTATTATGAGAGTAATAATAATCCCCTATTGTGAGCAACGATAGGTTACTCACGCTATCGATGACCTAAGCATAGTCCCCATTCGCGTGCCCTTAAACCCGGCTTGATCCGCTTCTTTTTCATCCGAAATAGTGTTTTCTCTCACAAATTCCTCCATAATTTTCCCAAACCATCCAAATTCCTCCAAAACCATACCATCCGAACAGGGCCATAGCATCTACTCGAAGCTACACTAGTAAGACTCATAGGACAGATATATCTATGCATGTGGTTTTCATAAAAATTCCTGTAACATAAATGCACACCACATATATATATATCAGGGATTATCAAAATTAAGGGTTATGCACCGGGGCTTGCCTTGGGCAGGCGCGGTGTCAGCTCAGTCAATCGTCGGTGGCTCGGGGCTTCCTCAATCACGAGGATCTCCTCCTCGTACTCCTCGATGATCTCCTCGAACTCGTGATTGTCGGTGGTCACTATCTCCACCAACTTGTTCTCTACATGCATGCGATGATGATGCAACACTTAGTATTTAGGCAACAACAACTCTTAAAATAAGATTACGCATACTAAGCTACTAAGCTAGCTCTAATGACTAATATACTAAGCTAACTATCATCTTCATCAAGAAGGGTGTTGGATTCAACTAACAAACCCTTAGCTTGGCAAATTAAGGATATATCTTTATTTCTTCTAGTAATTTAATGTATATTGAAACAAAGAGCATTTGACTACCCTAATGCTTAGTCTACCCTAAGGCTACAAAAATTATAGTGAGCACATAATAATATCATAAAGCTACTATAAAAATTTTAGGATCAAAGCTAGCACCAATTTACCACAAAAAATCGTACAATGATTAATTTAATAATATGAAGCATTCTCAAATGATTTAATAGCTCTTTATCAACATGTATAGATATGAACTAAATACACTAACAGATAGATCACAATTTTATGAACCTAATAAAATTTGTTTCACAATTTTGGGACACATACATGATTTTATATTAATTGCCAAAGATCAGCTCAAAAATTAAATGAGAAAACTACTTCTAATTCCTTATGAAAAAGAAAAACGAATTCTCCCGCGCGGCCCACACGAGGACGGCCTGCAGCGCGAGACGGCCCGCGGCGGGGTTGGGGGGGGGGAATCCCCCGCGCGCTGGCGATTTTGCAAAAGAGACCTCGAACTTCTCCCAAATTACAACTAAGTACTAACACTATTTTTCTCTCTCTCAAACCTTTTCACTTAACCCCCTGGCTTTTCTAAAATTCCCCTATGCACACCCCTGGCGACTCAATGCACGGTGACGCGGTGGCCAGTGACATAGCACGGCTGCACCGGCCACCTGGGACCTACGACCGGTGACCAATTAGGTCTGTAGCTACCCTAGCTCACCGGAATAGTAGCGCCACCGTCACAGATGGTGGCGCACCACTGTAGCCTTCCCTAGCAAGTTGTGTCACCCCTCATCGCCGCTTAGCATAGCCGCTCGGGGTGGAAACGGTGACACAGGAGTTTCAAACCATCCCCATCACCTGGCCATTCGCGGTTTGGGGCCTCGACATGGTAGGACCCCTCAAAAAGGGCCCGGGTGGCTTCAATCACCTACTCGTAGCGGTGGACAAATTCACTAAGTGGATAGAGGTGAAGCCCATCACCAACATTCGCTCGGAAGAGGCAGTCAAGTTCTTCCTTGACACCATCTACCATTTTTGTGTTCCTAACTGTATCATCACTAACCACAGAACTAACTTCACCGGGATGAAGTTCCTAGACTTCTGTGATGGATACGGCATCTGGATCGACTGGGCCTTGGTTGGACATCCATGTACTAACAGTCAGGTTGCGTGGGCCAATGGCATGGTCCTCCAAGTACTCAAGCCATGCATCTTCGACCAACTCAGTAAGTAGGCCAGGCGATGGGTTGCAGATGTCCCAGCGATCCTCTAGAGCCTAAGAATGACCCTGAATCGATCGACAGGGTTCACACCCTTCTTCCCGGCCTATGGAGCTGAAGTAGTGCTACCCTCTGGCCTCGACCACGGTGCCCCAAGAGTGATGGCCTTCGACCAAGACCGAGCCGCAGAGGCTCAGCATGACGCAGTCGATCTTCTCGAGGAGGCTCATGAGATGACCATCATCTGCTCCGCTCGCTACCAGCAAACTCTCCGCATGTACCATGAAAGAAAAATCAGAGGGAGGATCCTCAAGGTCGGTGATCTTATGCTTCGAAGAACCCAATCAACCAAGGAGAAACATAAACTGTGGGGGATACAACCCCAAATACCCACGACAGACTACATGGGCTACGCCCCCAGGGGTGGTCCAGCCCACAATACGAAGCCTTGCGGAGCACGGCGCTACTCGGCACCCCCCGCAAGACACCGGGAAGATATCCTGAAGATACTACAAGATCTGTTAGGATACGTTCGATCCCATGATTCCTGTAATCTGTTATTGCTTTCTAGTTATCTCCTAGATCTAACCGACTTGTAACCCTGCCCCCCAGATTATATAAGGCGGGCAGGGACCCCCTCAAAACACACACCATATCATACGATAGCCAATACAATCCAATAGACCATATCAGTAGGGTATTACGTCATGCTGATAGCCTGAACCTGTCTAACTCTTGTGTCTCTATTGCGTTGTTCTCGATTACTCACATCTCTACCGATCAATCTACCTTCATGGGATACCCCTCGGAGGATTGCTGATGATATTCTATCGATACTTGGCATGTCGGTTGGGGTGTGCGTGCTGTTTCAATGTCAAACAACATGGTATGTTTTGTAGGCTCTTCGTCCCTCCCACAGCCCACCAGATCTTCACGGGCGGATCGATCTCCTGGGTCATCAACGATGACATAGATGGAGAGCTCATCGAGTTGGTGTAGATCGATTCTGCACCGATCACCCCAACACCTATAACTATAGATCCGATCTCAGATCTGCCTTCGAGGTTGTCTTCACCGACAATTCGCTGCCCGCTCCCCCGCTACCCGAGGAAGCGGATCGACAATGACGATCTGATTGCATCCATCGATCAGGTCGGCCAAAAGCTCATCGATTGCCTCTCCATCATAGAATCAGCTCTGACCACTCTAGTTCAGCGCCGACCACCCTCTGATTCAGATCTATCGGAGGCTGATTAGGAAACTCTAGGGGTTATGGCCCTATCCTTTGGGCTCACCAGCATCGCCGCCACCTATCAAGGTGCCCTAAGGGGCAAATTCGCCGACCAGGCAGGAGATATCTATCCCCTCACTGACTAGATCGCCGACCAGCTCCCGCCGACTATCAACATGCTACACATCGGTCGACGTCCCAAAGAATCCCTCCAAACCATCCTGGATTAAAGTCCAAACTTCGAGTCCCAAGGCTCTACGAAGACCGTCACCGAAACCACCGCCGTACAACCTCCTCTTCCACCCTTCCAAGGAGGAGGGATTTTCAACGTCAGCATCGATAGCCCTCCACGGGATGGAGAAACCGACGAGGACCGCGCCGCGTGTGTCAACAGGAACGCCAATCATGCATAGTGCCGAGCAAATGAGGCCGCCATTGTGCTGGCCGAAGCTGCTCACAACGAACAGCTCGACTCGCAGGGGAGGCCACGCCCACTCCAACGCAACCTCGATGATGAATTTGTCCATGTTGACAGACACGATGTCTACAAGACCCCAAGCGCCAACTTGGCCGTGGCCGCCAACGAGCTTGCCCGGCTCTCACAAACACCAGAGGTCGCCAAGGTCTCTGCCATGCTTAAAGTGGTGCACTGCCAGGTCAACAAGATCTGCTAGGATCAGAGACCTTCCTACTCGATGAGCTTGATTTGCCGATTCACCGCGCCAAGATCTAATCGCCGCCCCAGCCGAAGTCGTTTTACCGACCAGCACCGCGATGATGGACAACCTCTCTAGGGGGGAGCTAGGGGTAACCGCATCGACTACCCTCGCCAACACGACCAGGAAGTCGACCAAGACGTCCGTGCGCACATCAACAATCTTCGAGACACGCGATGTCATATCGAGGAGCGCCGTTTCTCTCGCCATGAAGAAGAAGTACACCGTCGTCAAGAATACGAGCAAGAGTTCAGTAATCCAGACTCAGCCCTCCAGCCACTCAACATCGGCAACGCCGTAGATCACGACGGTGATGATCCTGAAGGGCCCCGAGCATTCATGAGGGCACTCCGAACACTCCAGTGGCCCCGTGGTTTCAAAATCACTAGGGTCGATCCCCTACGAGGGGATGGATGAACCCCACACAGTGGTTGCAAGCTTATGCCACTACTGTGTGCCCACTATGATAAAGTGGTTCACAAGCCACGCCCCAGACTCCATCAGGTCCTAGGAAGAGCTGAAGAAGGTCTTCATCGACAACTACATGGATACGTGTACTTGGCCGAGTACCAAACATGATCTGAATCACATCTACCAGAAATCATCCGAGCTCCTCCATAGCTACATCAGACGTTTTTCTGAGATGAGGAACTGAATTCCCAACATCATGGAAGTAGAGGTCATCACCGCCTTCATCCGAGCGCTCCATCACCGCGACCTCCGCTCCAAATTCAATCGCAAGCCATCTAAGGGGATTGGCGAGATGATTACAACCGCCGATCAGTATGCCGATGCCGAAAAGGCCGAAGTACGCTTCAATGAGGATGTAGACACTCATCGCCCAACTCACCGCAGTGACGAGCGACCCGACGAGCAATGCCACAGCGACCGCCGCTACGACGACCGCAGTCACCATCGGGACAGTGGTCGTGATCGGCCAGAAGGGTCCAAATCTGGTCAATATCGCCGCCGCCTACCAGACCACATCGTCGCTGCAGTTGATGAACCTCACGCTAAGCGCAACTACAACGAGCAGTGCAAGAAGATCCTTGAAGGCCCATGCCCCCTCCACAAGAACAGCAAGCATAAGATGAAGGACTGCCTCGGCTTGGCTAAGGAATTGCTGGCTAAAAAGCCAGACGACAACAACAATGATGGAGCCAGAGGCCGCTGACCACCTAGGGACAACAAGAATGCCTTCTAGGATCATGACAAAGTGGTTGCCACTATCTTCGGGGGCCTTGCCACCGCTGAGAACAGAAGAGATTGGAAGCTCACCACCCGTCGGGTGCTCGCCGTTAACGTAGAAGACTCCATTGCCAACCCCAGCTATCGCCCCTGGTCCAAGGTCCCCATCACCTTCAGCTGGGCCAACCAGTGGGCTAACATCCCTTGTACAGGGCATTTCCCCCTTGTTCTTGATGCAACCATTAGGAAAGTGCTTTTTAGGAAAGTACTCATCGATGGCGGAAGCGCTCTGAACCTCCTCTTCGCCGGAGCCCTAAAGGAGCTGGGGCTTAGGATAGGAGACCTCACACCCTCCGACTCCTCCTTAGGGTGTGGTACCTGGCAGGGCATCCAAGCCACTTGGAGAGATCACCGTCCCAATACAGTTCGGCACGGCTAGCAACTACCATGTCGAGCACATCAATTTCTACGTCGCCGACTTCAACACCGCCTACCATGCCATACTTGGTCAGCCAGCTCTAGCCAAGTTCATGGCCATACCGCACTATGCCTATCTGGTGCTGAAGATGCCTTCACCTACATGAGGAGTTTGGCCCTATGGGCCAACCTCTCCATCGCTTACGCCTACGAGACAAAGAGTCTCACCCTCGCTGAAGCCACCGACCTCTCCATCTAGATGGCTAGCATGGTCACTGACACCAAGATGGTGCCTAGTCGATGACCTAGAGATCCTAGCACTAGAGCCTCCACGTGCCTCCGCCAAGTCCAAGGAAACAAAGGAGGTCAGCCTTGGCCTCGACGACCCCTCCAAGACCGTCAAGATTGGGGCTCACCTCGACCCTAAATAGGAAAGCACACTCATCTCCTTCCTATGTGCCAATGTCAACGTGTTTGCTTGGAAACCCACAGACATGCTGGGGATACCATGGGAGAAGATCGAGCACTCTTTGAATGTCTCACCGACCGCCAAACCGATCAAGCAGAAACTCCGACGATTCACGCCAGACAAGAAGGAGGCTATTAGGGTAGAAATAAAACGGCTCCTAGCTGCCGAATTTATTAAAGAAGTGTATCATATTGAGTGGTTAGTAAACCCTATTCTTGTTCAAAAAAAGAATAAAAAATGGAGAATGTGTGTTGATTACACTGATCTCATCAAACATTGACCTAAAGACCCCTTCGGTCTACCTCGGATAGACGAGGTTGTAGACTCCATCGTCAACTGCGAACTACTCTCGTTCCTTGACTGTTACTCTAGCTATCACCAGATATCCCTTAAGGAGGACGACCAGATCAAGACGTTGTTTATCATGCCTTTCGGTGCGTATTGCTATACCACCATGTCCTTCGAAATCTAGAATGCCAGGGCGACCTACCAAAGAGCCATCCAGATGTGCCTTGACCAACAGATAGACTGCAACATCAAAGCTTACATCGATGATGTGGTGGTCAAATCCAAAACCGCCAACAATCTTATCACCGACCACGAAGAAACGTTCGCCAACCTAAAAAGATACAGATGGAAGTTGAACCCTTCAAAGTGCATCTTTGGAGTTCCATCCGACATACTCCTGGGCTACATCATCAGCGCCTGTGGCATCAAGCCCAACCCCGACAAGGTCACCGCCATCACCAACATGAAACGGCCAACCTGCGTAAAGGGCATACAAAAGCTTATAGGCTGCATGGCTGCTCTCAGCCGCTTTATATCGCGCCTCGGCGAAAAGGGACTATCGTTCTTCAAACTCCTCAAGGCCTCCGAGCACTTTTCCTAGTTAGAGGAGGTAGATACGGTTTTTGAGCAGCTCAAGTTATTTCTAACAAAGCCTCCAATCATGATGGCGCCTCGACCAGATGAAACCCTACTGATCTACATTGCCGCCACTTCTCGTGTTGTTAGCATAGCTATCGTTGTCGAGCACGAGGAATCTGGACATGCCTATAAGGTACAACATCTAGTCTACTTCATCAGTGAGGTCCTTAATGAGTCCAAAATTGTTATCCTTAAGTTCAGAAACTGCTATACGCCATTTTGGTCACGTCGCGCAAGCTCTGCCATTACTTCAAGTATTACAAGATCACCATGGTCACCGAGTTCCCTCTAGGGGACATCCTCCATAACAAAGAGGCCAATGGCTACATCATTAAGTGGGCTATCAAGCTCGCCACTTACTCCATAGAATTCAGAAGCAGGCCTACCATCAAGTCATAGGCGCTCGCTGACTTTGTTGCTGAGTGGACTGAGATCCAAGAGCCCATCCCCGCTACTTGCCCCGAGAACTGGGTGATGTACTTCGACAACGCCCTCAACATCAATGGTGTTGGTGCTAGCATTTTATTCATTACGCCGCCAAGGACAAGCTTCAATACGTTCTCCGAATTCATTTTCCAGCCTCCAACAACACCGCCGAATATGAAGCATGTCTCCATGGATTCCGTATAGCCATCGAGCTTGGTGTCAAATGCCTCATGGTATACAACGACTCCGTCGCTGATCATCAACCAGCTCAATAAAGACTAGTCCTATTCTAGTGAGAAGATGGACGCATATTGCGCCAAAATCAAGAAACTTGAAGGGAAGTTCTACGGTATTAAGTACCACCACGTGGTACGAGATCAAAATCAGCTCGCCGACCACCTATCTAAGATAGGCTCTTCTCACACCGTGATTCCACCAGGGGTTTTCATTCAAGACCTCTTTACGCCATCCATTAAGGAAGAGAAGGAAGTTCAAGAAATTCCCCCCGCCGAGCAGCTGGTACTTAAGTACCTTCCCGGCCGTCGATTGGAGGGAACAATTCATCAAGTACCTCACCAGCGCTGACGTACCCGCCGACAAGATAGAAACTGAATGCCTAATCCATCGCAACAAGCATTACCTGCTGGTAGATGGGAACTTGATGAGGAAAAGTGCCAAAGAAGGGATACTGTAGAAATGCATCACCCAAGAAGAGGGAGTGAAACTACTTCTCGAAATTCACTCTAGTTCCTGTGGCAATCATGCAGCCTCAAGAAACCTAGTCGGCAAAGCTTTCTGAGCTGGTTTTTATTGGCCCACACCATCGCCGACGTAGAAGACATCGTCCGATGTTGTGAAGGATGTCAATTTTTCGCCAAGCAGATACACGTGCCGGTGCAAGAATTGCAGACCATCCCAGCTTCTTGGCCTTTCACATGCTAGGGACTAGACATGATCGGGCCTTTCAAGCCAGCGCCAGGTGGTTTCTGGTACATGTACATCACCATTGACAAGTTCTCCAAGTGGATCGAATACAAACTCTTGTTTCAGCTACTGCTAAGAAGGCAGTCGAGCTCTTCGAAGATATCATCCACAGATTCGGTCTCCCGAACAGCATTATCACCAACCTTGGAACTACATTCATTGGTCATCATTTTTGGGTCTTCAACGAAGACCGATGCATCTCCATCAAATATGTCTCCGTTGCCCATCCTAGAGCCAACGGCTAGGTCGAACGGGTGAATGGCATGATCCTTGATGCCCTCAAAAAGAGGCTATATCAGAAAGAGAAAAAAGCATCCGGGCAGATGGCTCAAAGAGCTCCCAAGCTGTGGTATGGGGACTGCGCACTCAATCTAGTCATAGCACCAGTGTGTCTCTATACTTTTTGGTCTATGGCTCAGAAGCTATACCTCCAGCGAGACATTGCCTTCTGAGCACCTAGGGTGGAACATTATAATAAAGAGCAAGCCGCAGCTGTTCGACAGAGGACGTCGATAGGGTCAAGAAGAACGCCTGATCACTTTCATCCTCACGGCCAAATACCTAGAAGGCTTGCGAAGATACTACAATCGCAACATCAAAGGTCGTTCATTTGCTGTCGGCGATCTCATTCTCCATAGAAAATAGAAACTCGAAGGGATGCATAATCTCTCCTCCCCCTGGGAAGGGCCTTATATGGTTAAAGAGGTTATCCGACCAGGGTCTTACTGTCTATGTGACTTGGACTGAATTGATATCCCCAATTCATGGAACATTGAGCACCTTATACGTTTCTATCCTTAAAACGCTCAAGATATGTACTCTCCACTCCATATTGAATGAAGTTTTTGTCGCCATAATCTGTCTCCATTATTTCTCCACTATGGTTTAATCTCCATTTGAGGTCGCCAGCTCTAAGCTACTCCTTAACAAACTCCAATACATGATCTCCATAAATGCTCCGCCATGGATCTCCATACTAAAATATCTCTAAGATATTTCATTAACCGCCGAGCAGCACACGTTCCGCTCTATGTTCTTTGGAGAAGACCCAGTCTTCGATCTCTCCCTACATGTGTTATGGGCTCCACGCTCTGTGTTATGGGTGGTCGGCTGTAGTTCCTTGGCCACGTCTGTTCCTCCTACATGTGCACGGGCTCCGCACTCGATGTTATGGAATACGAGCTAGCCAAGGCCAAGAGCAAAGTAACGAACTAACTACTCGAACGCTACTTATACCACATATAATCATGTTAGGGTTAACACTACAATGATTTTTTCACCGAAATATTGGCAAACTACATAAACATGCGCATGTCACTTTACAACATTTACACACATACATAAATGTTTGTCTGCGCCCTCGCGCATTTAACTCTCCTCTCTAGCTGTTACATACAGGTTACTCTCCGAGCAAGTCATTGCGTTTGGTGCTCTCCGTCCACTTCACCAAATAGATCTACGTCGCCGTCCAGCTTCTTTGCCGCGTCCTCCACCTCATCTTCCAGCTGCTGCTGCTTCGTCGCACCCATCCCTTTGGTGAATCCAGCCCCTATCGCTTGAAGATCGATGGTAGGGTAGTGGGACTAGACCACCGCTAGGGTGTGTGTCACGACAGAGATAGTGGCATCTTGGTTGAAACTCTTGAAGTTCTCCCATGACGCCTTGCATCTATCGATGATGGTGTCTGGACGTGGTGGCCTATCGTCGGGCTGAGGAGCTACCTCCATGTCAATGCAGTCAAGCACAGGCTTGATCTCGGCAAGCATGGCCTCAAGTTTCCCCCTCTAGGTTCTGGCCTCTAGCTCTAGCACATCGAACTATGCCTTGGTCCTCTAACGATATTCTGCAAGCACCGAAAAGATCCGTCAAGTGAAGAAATCACTTCAGCAACAACTCTGACCATGAACTACTCACCTTTCAGCTCCTTGGCTAGCTTCTCCGCTCGCCCAGACGCCTTCTTCTCCTCCTCCTGGAGTTGACTGATGGCTTGATGCAACTAATCGAGCTCTGCATCTTGCTCTACAAGCATAACGGTAGTCAGCAACAATAAGACTGTTCGGCAATGCAAAGCAAATTTGTTGATTCGCCATACCTTTTCTCTCCTCGGAGACATTTCTTAGCTGCTCAGATTTGTGCTCCAGCTATTCAGAAAGAGTTGCTAGCTGCTCAAAGATGGTGGCCAGCTGCTCAGATAGGATGCCCTTCTGGTACTCTAGGTCCTTGGCGTTGGACCCAGCAAGATCCCGCTCATGCTGGGCCCTCTAGACATTCTTCTCCATCAGCTTCACCACCTCCTTCAGCTTCGTGTTCTCCTCGGCAAGGGGCTCCATCCTGTTGATTAGCTACTACCAGTGTATGATAGTTCACGCTATGCCTTGCAAAAGCATCAAGATTATGAAGAACTCCAATCTCCAACGTCAAAGATGGACATTGTCGATGCAATACTAACCTTGATATGCTTCATCACTGTGGAAAGGGTGGACTCTAGCCTCCTGACCTCCCTGGTGGTGTCCTCCTCTTCAATAAACACCACTTCATCCCCCCGCTTATGGAGGATTCAGACGGCTTGAGGTCGTGATTCCTCATGCTCAATCTCCTCCACCTCGTCCCCTTCCTCCACAGCTGGTGGCACCACCTGGGGGCTCGATGGCCGCACAGCGATCCAACCACACCCTTCGACATCTCAGGGAGTGCCACCTACTCTTTTGGCATCCACTAGCCTCTCTACACTAGGCTTCGATGCAACTTTGGTAGCTCCAGCTCCCGCCTCCGAAGATTCAGTGGCTCTCACCATCGTCAATCGTTCTTCGCTGCCAACTCCATTAGCAGCGATGGTCGACTCCTCTGAAGGCCACCGAGCACCTAGGGACTCTGAGACAGGGTCTGCCGACATTGCCTCCATGTCGGGACCAGCCCCCAATTGCTCGCCAGTCTGGACGGACGGATTCAAATCCTCCGTACGCCTCGCTCTACATCAGATTAGCTCGTTAATCGCCGCAGCTATAAGGATCCGACAGCAAAATGAATCTAAGGCAAGGATACTTACACGTCGGCCTCCTGGTACATGGTTCTGAATAGGCATTGCCTCCCCGAGCCCCCAGGCATGGCTCTAGGGTCAACCCATGTGCCTTGGGCTAAAGGTCTCGCGGCCCCCACCGTCGACCTCTCCTCCACCTGTCGCTCAGGGACTCCCTTTGCCTATTGCTCGGGGACTCCCTCCCCTCCTTTTGGCTACACCTCCACACGTGTGTTGCACGGTGGCATCTCAGTGCTTGGAGGAGGAGCTACTAGAGCCCCATTGTCGTCCGACCACTTGGACATCACCGCACTCTATGTCCGAGTGGTCTAACCACCACCAAGTGAGATGCCGCCTGGTTTGTAGGTCCCTGCACACGCCATCTTCCTCTACTTGTGGGCTGGCTTGTCTATCGCCGCCCTTTTCCCCCGGACTATCTTTGACACTAGGGGAACTCTCCGTCCGACCAGCGCCTGCGCCTCTAGACTCTGATGAGGCACTGATGGCACCTTCCTCCAGCTGAGTGGTTGGCCGAGCGTCCACTGCCTTTGTCCAATAGCTCCTCGGCACACCCGAGAAGTACGCCTCTCGTTCCTGTGAATGGATCTTTCCACAAGTGAATTAGCTTACTGCTCGGCATCGGTATAGGATAAAAAGCATTAGGAACAACGGTTGAAATTTTTACCTGAGGAGGTGGGTTCGTGTAGTTTAAGGCTCTTGTTTGCCCTGGCTCGCTGAATAGTGCATTTTGAGTGAATAGTTCGGCCGCTCGCTGTACCACAGCATCCCTCGACAGCCTCTCCATCCTCTCCCAGGGTGCCATCAGTGTCCCCCTTGAAGTCAAAACCCACGTGGCCCTCACCGCCACCAGTGCGCCATGCATCTTTGTGCCCTTTATCAGGCTGAGGAACTCCCTCACCTGCTCCATATTAGCACTGCTCGGCTTCTCCGACCAGCTCCTCTGGTTCTCTGAAATGTGGTCGATGTCGCAGTGGATGGCAGGATGACTCTGCTTCATGTAGAACCACCGGGCGTTCCACCCCTTCAGCAAGGTGTTCAGTGGTACAGTGATGTACTCGCCCACCATCCCATCGCGGAGTTGCAGATACACACCGCTGACCACTCTAGAACCGCCACCACCCTTCTTCTTTAGCCAGAATAGGTGTCGAAAGAGGTTGAAGTGGGGAAGAATTCCGAGACACGCCTTGCAGAAATGGATAAAAATCAAGATGTGCAAGATGGTGTTTGGGTGGAGATTGCACAGACTAACTCCCTAGAACTCCAACAGATCCCTCAAGAATGGATGAACAGGAAATCCTAATCCGCACCAGAAATAATCTTCAAATACTATGGCTTCGTCGGTATGCAGCATCTGGTAAGGGTCACCATTGATCGGCCTCCATCCGGCGGTGACATGGTCCGGAAGAACGCCTGCCTCCACCATCCCATTGATCTCCTCCTCTCCCATGAGTGACGGCACCCACTCATTGTCACGAGTTGCTCCGGTGGTCGCCTTCTTTGGGTTACCAGCTCCCCTGTTTGGCGCCATCTCTCAGATTTGGATTGGGACTGGCGGCGGAAGCGCGTGTGGATGTGAATCAGGAAGTGCTAGGGCTGAGGAGGAAGACAAAGTGGTGAAATGGCAAAGGTGGGAGCATGGAGTGCGGCGGCGCAGTTATAAAGCACTCCCCCACTTTTCGCATTCAAGGGTTTTTGGGAAACCGTTCCACGATTTGCGCCTCTCCGAATTCTCTGAAGTGGCATGATGGGCCATTACTTGGGCTTTCGTGCAACTGCAGCCCATATCACCCAGTTTTCACCGCAATTTGCTACTGCTCATCGAATATTCACCGACTTTTCTACAATCCATTAAGGCTCAGTAACTACTACTATATAGCCATTACTCCGGTTTTTTCTCCATGATTTGATTTCTCCAAGATTTCCACTTGTGGCTCGGGGACTACGTCACCAATACGACTTGGTTCCTCACCGCACTAGGGACTTTCTTCTGTTCGTTGTTGTTTCTGTCCCTGGCACCAGGTGACCACGTCACCTACTGTTAGGCTCGGGGACTAAGTAGGCACACTTCACCTTGCGATGAATGTGTTTTTCTCATTTCGGGGCTCCGCTCGGGGATTGGCTGCCTGCTCGGCTGGTCTTATGCTTTTCTTCTACTTTGAACCCTGGCACCACATGACTACATCACCTACTGTCAGGCTCAGGGACTAAGTAGTCACACTTCACCGTGTAGTGAGTGTGTTTGCTATAATCTAGAAGACTCCACGCCTCCTAAAGTTGAAGAAGATTATCTCCCTTTCTTGTGGTCGGACTCTAAGTGGGCACACTTGGTCTACCTCGGAGAAATTTATGATTTTGAACTCAAGCTCCTTACATCTTTCTAGCAAGCCTTACTTGGGATACACTGCTCGACATGGTTCACAACTGCTCGTCGACTTAGTTTGGTGGTCGGACTATGAGTCTGACTGCTCATCTTTGTTCACACCTGCTCGGACAAGCTCAAGACGGTGTTGCACAGTGGATACAAGGTGCTCGGGGACTAGCTATGTGGGCTATGACCCCGATACCCATGGCAGGCTACATGGGCTGCGCCCCTAGGGGTGGTCCAGCCCACAAGACGAAGCCTTGTTGAGCACGACACTGCTCAGCATGCCCTGCAAGACACCGGAAGATATCCTGAAGATACTATGAGATCTATTAGGATATGTTCGATCCCATGATTCCTGTAATCTGTTATTGCTTTCCGGTTATCTCCTAGATCTAACCGACTTGTAACCCTGCCCCTAGACTATATAAGGTGGGCAGGGCCCCCCTCAAAACACATGTCATATCATATGATAGCTAATACAATCCAGCAGACCACAGGAGTAGGGTATTATGTCGCACATGATGGCTCGAACCTGTCTAACTCTTGTGTCTCTATTGCCTTCTTGTTCTCTAATACACACATCTCTGCCGATCAATCTACCTTTGTGGGATACCCCTCGGAGGACTGCTGACGATATTCTATCGATATAAACTCTCTCTGCCATGGGAAGGACCCCATATAGTGACCGAGGTGTTCCGACAAGGTGCCTACCGACTGAAGAATGACAATGGCAACATTCTCACCAACACTTGGAACATCGAATTGTTACATCGTTTCTTCCCCTAAAACTTGGTCTTACCGCTTTTTTTCATTCAACGTTTGCTCCTACAAGCACCCCAGCCTGAGCACTCTTGGCCTGGGTCACTCGAGGGCTCCATGAGGGTGTGATACCACCTCTCTTTTTACTATCATATAGTAAATACTTTTTACCGAACGAAAGGGTAGTCCGTTCCTTTAATTACCCTACGTAACTTTATTTTAAACTCCCGATCGATCACACCATGCCATGACCTACGGTTATGAGCAGCTAAGCCTCACGGGCCACGCCCGGGTTCTTAAGGTTGTAGCCTATGGGTCAAACAGGTAGGTGCAAAAACAAAGGATAAAAAACAAAGCTATGCTAGGATAAAAACAAAAAATGAATGTGACATGCTTCCCCTTATAAGTGATTCCATCATAAAACAAAACTGATGTATTCATGAATACAAAAAATTGTTCACACAGGGGCTCCCCCACAAACTTATCCTTTACATTTACTAACTATTTCTACTCTAAATTCTATTGTGGCCACCCGGCGGCATCGACTGACGGCGCGGTCGACAAGGATAAGGGCTGCTCGCTTACCGACGGGACGACATTCGGCTCGGTCGGAGGCAGCGACGATGCTCATTTCAACCTAATCTCCACTCCATCCGTAGGCTAGATGATGTCTTCTTGGCGCATGCCTTCAGCCACGCTCGCACGGTGAGCCTCCATCACCCACTACGCGGAGACTTGCTCGGCAACCATCTATGCGTATGGCACCAAGCTCTCCCCGAGCGCATGGATGGCATCCGCGCTCCAGCCATCGGCGTACCCTCTGTAGATGGTGGTGAAGTCCAGGTATGGGTGGTGCGTCGCCACTGAGGTCAGCACCCATGACGTCCCATAGAACATCCCATCAGAGATAAGCACCCAAACCTCGTTCGGTACCTTCGCCAGCTAGATGGCGGGCGTACTGGTGCTCGACGCCAACCCGAACACCTCAGAAATGACCACCTGGGCGACGTTGTGGATCTGGTCAAGCTCCCCCTTGGGAGCACATCACTCTTCAAGGGACTTGGCTAGCGCCTCCGCACTTTGATCGATCGCCGCCTTGGCTGTCTCCAGCTCCTGTCCAGAGAATCAACTTTTCCACCTAATTCTAGAAAAAGGACGACAAGTTTAGAAGCAAAGGAAAGGAAAAACCAATACATCAACCAATGGTGGAATAGGTACATACCGAGGTGGGTGCCTTTGAGGATGGAGAGCCCTTCCTCTTGCTGGGTGACCTTCTCGAGCAGTTGGGCGTTCGACTCCTCCACCCCAAGCACCTGCCCGGGCGTGAGCACTTCTTGATCAGCCTCTAACCGAGCCTTTCGCTCTATCTCTTGAGCCTCCAAGGGCTTCAAGAGCACCACCTCAGTCTCCGCCAGGTGGACCTTCACAACATTGAGTCCCCACTCGGCAGCAGTCGCCTATTTAGCCACGAGCAGTTTCACCGCCCGTGCTCCCATCGCCTCCGCCGCCTGGTCTTGGGACTCATGGCGGGCGGATTTTAGCTAGCGCTCAAGCTCGTCAACCCACCATGACATCACGGCTTCTTGCTCCATCTGACCGTGTTCCTCCCGAAGGAAACGGACTTGTGGATCGACGTCGCCTCTAACTCCTGTAAAGCGAGAAGCAAGCACACTGAGACAACCAGTGGAAGACCAAGGAGTTGAGGACAAACACTAAAAACATAGAAGGCTTACCTCGGTGAGACATGGCAGGTCGACTGAGACCGCCTGATGAATGAGCTCAACCCGCTCCAAGGTCTCCCTGAGCTTCGCTTTGGTTTGTGTGAGGTCGGACTCCATCGATAGTCCTCTCTCCTCCAGGAAGTGCCAGAGCACCACCTCCTCCTCATCGTGAAGGACAAACCGAGCCTTCCTCGGGTCACTAGGGTAGGGCCACACTAGCTTGCAGGTTGCCCCCGACCCACTAGAAGATCTAGCCACCACAACATCGTGCGACGACCGGACCACCGCTAGCTCCTATGATGGCAGGATGGCCGGTGGCTCCACCCTAGCGCCTGGCTCATCGGAGCAGGCGATCTCCACTATCTCGACTCCGTGGTCCATCGGTGGATGTTCTACCTCTAGCCTAGCCGCATCTCCTCCTAACCCCTCCAGCTCTAACCAGGAGGGAGAGCCATGTGTTCCTCCGTTGGGCGAGGAAAGGAGCCCGATCTCCCTCCTCTCTTCCGCCATGGCTGTTGGGGGAGGAATTGCAAGGGTCACCTCTGACCCAACCAACATCATCACCATGGGGATTGCCGCCATCACCGCCGCCACCGCCGTACTCACGACCGGCTGGGAGGGCGCAACCCCTAGAAGGGAAGGTCGCACCGCCGCCAGTCTAGTTTCCCCACCACTCATTGTGACTTGCTGTAGGCTGGGCCTCTACTCCTCCCGCATGGGAGGCGGGCGATGCCTAGTCCCATCAGTCCCTGGCTGCTATCAAATAAGTACAGGTTAGTTGTGCTAAAAAAACTCAACTGTGAGATCAGAAGTAACATAGGTACATACCTAGACGAAAGGGGCATGGCCCTGAAGCCTAGACCCACTGGCAATGAGCCCATTGGAGAGGACCACTCATGATTCATGCCCTATGCCCCCTCATATTGATCGAGGGAGGAGCCGACCTGGTCGGTTCCCGATTGCCCCACGAATCACCGTGACCGTCGGCTCATGGCGCACCCGCCGGGGCAACTAACGGGGCATCTCCCCATTGTGGGTCACGTGCACGCACCGACCCCAAAGACATGAGGGTACGACCATGCTCCTCCGATCAATCGGCGTGCCCTGCCATGCTCAGAGTGGGGGGGGGAGGGCGAAGCCAACGATGCCTTCAAAGGGCGCAGCGACCGCGCCCGCTTCGCCTCTCGCTCAACGGCGGCGTCCGAGCTCATGGCGCGCTTCCTTGTCGCAGGAACATCGCCGTGCCTCTCCGTATCCCGCCCACCGCCGATGGACATGGCCGTAGGCGCACGATGCTCCACCGAGGTCGTGATGACACCCTTGTCTCCGTCATCCTTAGAGGTGCTCCTCTGACTCAAGCTCCGCCTCCACGTCACTTTGGTTTTCATCGGCCCGCACCCGCCGGGCGATCTCCTCCTTCTCGTGCCTCCTCCGGCCTTCTCAGCTCTCTTCTTTTTGGCAACCGCTACCTCTTTCAGAATGGCTTGCCGAGCTACGCCCTCTGGCCCCCTCGGAAGATGCGGTCGGGACTTGTAACCAGCGAGTCCCTACGAAACGGACGACTCAAAGTTAATACAAAGGAGAGCAAGAGAAAAAAGGACACAAAATAAGAGGAGTGGAGCGTACCAGATTGGATAGCTTCGTGGCGTGGAGAGGTCTAGGCTTTCCTTCATGGGACTCCTTATCCCTTAGTTGCAGCATCCGGTCGAGTCAGCTCTAGACCTCATCCTTCGCCTGCTCCTCTGGCGACACGCGGTCTGGATTCGTTGGGCCAGAGTAGTTCCACATCGGCCACCTCCTCTCTCGCCAGCGAGGCAACTCGATGGCGGATGAAGGTGTGGAACACCCACATCCCATCGAGGTCATGCTGCACCAGCTCATGGAGCTCTACTTCGATAACCACCAGCTTGTTCTGCCGACTGGAGGGCCCCCACGACCAGCTCTGTGGCCTTCTTTCGGTGAACAGTGGGAATGGCGCCTCCACTAGGTTCCTGATGTAGAACCACTCCGCATGCCACCCTCGATTCGAGTCATAGGGGGAGTACGTGGGGTAGGAGCCCGATGGCCTCAGCTTCTTCTGCAAGGCAAAGCCCCCAACCGGTGCGGTCCTAGGTGGCTTCCCCTCTAACAGGGCTCACCCGATGAAGATCCGCCATAATAGATCCATGTGCGGCTCCATCCCGAGTAAGGCCTCGCAGACAGTGATGAAACCGACAATGTGCAGCACCCTAGTTGGATTGAGGTGCTGCAGCTCCAGGCCCCACTCGTTGAGGAGCCCACGCAAGAACCAGTGTGCGAGATATCCTAGCTTGCGCTCATGGAAGGCGAGGAAGGAGACAACCTCGTCGGCTTGAGGTTGTGGAACGGCTTCCCCTGGCGTAGGAGCCCTCTAGTGCGCCACCTCCTTCGGCAGAAATAACCCTTTCTCGGTGAAGGCGGCCAGCACTGCCTAATCTATGTTGGATGGCCTCCAGTTTGACATTGCGCTCCGGATTCACAAACAAATTTGTGAGTTCTCCTCTCCCTCACTTTAGTCTCTCTCTCAGAAACAGCCGCGACACACGAACACAGTTGGCAAGAAGGAAGGAGGAGGAGAGGTGGCAGATGGAGAAAGGCAAAGGAATGGGACAAAAGCCCTATCCCTTCCCCTATCTAAATGTGAATAGGAATGCGATGGGACGTGTCCTGGCTGATGGGATACACCCTGCTCAACGAAACATCACTCGGTTAAAGCGGGACATGGCCTGGATTGGGCCCACCACTACCACAACCCAGGCGCAGGAAACAAGGCGCAATCACATGCAAACGACCCTTCGCCTTCCCAGGCAGGGTTTGGAAGGGCCCACCGATAGGATCTCCATCGAGGAGAGACCAACGGGCTACCTGAGTTGATCAGACGGCTCAAGCGACTGTCGAGAGACAGGTAAGGGGCAGTGGGATGCCCCATGCGGGCTACGTCGACTCCGTCATGAATGACAGAAACAGATCCCATTCGGAGATATCCGATAAGAGCTACTCAAACCCGTCACTCGAGTCATCAAGGTAGCTTTACCAAACTTTCTTACTTTATTTTTTGATGCATGATCATTCATTCATCCATTCTCAAACATGCATTCACACATTCATTCATACAATCATTCATTCATCCGATACATCCAAAGCATCGCATATGCAATTAATGCATCACAACGCTTCGTGTTGCATCACGAAGCGGTAGTTGCCTCATTCAACATGAGCAACGACCGACCGGGGTTCAAAGGCCAGCCCACAAAGGGCTTGAGGCTGCCTCGCATCAAACAGAGCCAGGGGAGAAAATGCAGATGAGCCCCAGTGGCCCTCGCCCGGTATGCTCAGAAGCAGACAGGGTCATCTCGACCTTCTCGTTCGATCCTAACCTTCTCGACCTTCTCGTGGTTTGCACTGTTGCACCTAGACACGTGTCTTCTTCTGTCTTCTCATCATCTCACATGCTTAGAGAGAAGAGTAAACACTCTTTAATTGTTGTAATTGGTTCCTAACACTATATCTATATTAAAAATAATATTATCTAGGATTTATTGGCGCCAGAAGTTCAAACTAACCGAAATACCCCTAACTATTATGGTACAACCTTTTATAGTTATCTAAAAAAATCATAACTTTTACATATGAAATCAGATGCAGGCAAACTTTATATCAAAATTGTAGTGCTTAGTCACACCTGTAACTTTGGAGTCGACAAGTTTTTTATTAAATATTAAATAGAACATGAAAAATTATTTTTAAATTGTCAGTTGGGCTGATAGGTGTACAGGATGCTAGTTTTGAGTTCTCACTTGCCGCATGCCTTGTCGGCCTCTCAGCAGCCGATATATTTTTAAATTGTCAGTTGGGCTGATAGGTGTACAGGATGCTAGTTTTGAGTTCTCACTCGCCGCATGCCTTGTCGGCCTCTCAGCGATATGTGTACAGTATACTAATTTTCATTGGGCTGCTTTGATTTTTTCACTATCCGCATGGCTTGTCGGCTGTTTAGTAGCCGATAGTGTAGAGGATACTTGGAAACTCTTGTCGGCCGCTCAGTAGCCGATAGGTGTATATGATGCTAGTTTTCAATTGGGCTGCTTTGATTTTTTCACTATCCGCATGGCTTGTCGGCGCTCAATAGCCGATAGATGTCCGCTCGATTGCTGGATAGCCTACAGGATGCTAGTTTTGCAATTTTATAAAAACAACATCTAGATATACAATTATTTATTAAAATAATATTATTTCAAAAAAAAATATGTGTGTGCACTACCTTGCGTTGCAATACTTGTAGGATTAAGGTTGTATTTGGTTTAGTCTCTAGAAAGTGTTTCTGCTACTAAAAAGTAGAAGGCCACTCAAATAGGTAGTCACAAGCTGCTTTTCTAGAAATTGCTGCTTTCGCATAGTATAATTTTCGCATCATCTTAAATCATATTTTTAGCTTCATCTTTCAACTTGTCCAAATGGATAGAAATAGAGAGGTGTGAAATCAGCCTACAAAATGATGGGAAATACTATGTGAAATCAGCCTACAAAATGATGCACACCGGCTCCATTGCGATGACCGGCCAAGGGTTAATCTGGAAAACCTAGGCACCCCTTTGTGTGAAGATCTTCCTTTGGCTTGCAGCGAAACGGAGGCACTGGATAGGTGACCGGAGGGCCAGACACGGCCTCGAAGAAAGGAAGTTTGTGCTATCTTTGTGACCAGGGACAGGAAACGATTGATCACATCATCGCTAGATGTCCATTCTCCAGGGAGGTATGGTTCTATGTCCTGCAAGCGCTTCGGCGACCACTACTAGCGGCCTCAGCAACGTCGTTAGCCTAGTGGCGCAGCCTAAGGTCCCTGTTCAATGGTGACCGACAAACCGGCACTCTCTTCGCCCTCGTCTCTTGGCAGCTGTGGAGGTAGAGGAACGCAAGATGCTTCCGGGAATCGACATCCACGGTCATTGAGCTGCTGCAAGTCATCGAGGCGGAAGCAGACCGGTGGATACAGGCGGGGCGTCCGGGCTGAGTGCATTGGCGCAAGGCTAACGGTCTCCTTCATCACGTTGGTCATGGATGTAAGGTTCAAAATGTAGTCTGTAACAAAACACTAACGGCGGGAGTGGCACTCTTGTAATTTGAAACACTTTTCCTTCTAATATAATGATACGCACACTCGTGCGTATTCGAGAGAAAAAAACTCTGTTTGGGTCTTATTTTTGTCAAACAGGTCTAGACCTACATGTCAACTCTATCACTCATCAATAGCCTGTCTCATGGCAAGGGTCGGCTCATCGGCGGTTTGGCGTGGTTGCTCGCCCACACTCCTACGGCATCGGTGCTTGCCCACGCGCCTGTTCATGAGTAGCCTGAGTCTACGACGGATGGACTACCCTTGCTCTGATGTCTGATCTCATCGATGATTGACGGGAAGCTCGCATCAGCTGGAAGTACCCCTCGGTAGGCAGCCTTAGAGTGTCATTGGTGTACATAAACCGCATCAAGCTTCGGAACGCTGTCGGTCGGACACCGTGCAGCGTGATGCAGTCCATCCTAGCGTCTGCCACGGCGCCAAAGGGCTGCGCTCTGAACACCAGCGAGCGCGCGGAACATTTCACCATCCACCGAGAAGGAGACGTCCGACGTCGACGAGCCATCGACGCAGTCCAGCAGCCAAGGTGGCTCCCTAGGTCGGAGGCGAGCACAGAGATGCAGTCATCGTCCAGAACTACGTTTCGTCGAGCAGCACAAGACGGCGTATGGGCGCATCGTCAAGCAGCTGCAGCAGTTGGAACCGGAGGGCGCCATGCTCGCCATCACCGACATGATGCGTGGCGGCGGCTGCTGCTCGCGCGTGTGCCGGTGGCTCGCCCGCGACCATATGCAGCGGCGGCTGCTCGCTTGCGCGGCCGTGGTGCCTGTGTGTGGAAGAGGCGACTCACACGCATGCCTGTGCGCGGCGGTGGCGGCTCACCCGTGCCCTTGTGGGGCAGTGGCTCGCTCGTGTCGTGGTAGCAAGGAAGAAGATGGTGATTATTTTCAAAATAGTCCCTCATGAAGTTTATAAATATTTATATAATTTATGTGTCTAGGCGATTTTGTTTCTAACCCCGCTGATCTTTTATTTCAAGCAATCAAGTGTTATCTCTGCCCGCGGGCACGAATCCATACCCATTTAGTTGAAAATGAGACCAAGACAGAGTTTAAGGACCGGAAAGACACGTTCTGAGTTCTGGGACCAGGATGACACACCCCTGCAAGTTCGAGGACTAAAAAATTGGAAGCAGCATGTGAATTTAGAAGTTCTATATGCTCAGCAGTCTCCTAGTGTATCCGATCCAACAGGTCTTAGTTAGCTGAAAAATTATAATTCAGTTGCCCCTTCTGCAACAGTCAACTTCCCGTTGCGAGCCGACGCACACCCGCAGCACTCGGCCACACACTTGAGTTAAGATACCCAACCGGCAACGAGGTCGCCTCGCTTGGCTCGGCCACACACCTGTTGTGTGGCGCCTCGCCTACGCACTCGTGCTCCCTGGTCGTGCGTGCTCAGCACTCCCTGCCGCGCTAGCTGGCCGTGACTATGCAACGCCGAGCAGGTGCGTCCGGGTCATGCTCACCTCTATCGTGGTTTGCACTGTTGCACCTAGATGCGTGTCTTCTTCTGTCTTCTCATCATCTCACATGCTTAGAGAGAAGAGGAGTAAACACTCTTTAATTGTGGTAATTGGTTCCTGACACTATATCTATATTAAAAATAATATTATCTAGGATTTTATTGGCGACAGAAGTTTAAACCAACCAAAATACCCCTAACTATTATGGTACAACCTTTTATAGTTATCTAAAAAATCATAACTTTTACATATGAAATCGGATGCAGGCAAACTTTATATCAAAATTGTAGTGCTTAGTCACACATGTAACTTTGGAGTTGACAAGTTTTTTATTAAATATTAAATAGAACCTGAAAAATTATTTTTAAATTGTCAGTTGGGCTGATAGGTGTACAGGATGCTAGTTTTGAGTTCTCACTCGCCGCATGCCTTGTCGGCCTCTCAGAAGCCGATATGTGTACAGTGTACTAGTTCTCATTGGGCTGCTTTGATTTTTTCACTATCCACATGGCTTGTCGGCTGTTTAGTAGCCGATAGGTGTACACGATACTAGTTTCCAGTTGGGCTGCTTTGACGTTTTCACTTGCCGCATGGCTTGTCGGCTGCTCAGTAGCTGATAGGTGTACAGGATGCTAGTTTTCAATTGGGCTGCTTTGATTTTTTCACTATCGCATGGCTTGTCGGTGCTCAATAGCCGATAGGTGTCCGCTCGGTCGCTGGATAGCCTACTGGATGCTAGTTTTGCAATTGTATAAAAACAACATCTAGATATGCAATTATTTATTAAAATAATATTATTTCAAAAAAAATACGTGTGAGCACTGCCTTACGTTGCAATACTTGTAGGATTAAGGTTGTATTTGGTTTAGTCTCTAGAAAGTGTTTTTGCTACTAAAAAGTAGAAGGTCAATCAAATAGGTAGTCAGAAGCTGTTTTCTAGAAATTGCTGCTTTCGCATAGTACAATTTCGCATCATCTTAAATCCTATTTTTAGCTTCATCTTTCAACTTGTCCAAATGGATAGAAATAGAGAGGTGTTTTACAAGGGAGAAAGAGATGGGGTAGGTTCTATAGTTATTTTAACCAAACTAACTTTTTCACACATAACACACACAACAGTTTTTTCACAGCTCAAAACCCTTAGCATCCATTTACTTCAACTTTTAACTGTGAAAAATTTGTTGAGTTGTGTGATGTGAAAAAGCTGTTGTGACTTGTGAGCTCTGAGATGTGGAAAAGTGTTGTGAGTTGTGGATAAGCTATTGTGCGATATAAGATATAGATAACCTGTTAACATATGTGCTATGAAAAACTTATACGATATTTATTTGGTTGAAACAAATATTTGTTATGTTGCATGAAACGATTCATGAGTTACATAGGAAAAGACAAGATGGTGTGATTTTAAAGTTAGACTTCGAAAAAGCGTATGATAAGATAAAGTGGCCTTTTATTCAATAGGTCCTCAGAATGAAAGGATTCTCACCAACTTGGTGTGAATGGATTTCGAACGTCATGTCTAGAGGAAGTGTTGCAGTAAAGGTTAATGATAATATATGTCATTATTTCCAAACTAGGAAAGGAGTGCGACAAGGGGACCCGTTATCTCCTATTATGTTTAACATAGTGGTTGATATGCTGGCTATCCTTATTTCACGAGCTAAAGAGGCCAATCATATCCGAGGGGTTGTTCCGCATTTGGTAGATGAGGGACTTTCAGTCCTCCAATATGCAGATGATAATGTCATTTTTATGGATAATGACCTTGAGAGGGCAAAAAATATGAAGCTCTTGCTTTGTGCTTTTGAGCAGTTGTCGGGGCTCAAGATCAATTTTCATAAGAGTGAATTGTTTTGCTACGGAGCAGCCAAAGCGAATCAATTCGATTATACACAAATTTTCGGGTGTGATTTGGGCTCATTTCCATTTAGGTATCTAGGTATTCCTATGCATCATAAAAAGCTCATGAATAAGGACCGGAAACATGTTGAAGAACGTTTTCAAAAGAGGTTGAACTGTTGGAGAAGTAAGATGTTGTCAGTAGGAGGAAGACTAGTCTTGCTTAACTCTATTTTAAGCAGTCTTCCTATGTTTATGATTTCCTTTTTTGAATTACCGAAAGGGGTTCTAAAGAAGTTAGAATTTTCAGATCCCGGTTTTGTTGGCAGAGCGATGAACACAAGAAGAAATACAGATTGACTAAATAGGAGGTAGTTTGTACACCGAAAGATCAAGGGGGGTTGGGTGTCTTAAATTTAGATGTTCAAAATAAATGTCTCCTAAGCAAACGACTTTTTAAGTTGCTGAATGGAGATGGGGTTTGGCAACAATTACTTAGGAATAAATATCTAAAAAACAAGACCCTAACACAAGTTCAACATATGCCTGGGGATTCTCAATTTTGAGCTGGCCTCATGAAGGTCTAGGGGAGTTCCCCTCGTTAGGCAAGTTCGAACTAGGTGATGGCTCTCAAGTGCGATTTTGGGAGGATGCGTGGATAAGACCACGTCCTTTAAAATCGCTCTTTCCTGCACTATATAATATTGTTAGGAGAAAAGGGGTGTATGTGAGAACGGTGTTGTCTATGACACCATTAAATGTGGCTTTTAGGAGATCCGTGGTAGGTGTTAATCTACAAGCATGGCACGAGGTGGTTGTCATGGTGGCAGATGTACAATTAACAAACCAGAGGGATCGTTTTGTGTGGGGGCTACATCAGAATGGATTCTTTTTAGTAAAATCCATGTACAGAGCCTTATTAGGATCTGAAGCTATACCTTGTAACACTTTAATATGGAATCTAAAACTACCTCTTAAAATCAAAGTCTTTTGTGGTATTTGTACAAGGGAGTAATTTTAATTAGCAAGACGACAGTGGCAAGGAGACAGGAAGTGTTGTTTTCGTTCATCTGAGGAGTCCATACAACATCTAATCTTTGATTGTCATTTTGCTAAATTTGTGTGGCGAACTATTCATATCTCCTTTAATTTAATACCTCCGTGGTCCGTGGTCCGTTGCCGTATTAAGTAGGAATCATGCAGATGCTGATATCAGATCTTGGAACAACATGCTTTGTTTTTTTTTTTTTTAAAAGAGGGGATAACCGAATATGCTCTTATGTTTACTGATCTAGGGAATTTCCTGGTGGTCAAGAGCAGAAGGAAGCGGGGGCTGAAATGGTGGGAGAGACTGTCTTGAGTCACTTTCAGTGACCAAAACTGTTGAGAATTTCAGTAGCAGAAGGAAGCAGGTGCTGAAATGGTGGGAGAGACTGTCTTGGGTCACTTTCAATGACCAAAACTGTTCGAGAATTTGAGTGTACTTCTCTCTGTTCGTTTCCAAAATGAAGAAGGAAGAACCGAATATGCTCTTATGTTTACTGATCTGGGGAATTTCCTGGTGGTCAAGAGCAGAAGGAAGCAGGGGCTGAAATGGGTGGGTTTCAGTGTACTACTCTCTTTTTGTTTCCAAAACGAAGAAGATTCTTGGAAATTGTGAATCAGAAAAATGCATCTTCCTGGAGCTAGATGCTTCTTGCGGAAACAAAACAAAAATGCCAGTACATGGTTAACATGACAGTGTGGAGTGAGTGATAGGTGAAAGAGAAAGTGTCGGTGCCATCCAGTGCCCACTCAATCCTCTTCCTGCAGTCCAGGGCAGCTTTTGGCTGTGCTCAAGTAACAAGTGTGGGGGGTGTGGTCTCCAGCTGCTGCTGGCCCTTGTCAGGAAAAGTGCTCCCTGGAATGCATGCATCGGCTGCTATTTTTCTTTGATGGACGCAAAACAAAAATGATAATCACATAATGTAGCTCGGGTCTACAAGCTGCTGACTACAACATGAGACATGAGTCATGGACTCATGGGGCTATCTACACCTACATGCATGCATGGCCGCTGCAGTTAGTCAGGCGTCAGCGGCTAATAACCTCTAACATCACATCACACCATAATCCTACAGGGCACTCTACAGAAAACCGTCCTGATCAGTGATTAGATCTGATTATTCAGACATGCGTACTAGGAGCTAGTACTACTCGTGTTCATTTTCTCTGACAACACAATAATTGGCTGGTAAAGAGAACACGGCATGCGACATGTCACCCCGGAGAGAACCCATATCATGCATTTTCCAGTGTGTGACTGTGTACACAAGTACATCCGGTTTTGGAAAACTGAACCAAAATGCATGCAACCAACTTCCTGACTGCACTTTCCTCTCAGTTTCAAGAACGTTTTGCTGCAACTGTGAATCACCTAACGAAGAGAAGAATGGATGCTTCAGTTCAGACTGAAAGGCGCCGGTTGCATGCGAGGCCAAGGCCCCCTTTGTTGCATGCAGAGCTCAGCTGGAAAGGTAAGAGTGACACCTGTACACCATGTCCTGCTCTCGTGCTCTGTATATTCACAGCGTGAAGGTGAGACGATGATGAGTGAGCGAGTGAGTAACAAGGGGGGAGTGCATGGACAGTGGAGACCACTGCACCATGGTCGTACCAGCACTGGTGTAGTGATGGCTGCAACGTGGACGCATCATTTGGCTGCAGTGAGAGCAAGGTCATCCGAATCCTCATCAAGTGGCCAGCGGGCAGCGCGGCCCAGCAGCAGCCCCAAATGAGGCGAGGCGAGCAGCTGCAGCAGCCAGGGATGGATGCAGCTGCGCCATGGGCATGATGGAGGGGAGGAGCCCTTGATGATTAGTTCTAATCCTGTACACGGAGTCATCGGCCCACCTGGTACGTAGCAAGCAGCCCCACATACACTCACGCCATCACATGCATGCGTGATGAATTCACGGCCGGGCGGCGTAAGCTAGCGTAACCATCAATTCCGAGATCGATCGCCACTTGTCTGCGTGGGTGCGTGCATGTCGCTGTCACGTCACGTTTTGTCCCTGTCCTAGGTTCTTTCCTAGTAATAATCCCTCCTAGGAGCGGTTAGCTAGCTAGCGAGCAGCGAGCGAGCGAGGCCGGGGCAATCTGGCAATGGGGCATGCAGTTTGCTTGTGCCCTGACGCAACACCCTGTTTTTTTTATCGTATCAGCCATACTTATTAGTCATTATATAGTGTTTTCTCTCACAACAAAATAGCATCGGTCGGCTTATAAGCCACGGAAACAATTAAGTGAATAGGGTGTGGGTGCAGTAGCAGGCTAGCAGCTAGCTAGCTAGTACTACTGTCGGGGACCAATACTATGATACCCAAAGAGGATGAGCTAATGGTCATCAACATTGATTCATCCGAGTAGTCAAGAACGTGACTATAGCTCCAACCGACCCCTAGGTGCGCGGGCTCCGCCTCGCCCAACCTCTGGGGCGGGCTCCGCCTCGCCCGACCTCTGGGTCGAGGGCCCCGCCTCCCCCGGCCTCTGGGTCGGGGGCTCCGTCTCGACCGACCCCTTATGCGCGGCTCCCAACGAAAGCCTGTACCGGCGCCAACCACTACGGGCCAGAAAGTACAACCCAAGGTCAACTTCTGCCAACGTGCAGGGAGCGGGCACATCTCAACATGACCCGTGCCCGCGACATGTCACTCCAGGGAACTCACATCTGGTGCTCCGCCTCGTCCAGAGCAACAAGAACCCTCACAAGCTCTCTCCATCGTGGGAGGGATCGTACATCGTCGCGGAGGTGCTCTGACCAGGCACCTACAAGCTCAAGACCATCGATGGTGAAGTCTTCGTCAACGCCTAGAACATCGAACATCTATGTCGCTTTTACCCTTAATTTATGCACATTTTCTCTTATCAGTTTCGCTATCAACTCCTCGATCTTTAGTGACACCCGACCCCAGCAATGGCAAGGGGTCGGCCCTCACTCGGTGGCTGATAAGAGCATATCTATCCGGTAGACATTCTCTACGCCCGACCCTTTCTCACGTTAAGACCCAGAAATGAGGGTTGCAGAAACAACACGTTGAGTAAAACTGGTCGGACTACAAGAAACCTACACCCCAGCAGCTACGACATTTTTGCTCACCAGCGTGATCAGAGTTTTTTTCGCACCATGAGCTTTTTAGCCTTAACTACGGAAAGAGTCGGTACGCATTTAAGAGTATATCCACCTGGCAAACATTCTATGTGCCCGACCCTCTCTCATGTTGAGACTTAGAAGCAAGGGCTGCAGAAACAAATGCTGAGTAAAACTTGTCGGACTGTAAGAAACCTACGCCCCAGCGGCTATGGGGTTTTTGCTCACCAGCGTGATCAGAGTTTGTTCACCCGCACCCCGAGCTTTACAGCCTTAACGACAAAAAGGGTCGAAACATATTAACCTTTTTATAAAAAAAGAGGAGAAGGGCTAAAAATCTGTTTGGCCATAACAAAATTTAAGAGCTTGTCCATTTATTACAAGTTTGCCGCCTAGCTTATCTGCCTAACTAATTTCTTGGGCGGGATGATCTCACCCTCTATCTCCACAGGTAAGTCCTATGTCAGCGGGTCATTCAAGTGGATCGGATGGCTTGGCCCGCTGCCGAGAGATGGGTAAGGAGCAGTAGGATGCCCCATGCGGGTTATGCCGACTTCGTCACAAACGACGGACCAGGATTCCACTCAGACATATCCGGTAAGAGCTCCCCAAACCCATCACTCGAGCCATCGAGGTAAGTCCTGTGCCAGCGGGTCACCCAAGTCAATCGGACGGCTCGAGCCACTGTCGAGAGACGGGTCAGGAGCAGCAGGATGCCCCATGCGGGTTACGCCGACTCCATCACGAACGACGGCCCCGGATTCCACTCGGACATATCTGATAAGAGCTCCCCGAACCTGTCACTCGAGCCATCGTGGTAACTTTACCAACCCCCACTTTACTTTTCTAGTGCATCATCATTCATTCATCCATTCTCATACATCCAAGCATCACATATGCAATTATTGCATCACAACACTTCGCATCGCATCACGAAGCGGTAGTCGTCTCATTCGATATGAGCAGCGACTGACAGAGGTTCAAAGGCCGGCCCACGAAGGGCTCGAGGCCACCTCGCGTCGAACAGAGCCAGGGGAGAAAATGTAGATGAGCCCCAGCGGCCCTTGCCTGACCCGCTCAGAAGCAGACAGGGTCATCTCGACCTTCTCATTCGATTCTAACCTCGAGTCATACCCATAGAATCTCCATCGAGGGGAGGCTAGTGGGCCACCTCAGTCGGTCTCCGGAACAACTCGAGCATCTATCGGGAGGTGGGTTAAGGAGCAGTAGAATGCGACATGAGGGCTATGCCAACCTTGTTACGAACAACGGACCCGGATTCCACTCGGATATGCCCGTTAGCGAGCTCACCGAGCGCGACACTCGAGCCATCGAGGCAAGTGACATTAACTTAACCCCTCCAGTTGCGAAAACCGCGGACGGAGTGACGATCACAAAGACGAGTCGGCCCTCGACCGGACCCCCGCTATGAGCGGGGGCTCGAAGAAAGTTGGACTCGCAAGGAGACCGAATGCACGGTTACAGAACGATGGCTCGGATCCTAGGGAGGGGGTATGAACGAAAACTAAGAATAATGTTTCTAAAATAAAAAAACATTTTCTCCTACCAGTTTCACTATCGTCTTCTCGATCTTTAGTGAAACCCGGCCCCGACAACGGCTAAGGGTCGGGTCTCACTCGGGGGCTGATAAGGGTATATATATACCCTTTCTAAAATAATTGCCGTGTCCGATCGCTTTCTCACATTAAAAACCTAGAGGCAAGGTTTGTGAAAACGAACGACTGAATAAGGCTGGTTAGACTGCAAGAAACCTACGCCCCAGCGGCTACGACACTCTTGCGTACCAGCATGATCAGAGTTTCTTGCCCGCACCTTGAGCTCTACAATCTTAACAACTGGAAGGGTTAGAGCGCTTTACCCCTTTTTACACATAAAAAGGGAAGAAAGAACAAATTTGTTCAAACCGAAACGAAAGAATAGGCTTGTTCCAACGAAACAAAAGGGATGGAACCTGTCCGCTTATTACAAAACCAACCGCCCACCTAGATCTCCGCACCTGCCACGACCTGTCACCACATCTCGTCGCGGGGCGTGCGCACACAACCTATGGTCATCCCCTCGGAAAACATGCCGGACATTTCCCCTCCCCAAACAGGGCACGACCCGTCACAGGTAAGAGGGATACGGAGCTAAAAACGCTCCTACGGCCCGTCTAGACCTAGGTGTTCGAAGGTTGGCCCATCGATGGGTTCGACAACTGCTCTGGGCATCTTTAGAGTGAGGGGTGGAAAGGGATGGGCCCGCTAGCGGCTAGTACCCGGGCGCACGAGCGTCGCGGGCATCCTGGCCCATGTTTAAGTCTCGGCAGGATACGATCAATGGTTTTTTCTCGAAGAAAGGCAGAGAGCCCTCGGGACCGGTCGAATGGACCCAAGAACTATATGGATTGACCGCTGAGAATCTGGAGTCGGTCACCAGCTGACCCAAGCCGGACCCCTACGAACGGGATGTCGAGGCCCCACTCGGACTAGCCCGTTAAATGCTCACTGAGCACCATGATTCGTCTATAGAGGAAAATTATGGCATGGCTCAGCCTCTCCGTTTTTATCGGAAAAAACGCTTGAGGAAAGACGATCACAAAGACGAGCCGATCCTCGACCGGACCCTGCTACGGGGGGGGCTCGAGGAAAGTTGGACTCGCAAGGAGACCGAACGCACGGTCACAGAACGACAGACCCCCATAGGGGTCGAAATCAGAAAAGACCTTTTCCGACCCACCAAATCTCACGGCTATACCCCCGAGGGGTCCGATCACGACGAAAGGGAATCGCCGTCCCCAGGACACGCATGGGCAACAAAAGAAGGCCAAGGCCCTCAGAGTTCTCCCGTTTGAAAAAGCCTCCGAAGAAGTATTCTACTCCTCCGTAGGCACGGGGCTCTTGTCGGGGACCAATACTAGGGTACCCAAAGAGGAGGAGCTAATGGTCATCAACATTGATTCATCCGAGCAGTCAATAGCGCGACTACAGCTCCAACCGACCCCCAGGTGCACGGGCTCCGCCTCGCCCGACCTCTGGGTCGGAGGCTCCGTCTTGCTCGACGCCTCAGGCGCGGCTCCTGATATAAGCTCATACCGCCGCCAACCACTACGGGCCAGAAAGTACAACCCAAGGTCAAAATTCTGGCATCGTGCAGGGAGCGGGCACATCTCAACATGACCCGTGCCCGCGATATGTCACTCCAGGGTACTCACAACACCAACAGTGACAGACGCGTGGTCACTATGCTGCCTAGTCCCTGTACGGCCGCTGACCAGCACGCTGGTTCGCCGCGTCACCCACCGGGACGGAATGGGACATCACGACCTGCTGACAACGCCGGAGCATGGAATCAGCGGCGAACAGGCGCCCGGCATGGAGCCGTCCCTGTCACCATCTGCAATGTCGGTGGAACCCGCATAAAAGAGAAGAAAGGCCCGGTGGTCCTGAAAGCCTTCCTCTCCTTGACTCTTCTCGCTCTTTCTCTCTGTGTAACATGCTCTTCCCCTTTGTCTATAAAAGGGGAAGCAGGACGCCCTAGGAGGGAGAACGGCGGTTCACCACCCTACACGGCTGTAGACATTAAAACACATGCCCTAACACGCCTTAGGAGCACACGCACATCAGAGATTTGTGACATATCCTCTCTCGCTCGTTTATAACCCCTACTACAAACTTTCAGTGCTAGTAACACGAGAAACAGCGACGAACTTGACGTAGGGACTGTCTGCCCGAACCAGTATAAACCTCGTGTCCTCTAAGCACACCATCCGAGTCAGACACGCAATACTTATAATTTACTAGTTGATAACTCGAAACACCGACAACTACTGTTGTAAAAAAAATAGCTAGCTACTACGAGTAGCTTAATTAGTAGTAGTAATCCTGTTCACCTAAACCCAGACAGGATGTTGCTTCGTTCCAATAATCCCCTGTGATCCTGTGAAGTGCGAACCACTCCACTCCAGTGCTGATTGCTCAAACTCATCAGCCAGCAGGCGGCCTTGCTTTGGTCGCAAGCCACCATCCTCATCCCAATCAGTCACGACGACGACATTACGAGGCCGGATTTTCCGGCGTGATTGCCTACATACGCAAATTAAACCGGCATCAGTCAGTCAGTCAGTCCAATGCAGCTAGTAATTACACGGCCACACTTTGCTTTGACAGCAGGGTCAGACACGGGCCGAAGCAGTATAGTTTCAGTATACACACACACCGGGCCCTCAGCTTTGTACACTCGGCGTCACGCCCTCAGATAAGGGTATATATATACCCTTTCTGAAACAGTCGCCGTGTCCGATCCCTTTCTCACGTTAAAAACCTAGAGGCAAGGTTTGTGAAAATGAACGACTGAATAAGGTTGGTCAGACTATAAGAAACTACGCCCCAGCGGCTACGACACTCTTGCTTACCAGCGTGATCAGAGTATCTTACCCGCACCTCGAGCTCTACAATCTTAACAACAGGAAGGGTCGGAGCGCTTTACCCCTTTTTACACATAAAAAGGAAAGAAATAACAAATTTGTTTAAACCGAAACAAAAGAACAAGCTTGTTCAAACAAAACAAAAGGGATGGAACTTGTCCGCTTATTACAAAACCAACCGCCCACCTAGATCTCCGCGTCTGCCACGACCTGTCACCATGTCTCGTCGCGGGGCATGCGCACGCAACCTATGGTCGTCCCCTCGGAAAACGCGCCGAACGTTTCGCCTCCCCAAACGGGCCACGATCCGTCACAGGTAAGAGGGATACGGAGCTGAAAAACGCTCCTACGGCCCGTCTAGGTCCAGGAGTTCGAAGGTTGGCCCACCGACAGGTTCGACAACCGCTCCGGGCACCTTTAGAGTGAGGGGTGGAAAGGGATGGGCCCTCTAGCGGCCAGTACCCGGGCGCACGAGCGCCGCGGGCATCCCGTCGCACGTTCAAGTTTCAGCCGGATAAGATCCATGGCATATGGAAAGTATCAGATTAATTGATACTATCTCGCAACAGGAGAAATAGAGTAGAAGTTAATAAAGAAGGAAGAGAGGGCACATGCTTAGTCATGAGACGGAACTTTGCTTTCACCTTCTCTGCGTGGCGGACACATAGGAGGGAGTACACACACCAGACAATAAATAGATGATGCGAAATGGGGTCTATCGGCTCTTCACGAGCCGACTGCAGGTTTCGGCTGCTGAGTTGCCGACACGTCTTCAGTTGGTGTGCTTTAACTTTTTCACTTGCCGCATGGTTGTTAGCTGCTCAGTAGCCGATAGGTGCCCGCATGGTCCGCTCAGCAGCGTGCTTTAACTTTTTCACTTGTCGCCGGGCTTGTTGGCCTCTCAGTAGCCGATAGGTGCCCACATGGGTCCGCCCAGCTGCGTGCTTTAGCCTTTTCATTTGCCGCATGGCTTGTAGGCCTCTCAGTAGCCGATAGGTGTCCTGTCGGTCGCCGGACAGACCACGGGATGCTACTTTTGCAATTTTATAAAAACAACGTGTAGATATGTAATTATTTATTAAAATAATATTATTTCAAAAAAAATACGTGTGTGCACTACCTTGCGTTGCAATACTTGTAGGATTAAGGTTGTATTTGGTTTAGTCTCTACAAAGTGTTTCTGCTACTAAAAAGTAGAAGGCCAATCAAATAGGTAGCTAGAAGCTGTTTTTCTAGAAATAGCTGCTTTCGCATAGTATAATTTCGGCATCAACTTAAATCGTACCTTTTGCTTCATCTTTCAACTTTTCCAAATAGATAGAAATAGAAAGGTGTTTTACGAGGGAGAAAGAGATCGGGTAGGCTCTATAGTTATTTTTAACCAAACTAACTTTTTCACACATAGCACACACTCTCAACAGTTTTTTCACAGCTCAAAACCCTTAGCATCCATTTACTTCAACTTTTAACTGTGAAAATTTTGTTGTGAGTTGTGTGATGTGAAAAAACTATTGTGACTTGTGAGCTCTGAGATGTGGAAAATGTGTTGTGAGTCTGTAACAAAACACTAACGGCGGGAGCGGCACTCTTGTAATTTGATACTCTTTTCCTTCTAATACAATGGCACGCACACTCGTGCGTATTCGAGAAGAAAAAAACTTTGTTTGTATCTTATTTTTATCAAACAGGTCTGGACCTACATGTTAGCTCTATCACTCATCAATAGCCTGTCTCATGGCAAGGGTCGGCTCGTCGACGGTTTGGCATGGTTGCTCGCCCGCACACCTACGGCATTGGTGCTTGCCCGCGCGCCTATTCATGAGTAGCCAGAGTCTATGACGGATGGAGTACCCTTGCTCTGATGTCTGATCTCATCGATGACTGACGGAAAGCTCGCATCAGCTGGAAGTACCCCTCTGTAGGCAGCCTTAACGTGTCGTTGGTGTACATAAACCGCATCAGGATTTGGAACGCCATCGGTCGGACACCATGCAACGTGATGCAGTCCATCCTAGCGTCCGCCATGGCGCCAAAGGGCTGCGCTCTGAACACCGGCGAGTGCGCAGAACGTCTCACAGTGTATGGAACTACCCGGGTCGGAGGCGAGCAGAGATGCGGTCATCGTCTGGAACTACGATTCGTCGAGCAGTACGAGACGGTGTATGGGCGCATCATCGAGCAGCTGGAACCGGAGGGCGCCATGCTCGCCATCGCCGACATGATACGTGGCGGCGGCTGCTGCTCGCGCGTGTGCCGGTGGCTCGCCCGCCACCCTATGTAGCGGCAGGCTACTCGCTTCTGCGCGGCCGTGGTGCCTATGCGCGGCGGCGGCGGCTCGCCCGCGCCCCTATGGGCAGTGGCTCGCCCACTTGCCTGTGCGCCGCGGCGGCGGCTCGCTCGTGTCGTGGTAGCAAGGAAGAAGATGGTGATTATTTTCAAAATAGTCGCTCATGAAGTTTGTAAATATTTATATAATTTATGGGTCTAGGTGATTTTGTTTCTAACCTCGCTAATCTTTTATTTCAAGCAATCAAGTCTTCTCTCTACCCGCGGGCACGAATCCATACCCATTTAGATGAAAATGAGATCCAGACAGAGTTTGAGGACCGGAATGACACACTTTTCTGAGTTCTGGGACCAGAATGACACACCACTGCAAGTTCGAGGACCGGCCATGAACTTTACTCTATAATAAATATCATTAGACAAAGCATGGACTATACATAAGAAATATATTTGAAAACATAAATGTTGATATTTCATAACAAATATTTACATTCTTTTTGGATGGAGGGAGTATTTATGTTTTATCAATTTTTTGGTTTTTTTGTACCATCACAAGTATTTGCAACCTCTCAATGCTTGGTAATTGGATAAAAGAAACGTACAATGATATATGCAAATTAAAATGCATGGAAACCGTAACGAGCTATGAAACCACGTGGTATTTAGGATTTTCTTATAAACATTATATACAGCCGGCTCTGCATATGTTATATGGAAAGTATCAGATTAATTGATACTATCTCGCAAAAGAAGAAATAGAGTAGAAGTTAATTAAGAAGGAAGAGAGGGCACATGCTTAGTCATGAGACGTGACCTTGCTTTCACCTTCTCTGCGTGGCGGACACATAGGAGGGAGTACAGACACCAGACAATAAATAAATGATGCGAAATGGGGCCTATCGGCTCTTCACGAGCCGACTGCAGGTTTCGACTGCTGAGTTGCCGATAGGTCTTCAGCTGGCGTGCTTTAACTTTTTCACTTGCCACATGGCTTGTCGACCGCTCAGTAGCCGATAGGTGCCCGTATGGTCCACTCAGCAACGTGCTTTAACTTTTTCACTTGCCGCATGGTTCTCGATCGCTCAGTAGCCGATAGGTGCCTGCATGGTCCGCCCAGCAGCGTGCTTTAGCTTTTTCACTTGCCGCATGGCTTGTCGGCCTCTCAGTAGCCGATAGGTGCCCGCATGTGTCCGCCCAGCAGCGTACTTTAACTTTTTCACTTGCCGCATGGCTCTTTGGCCGCTCAGTAGCCGATAGGTGCCGGACATCCTACAGGATCCTAGTTTTGCAATTTTATAAAAACATGTAGATATGTAATTATTTATTAAAATAATATTATTTCAAAAAAAAACGTGTGTGCACTGCCTTGCGTTGCAATACTTGTAGGATTAAGGTTGTATTTGGTTTAGTCTCTACAAAGTGTTTCTGCTACTAAAAAGTAGAAGGCCAATCAAATAGGTAGCTAGAAGCTGCTTTTCTAGAAATAGCTGCTTTCGCATAGTATAATTTTCACATCATCTTAAATCCTACTTTTTGCTTCATCTTCCAAGTTTTCCAAATGGATAGAAATAGAGAGGTGTTTTACAAGGGAGAAAGAGATGGGGTAGGTTCTATAGTTATTTTAACCAAACTAACTTTTTCACACATAACACACACTCACAACAGTTTTTTCACAGCTCAAAACCCTTAGCATCCATTTACTTCAACTTTTAACTGTGAAAAATTTGTTGTGAGTTGTGTGATGTGAAAAAGTTGTTGTGAGTTGTGAGTCTGTAACAAAACACTAACGACGGGAGTGGCACTCTTGTAATTTGAAACTCTTTTTCTTCTAATACAATGATACGCACACTCGTGCGTATTCGAGAAGAAAAAAAACTCTATTTGGGTCTTATTTTTATCAAACAGGTCTGGACCTACATGTTAGCTCTATCACTCATCAATAGCCTATCTCATGGCAAGGGTCGGCTCATTGGTGGTTTGGCGTGGTTGCTCACCCACACACCTACGACATCGGTGCTTGCTCGCGCGCCTGTTCATGAGTAGCCAGAGTCTACGACGAATGGACTACCCTTGCTCTGATGTCTGATCTCATCGATGACTGATGGGAAGCTCGCATCAGCTGGAAGTACCCCTCTGTAGGCAGCTGTCGATATGGGACCCACGGGATACCCCGCAAGGAAGAGAGAAGATCTAGTCTAACTAGGATTCTTTCCATGAAATCTTAGTAGTAGTATTATTCTGTAATCCTACTAGGAACTCTCATTGTAAAGTGACTAGAACTCTGGCCTCCTGACTATATAAAGGAGGGTGGGGTTCCTGGGGACGACAGTGGACAATCAATCTAATGCAAAAGGCTAACGCTGACTGGACGTAGGGCTATTACTCGATCACGGTCGAGGGCCCAAACCAGGATAAATCGACAGTCTCTTGCGTTTACCGTCGAGTTCTGCATACGTCGAAACCCGAACAAACTGCCTCGGGTACCCCCATGGCAGGCTATTGGTGGTGAAACATCGACAGCTGGCGGGCCAGGTAGGGGCTTTCGGTGAATTCGCATCCGAGAGCTCGACGGACCTCGACAACATGATCTTCTCGACAGGATCAACCTTCATCTTCGGTTCATGGATCTACAAGGTAGGCGACAATGGCAAGCTCCAAAGCCGTCTCCTTGAAGATTCGGATCACCATGATGTCCTTTCTATTTTGGCGACTACGACAGATCAACTCATCAGAAGATTCGCGCAGCTCGTGATGTCCGATCCAACTCAGATTTCATGGCTTTGCGCATCCGACTCAAACTCAGGCTCCGCATCCGAGATGGAGTCTTACCTAAGTTCTTTCAAGAAACCAAGTTCTTTTCCGGCAGGGTTCTAGAACGTGGCCTCGGCCTATCAAGGATTCAACTCGGAAAACATTCAGAATTCTCTTGAGAGTAGTCTGAGTTCTTTTCCGGTTGGGCTCCAGAGCGCGGCATCGGCCTATCAAGAATACAACTCGGAGTACACTCAGAGTCTTTTCAAGAAGTCGGGTCCTTTTCCGTTCGGACTCCACAACATAGCAAAATCTTATCAGGCACGGACCGAAGGATCCCTCGATCCGGTGCTTAGAATGCCACTGAAAGGAGCTCAGGAAGGTCTTGTACTAACTATAACATCTCAAGACTGCATCGTCCACTGGCCTGGTTCTGTTCCTGAGGATAGCGGTACCCGACTAGTTGGCACGACGACAACAGTAATTCTACCCTACCAAGAAGAAGACTCGATCTGCGACCTTGAAGCCTCTACTAAAGTTATCAACAACTCCGACAGTGTGGAAACCAACGCCGATAACAGAACAATTCACGCACGAGAAGTATTCATGGTTCGCCATCCTCGATCACCATTGGCCCCCCTAGAAGCACCTGACATTAGGTTATCGGATGAATCTGAGTCCAACATATCACCCCTTATCGAGGGGCACGATGGTGAGACCGAGAATCAGAAGCAAGCTAGAGAAAGAAGAAACAAATTGAAACAAGGACGCCAACGCTGTGCCAGGCAGCGCAAGGAAGCTTGGATCAAATATGAGTCAGATCTGGCCGAGTACAATAGAAGAAAATCAGAACAAGAAGTCGAAGAAAGACGCGCGGCGAATACACCCTACAATAGGATCCGAGAAGCACTAGAAGAACTCAGAGCGACATCGCATCCTAGCGAAAAATAGGAATAGCTCCAGGACCTTCTCCGGACAGCAGCCCTAAGGACGCACGATGGAAGAACCCGCTCAAGACTACCTGCCAGGTTAACATCTCATAGGAAGGAAGATCAAAACCAAAGGAAGTCCGCTTTTAAGAGACTTGGACCAAGTGGAAGTCACAACAGAGAAAGTAGGAGGGACCATAGTCAAAACTACCGATTCGAACAACCAAGAAAGATCAGAAGCGAAGCACCCATTCAGACAGCCCCGCAGAACTACTCTCACCAAAACAACAGTTGGCTGGAAGGAGGTGCTGAATCAAAATACAAAGAAGCCGGAACGCACGATAGATTCCCCTGTTTTGCAAACAGACTTGCTTCAATACGACTACCTCACAAGTTCAAGCCATCCAACCACTATAAATATGATGGCAAGACCGAACCAAGGCAGTGGCTTAGAATTTACTCGCAATCGATTGAACTAGCTAGAGGAGACGACGATATCAAGACCTTGTTCTTTCCCATGGCTCTAGGAACCATGCCCCTCCAATGGTTCGACAAATTGAATCTAGGGTCAATCAGAAATTGGGAGGACTTGCAAAGAGTTTTCTATGAAAATTTTGCGGGTATCATTACGCACCCCATCACCCACGCAGAATTAAAAGGACTCAAGCAGAAAGGGGTGAAAGTCTTAGAAATTACTTTCGACGATTTGGCGAACTACGTGCTCAAGTACATGACATCACCGAACAAGAAGTAATCGAAGCTTTCTCTCATGGAATCATGGCTAGGTGGCAATTTCAGGACTTCTGCAAAGAAAACCCGAGAAACAATGAAGAATTTAGATGCACAGTAGAAAAGATGATTACTGTAGAGGAGAAGACACGAGAAAGGTTTTCGGATAGAAACGACCGAGGCAACCCGGACAAGCAAAATCATCGAAACATCAGACATCAGGAAAGAAAACGTGGACCAGACAACACCATAGCGGTGGCTAACAAATCAAGGAAGTTTTCCAAACCCAGAAGGTATGATGACTTTGAAAACATGCATTGCATCTGGCACCCTAAAGGAAATCACACCATCGGAAATTGCTACACCTTCAATGGTCGATACACAAGAAAAGATAGTAAGGGAAACACTAAAGAAGACAGTCTAGAAAAAAGATGAAGACAAACACGAAGACAAGGGATTCCAAAAATCCAGGGGGACAGTAGCAGTAATCTTCGCTGGGGCCCCAAATTCCAGAAGCAAACATCAAGAAAAGCTAGCTCTACGAACCATCATGTTAGCAGAACCGGCTACTCCAAGATATCTCAATTGGTCATAGTATCCAATCCAGTTTTCAAGAGAAGACCAATGGACTAGTATAGGAAACGCAGGCCATTACCCACTGGTTCTAGATCCAACTATCGCCGGTATGACCATCACAAAAGTACTAATCGATGGAGGAGCCAGACTCAACATCATTTTTTTAGAAACGCTAAGGAAGATGGGACTACAACTCGCCGGGATGATTACACCAACAAGCACCCCTTTTATGGGATAGTACCCGGCAAGGCAGCCATGCCACATGGACAAATCACTCTACCGGTTACTTTTGGAACTCCCTTAAATTACCGTACAGAGTTCTTCAAGTTTGAAGTTGCAGACTTCGATTCATCATATCACGCAATCCTTAGGCGCCCAGTACTAGCAAAATTCATGGCGATACCGCATTACCTGTACCTATTGCTTAGGATGCCAGAACCTAACGATGTCCTCTCCCTTCGAAGTGATTTGAAGCGCGCTTTTGACTACGACGTTTAGGCAATCCAAATTGCAGCCAAAGCACAAGCCACCAATGGTAGAAAAGAAATAGCTACTATTGCCGCAGAAATGAGCCCAGAAGAACTAGAGATACCGGCTAAAAAGCCCAGCATCCTCGCACCACCAAAAGAAGCCGACGTCAAGCAAATCGACCTAGGAACCGGTGATCCCTCCAAAACGGCAACCATCAACGCCCACCTCTCGGCAAAATAGGAACTCACGCTCACCAACTTTCTTCGGAACAACAAAGATATCTTCGCTTGGAAGCCGGCCGACATGCCAGGTGTCCCAAGAGAGTTGGCTGAGCATAGAATCGATATCAACGAAGGCTCCAAGCCTATGAAGCAATGGCTACGACGATTCTCACCCGACAAAAAGGTAGCAATTAAAAATGAAATCACAAAGCTAATGGCATCCGGATTCATCAGAGAAATCCTTCATCCAGATTGGCTAGCAAACCTAGTTCTAGTACAAAAAAGAATACGGATGAGTGGCGCATGTGTATCGACTACATAGATCTCAACAAACCCTGCCCAAAAGATCCATTCGGGCTACCACGCATTGATCTGATAGTTGATTCAATAGCAGGATCTGCCCTATTATCCTTTCTTGATTGCTATTCAGGATATCACCAGATCGCATTAAAGGAACAAGACCAGAGCAAGACATCTTTCATCACTCCATTCGGTGCCTACTGCTACAAGACCATGTCGTTTTGACTCAAGAATGTTGGTGCCACTTACCAAAGAGCTATCCAAACATGCCTTGGAGAACAGATCGGCGAAAACATAGAGGCATACGTGGATGACGTAGTAGTAAAAATAAATAACCCGGACACACTAATTGAAGACTTAAAGCAAACCTTCGAAAAACTGAAAAGGTGGAGGTGGAAATTGAATCCAAACAAGTGTGTATTCGAGTTCCTTCAGGACAACTACTCGGATTCTTGGTCAGTCATCGTGGAATCGAAGCCAGCGCCAAGCAAATTCGAGCCATAACAGAGATGGGCCCTCCTCGAAGTGTCAAAGATGTGCGAAACTAACAGTTTGCATGGCGGCCCTCAATCGTTTCATATCAAGACTCAAATGAAAAGGGTTACGCTTCTTTAAACTACTAAAGAAGACGAGACAAGTTCGAGTTACGTAGAAGCCAATGAAGCTTTCAAAAAACTTAAGGCATACCTCACCTCCTCGCCCATTCTCACAACTCTAAAGAAATACGAAGACATGATGCTGTACATTGCGGCAACTTCTCTTCGTGATCAAGACAATGATAGTCGTGAAAAGAGAGAAGAAAAGGGCGTGTATATAAAGAACAACGTCCCGTATACTACATCAGCGAAGTACTGTCAGAATAAAAAATCTGGTACCCGCATGTGTAAAAACTACTTTACGCCCTCCTGATCACCTCACGCAAGCTTTGCCACTATTTTGAAAGCCACAAGATTACCGTGGTGACAGATTTCCCCCTCAGAGACATCCTACACAATAGAGATGCAACAGGGCTGCATATCTAAGTGGGCAATTGAACTTGGTGCTCTTAATATCGATTTCACCGCACGAAAGGCAATTAAATCTCAAGCCCTTGCCAATTTTGTTGCCGAGTGGACAAAAATTCAACAACCGATGTCAAATACCATCCTTGACCATTGGAAGATGTACTTTGATGAATCACTCAAGCTAGGCAAAGCCGGTGCAGGCGTTCTCTTCATTTCTCCAGACGAGAAAACAACTCAAGTATGTCCTTCAGATATTATGGCAAGCTACAAACAATGAAGTAGAATACGAAGCCCTCATCCATGGGCTCCGAGTAACGATTACCCTCGGAATCAAGCGATTGCTCGTATACCGCGATTCAGCAATAGTCATCAACCAAGTCAACAAAGATTGGGACTGCACTAAAGAAAACATGGGCGCTTACTGTGCTGAAATATGAAAACTCGAAAAACATTTTCAAGGATTAGAAATTCTACATGTCCTATGTGACTCTAATATTGCAGCAGACGTCCTCGCCAAGCTCGGATCGGACAGGGCAAAGGTCCCACCCAGTGTATTCATAGAGGAGTTATTAGCTCCCTCTATCAAACAACCCGGTGAGATAACCCCTGAACTCCCAGCTAAAGGCACCCAGATTTTGGTAATCAACACCTCATGGACCCAGGTTTTTATTGATTATATCAAAGAGAATAAGCTGCCAGCAGATAAAGAGGAGGCTACCAGAGTTGTTCGTAGAAGCAAGAACTATGTCCTAGTAGAGGACAAGCTGTACAGAAGAGCCGCATCATCAGGAGTACTTCTAAAATGTGTCTCATTTGAAAAAGGCAAAGAGATCTTAGACGAAATACACTCAGGTTGCTGTGAAAATCATGCCGCTTCAAGAACACTAGTCGGAAAAACATTCCGCACCAGATTCTACTGGCCAACCACTCTGAAAGACGTAGAAGAACTTGTCAAAAAATGCAAAGGTTGTCAAATGTTCACAAGACAAGCTCATGTACCAGCTCACAATCTCATCTGCATCCCACCCGCTTGGCCTTTCTCCTGCTGGGGGCTGGATCAAGTAGGACATCTCAAGAAAGCAAAGGGCGGTTTCGAGTACATCTTTGTAGCATTTGACAAGTTCACCAAGTGGATTGAATACAAACCATTCGAAAATACAGCGCAGCCAAAGCAGTCGAGTTCATCCAAGACATTATGCACCGTTTTGGGATGTCCAATCGAATCATCATAGATTTGGGTTCTCCCTTCACAGCTACAGAATTCCAAAGTTGGGCACAGGATTGCGACTTCGGCATAGATTACGCATCAGTCGCACAACCAGAAGCCAACGGACAGGAAGAAAGGGCTAATGGACTCATACTAGCTGGATTAAAACCAAGATTGTATTAAGAACTAGTGGACTATGGATCCAAATGGATTGAAGAATTACCCAAAGTAGTATGGGGGCTACGAACTCAAATAAGCAGAGCCACCGGATACTCACCTTTCTTCCTAGTTTATGGATCAGAAGCCGTACTACCTGCCGACTGGATCTAGATGTCACCAAGGATAGAACAATATGACGAAGGAGAAGCAGAACACACACGAAGATTAGAACTCGATAGTACAGAAGAAGTCAGAGTAAACGCTACCCTTCAATCAGCCAGATACCTCCAAGGTTTAAGACGCCACTACAATAAGAATACCCAGCATCGATCACTCCAAATCAGAAACCTAGTACTAAGAAGAATACAAAAAACTGACGGACGCTATAAATTACTCAGTCCATGGGAAGGTCCTTTTATTGTCACAAAAGTCATCGGACCAGGCACGTACAAGTTGATAACTGAAGATGGAAAAGAAGTCAACAATACATGGCACATCAGCCAACTAAGAAGATTCTACGCATGAAAACAACTCAAGGAAGAATATATATACAAGCCACAAGAGATCAACGTTCATGATCAATAAAGATGGTGTTCCTCGACAACATATGTCTTATTATAGCATTCCCCCCAGTTGTTTTCACTAAGCATATCAACGTTCATGATCAATAAAGATGGTTTTCCTCGACAACATATGTCTTATTATGGTTTTCCCCTAGTTTTTTTCACTAAGCATACCGACCGAGAGCAAAAGAGCTGAAAAGATGCTTGAGCCCGCCGATGAGGGTAGCTAATAAGCTAACACTCGAACCAAAAAGCAAAATGGCTAAAATTATGCCTGAGCATACCGGCCGAGAGCAAAAGAGCTGAAAAAACGCTTGAGCCCGCCGATGAGGGTAGCTAATAAGCTAACACTCGAACCAAAAAGCAAAATGGCTAAAATTATGCCTGAGCATACCGGCTGAGAGCAAAAGAGCTGAAAAAATGCTTGAGCCCGCCGATGAGGGTAGCTAATAAGCTAACACCCGAACCAAAAAGCAAAATGGCTGAAATTATGCCTGAGCATACCGGCCGAGAGCAAAAGAGCCGAAAAGATGCTTGAGCCCGCCGATGAGGGTAGCTAATAAGCTAACACCCGAACCAAAAAGCAAAATGGCTGAAACTAAGCCTGAGCATACCGGCCGTGAGCAAAAAAGCTAAAAAGATGCTTGAGCCTGCCGATGAGGGTAGCTGATAAGCCAACACCCTAACCAATACTAAGATGTTGTTACAACCAGGGAAAGGGCCAGATGCTGGCCACATCTCGAGTTAAGCAAAAAAACTAAAAAGAAGAAGCTTAAGATACTTGAGATCGCTGGTCCTAAGTCTTTCCAGTACTAACAAGAACAAAAAGGTTGTCAAGACAAAGATCTACTTACCCCGAGTTGTTTACACGGCGTAGACGAAAGCCATACAAGCACTTAACAAATCAAGAAAGTTTGTCAACACAACGATCTACATATACCGAGTTGATTACACGGCGCAGATAAAAGCCATACAAACGCTCGACCTATCAAGGAATGATCCTACAATGGATGAAACAACACGACCACCAAAAACCGTGGATGCGCACCATGACCAACAAACGACTACTCGGAAAAAATTCTGATCACTTGGACAACTCATTTAAAGAATAAACAAGGCGAAGACATCCAGGCAAAGAAGACATCAACAAAAATAAAGAATCTTCATTCAAGAAAGAAGTATAATATCCTATTACGGAGGCTGGAGTACAAAGGTCAATTACATCAAGCATCGTCATCAGGAGAAGAAATATCAATATTAAGATTATCCACAATCCTCCTGGCTAAATCTTTGACCTCAGGCTCCACCTTTTCAATGGCATCTAGATATTCTTGACTCTTGGCTTCCTCTGCAATCTTGGACAAAGGGACCTCCGTAGCAAGAACCCGAACCTGGGCAAGAACGTTTCTGGTACATAGTTGGGCGCACCTCTTCACGAACTCCAAGAAACGGGTTAGAACTTTGGGAATAAACTAAGCCCAAGATTGACCATCATCTGTTGGAGTCCGGAGAAGGTTGGCTACTGACCAAAATGATTTCCACAAAGCATTCTAGTTCTTAGTAGCCGTCGTCAACTTACCAGTCAAGACTTCAATAGTTTTTTGGGCCTGCACAAGATCCCTGTTAGCTCCACGCCTAATCAACTTAGCAAGCGCTAGTTCTTCTTCAGCACGAGTAATTACCTCCTCAGCCCTGTTGTGATTATTACGAACAAGTATCTTCATTTCCTCAATACCCTCCGAGAGCTTCTGCTTTTCAACTCGAGGAGCTAGACCAAGCACCAAAAAACAAGTCAGCAGAAAGGAAAATAAAAAAGAACCCACAATACCATTGCACTCTTTCTTCATGGCATCCACATTCTTCAAGGCCTCTTGGACAGCAGCATCCCTCCGCTCTTCTGCCTCAACCACCTAGGCATGGAGAGCCTATTCCTCCCTCAGGTGCGTTTGACGCTCGATCTCCATCTTGGCCCGATAGAGGTCAAGCTCTATTTTTAGGGCACTAACCTCAGAAGATGACTTTTTCTCGGTTTCAGACAAGAAAAAGAAGCCGGTATGATCCCGAGAAAAAGACTAAACAAAAAGAGAGAGAAAAACAAGACAAAAGAATAGAAGAAAGACGAACATCCAAAGAAAGAACTTCAGAAAAACTTACCTGGAGTTTTTCCCCAAAAGAAGTCGCAAAGGTTCCCCAGGCAACGGTCAGCTCTGACAACCGATGAGTGGCATCAAATTGTTGCAACACATCATCATCCAAACGCTGACCACTAATACCAAGAGGAGCAGAGGGAGAAGCCGGCTGATGCAAAGAAGGCAAGACTAGGGCCGTATCCTGGGAAGCCCTAGCTACCTCCTCAGATGGATCCACCACCACGGTCGCGGTCACCCCCGGAGTCAGCAAATCCACAACAGCGTGATCACCAGGGAACCCTGTCTCCCTCACAGCCACCTCGCCGACCGTACATTCCGAGTCCTTAGACTCAGTACACAGGGGCACACCAGAGGACTGACAAGAGGTCGACTGAGGGTTAAGGGAAGGCGAGGGTCTGCAAGATGATAAGAAAACTCGACGATAAGAATATGAATCCGAAAAAAGGAAAACAGAAGCAAAGAAACATAACCAGGATTCACTCACTTAGCTATCTTCTTCTTCATAAAATCCCCAAGACGAACAGAAGATCTTAGAGGGGGAACTATAGCAGCAAAAATATCACCACCACCCTGTGATAGGAGTGGCGTGGTCGGTACCGGAGCCCCAGAAGAACTCGAGCTCGACGAACGCTTACTACAAGAGAACAAGGCCAAAAGTCAGAACAAAAAGAGGTGTTCAACAACAGAAAAACAAGAAAACAACTCACCAACGCATGACAAGAGCCGCATCATCATCCTCATTCTCAAACAAGGCAACCACAACGCCATCTGAAAAAGGAGAAAAGTACTTGGTTAAAGGCACAAACAAACAACAAGAAGACAAAGCGTATTAATATGCTCACCTAGGAGCATACTACCTATAACTTGAGTACCTGGACGAGTACTCGATTGGCGAGGCTTCTTGGTAGCAGACAAACCAGAAGAAGAACAATCCGCTCGCCCCCTTTTTTAGACACTATGAGGAGCTCGAGGAACTAGACGAGGAACATACTCTACATATGCGTCAAGAACTGCGGAAGAAACACTAGGAAACATCATGGTGGTTTGAAACTTACTAGTTAAAGATTAAAGATGCCCCAGCAAGACAATCCCTAGTCTCCACAATGGCAGGGCAGTCATCAAGGGGGATCGGATCAACGAAGTTACGCCCCAATTCCTATAAAAGAGTAAAACAACCACACGAGAAAGATTAAGCAAAAGTGGAGACAGCAAAGGAAATACAAAAAGTAACCGCATAAGAAAAAACAACTCACAGCAGGCGGCGGGTTGTCAACACAATACTCAGGGACAGCATGCGGGACGACGCTTACTCCTTTCAACATCTTTTGAAGGCGCTCGAGCACCTCCTCATCAGTAAACTCAAGGGCAGGGACCATACGAGAAGGGTCCTCCGCCCCACAGTACTCAAAACCATAATTCTCTCGCTCCTTCAGAGGTTGAACACGGCGGCGAAGGAAACTGGAAATGATCCCAAAGCCGGTCAAGCCTTGCTGTTTCAGAGTACATATCCTCTCAAGAAACGGTTTGATCGCCTGGAGCTCATCCATCATTAGGGGATTCTTTTCCCATCGGTCATTAACCAAGGGACCAGAACTAGAATGAAACAGCAAGAGGAGGAATCATATTGGCGACATAAAATCAGTCAGCACGCTAATCCCTCACAGAATCAACCAAGTCATAATCAAAGAATTTACTCTTAAGACCCTGACGAAACTGAATCCCGCAGCCACCAAGAACACGGGTGTCATCACGGCGGGGTTGTGGCTTTAGACGGAAGAAGTAACGAAAGAGGAAAAGAGAAGGAGGAATTCCAAGAAAGGTTTCACAAAGATGAACAAAAACAGAAAGATGAAGGACAACATTGGGAGCAAGATGGTTCAAGCTAATCCCAAAATAACCGAGAAATCGATGAAGAAAAGCAGAAGCAGGAAGGCAGAGTCCAGCACGGATAAAGGAGACAAAAAGAACAATCTCACCAGGACCTGGAGTTGGGACCCGATGCTGGCCCGGAGCTTTCGAATCGGCAAACTCCTTGCCCTATATCAGACCATCACTAACAAGCTCGCGCAACTAATCCTCAGTCGTAGTCAGAGCCAGCCAGATCTTCTGAGCAGCCCTCATGTCCATGAACTCTTGATTTTCAAGAAAGCGATGCCTCCTCGTCTACAAAGACGGTGGCGCTCAGGTGACAACGACAATGGCGACGGGAGTTTTGAAGACTAGGGTTTCAAGGCAAAAGCAGGGCAGCAAGGAAAAAGAAGAAGAAAGGCCTTTAAATAGATTTTACAGCAATAAAAACACGGCCCACCAGGCCTGTTTAGACACGGCATGAGAATGCAACGATCCATTTCTTAACAAAACTAACACAGCTGAAATGACGGACGGCGCACTTCTACACAATGGTACAGTTCAACGGGCAGATTTTAGACTTATCCATCTAGCACCATGGCAGAGTTATCATATTGCTACAAAAAGAACTCATCAACCATGAAGCAACGAAGGGTTACCTCACAAGGAACACAAGAACCCGGTTCTTGTAGAAAGAACTCGGGAATCTCATAAACAACTAGGACATCAGCAGAAAAAAGAATGACAACTCAGAGGACAAGATTCTTTCCATTACAAATGGCTTCAAAAAATACAAGATCACACATCCTACAAGACCCAACGAACTCGGTACTACGACAAAGCAAGGTAGCAAAAAGGAACCCGGACACAACTAGGCTCTGGAACGACTACGTGTTCCAAATTGCTACTCGGTAGAACAAACCGCACTCGGCTACATTGTTTTCTTCAAAGGACGAACACAGTACATCCAAGGCGGAAATCAGCAGCACGACGGGACAACATGGACCAGGGGCCAAGTTCGATGTGATGCACGGATCAGGTGTTGATCTGCACTGGACAGTCACAGGGCAGGCGAGGAGGATCAACCTAGAACTGCTGGATGAAGGAACATATCCCACATCACAAGACTTCCTCCAACTACCGCCACGTACTTCCCGGTACAATGCCGCTGCGAGATTAGTCTACCTCTAATCCCTATCACAAGACTCCCTCCAGCTACGACAAGATATACAAGAACTACAAAATAAGCCCGGGGGCTGCTCTACTTCACAAACTATCATATTCATGACTACAGAGATTTCAGACCACGCAACAAAATGCTCGATGAATCAAAACAGCACACCAGGAGGGTATTTATAGACCAAAAAAGCGGTGCACATAGACCGAGAGCACCAACAGAACAAACCTAACAAAGGACACAGTGAAAAGACAGAATCCAATAAAAGAGGACTCAGGCGTGAAGGAACAGTACTCAAGAACGGGCATATTCGGAAGAATATACCAACACTGTACAACTCATGAACAAACATCATTTACACTCAACCACCACCATACAACTACATCTGACAACAACAAACTACCAGAGAATATGCCAAGATCCTGTATCCAAGTTCTTTTTGAATAAAAGAACCCAGATATATGCTCGGGGGCTGCAATAGGAGAGATTTTCAGTTCTTTGAACAACTCAGATTCAAGACCCTCCAGCTCTTTGTTCTAAATAGCAAGAGGCTCGGGGGCTACACTTGCACTTTTTTCTTCAAAAAAGCGCACGTCACCAAGAAGACTTCTTCAAGACAGACCACTTCAAGGCCTCACGACAAAAAGAACAAGGGCGTAGCTATATCCGAGTTCTTTTTGATAAAGAACCCGGGTATATACTCGGGAGCCCTTCAACGAAGAATCAGAGTAATTTCAAGAAAAGACCCTTCAGCTACTTGTTCCAAATAGCAAGAGGCTCGGGGGCTACACCCAGATGGGAGTACCTTTTCTTCAAAAAAAAAGGTACACACCACCCAAAGATCTCATGAAGCGCTACACGGTTTCGCTGAAGAAAGCACTCGGACAACGCTTGTTCCTACTCAGCAAGACCTGAAGGAACAAGACAAGGCTTCTAGAGCTCAACCATGAAGTGCTCGGGGGCTTATCGATACGGGACCCACGGGATACCCCGCAAGGAAGAGAGAAGATATAGTCTAACTAGGATTCTTTCCATGAAATCTTAGTAGTAGTATTATTCTGTAATCATACTAGGAACTCTCATTATAAACCGACTAGGACTCTGGCCTCCTGACTATATAAAGGAGGGCGGGGTTCTTGGGGACGACAGTGGACAATCAATCCAACGCAAAAGGCTAACGCTGACTGGACGTAGGGCTATTACTCGATCATGGTCGAGGGCTCGAACTAGGATAAATCAACTGTCTCTTGCGTTTACCGTCGAGTTTTGCATACGCCGAAACCCGAACAAACTGCCCTGGGTACACCCGTGGAAGGCTATCGGTGGTGAAACATCGACAACAGCCTTAGCACGTCGTTGGTGTACATAAACCGCATCAGGATTCGGAACGCCGCCGGTCGGACACCGTGCAGCGTGATGTAGTCCATCCTAGCGTCCGCCATGGCGCCAAAGGGCTGCGCTCTGAACACCGGCGAGCGCGCGGAACGTCTTGTCGCCCATCGAGAAGGAGACGTCCGATGTCGACGAGCCATCGGCGTAGTCCAGCAGCCAAGGTGGCTCCCCAGGTCGGAGGCGAGCACAGAGATGCGGTCATCGTCTGGAACTACGATTCGTCGAGCAGCACGAGAAGGCGTGTGGGCGCATCGTCGAGCGGCTAGAACCGGAGGGCGCCATGCTCGCCATCGCCGACATGATACGTGGCGGCGGGCTGCTGCGCAGCAGTGTGTGCTCACCCACGACCCTATGACCCTATCGGCGGCGGCTACGCTCGACTGCGGGCGTCGTGGTGCTGTCTTGGCGCGAGAGGCGGCTCGCGCGCCTTTGTCTTGTGGCAATGGCGCGCCTCGCCCGCCTACCTGTAAGCGCATGGTGGCGGCTCGCTCGTGTCGTGGTAGCAAGGAAGAAGATGGTGATTATTTTCAAAATAGTCGCTCATGAAGTTTGTAAATATTTATATAATTTATGGGTCTAGGCGATTTTGTTTCTAACCCCGCTAATATTTTATTTCAAGCAATCAAGTCTTCTCTTTGCCCGTGGGCACGAATCCATACCCATTTAGATGAAAATGAGACCCAGACAGAGTTTGAGGACCGGAATGACACACTTTTATGTGTTCTGGGACCAGAATGACACACCACTGCAAGTTTGAGGACCGGCCATGAACTTTACTCTATAATAAATATCATTAGACAAAGCATGGACTATACATAAGAAATATATTTGAAAACATAAATGTTGATATTTCATAACAAAGATTTACATTCTTTTTGGATGGAGGGAGTATTTATGTTTTATCAATTTTTTGTTTTTTGTACCATCACAAGTATTTGCAACCTCTCAATGCTTGGCAATTGGATAAAAGAAACGTACAATGATATATGCAAATTAAAATGCATGGAAACCGTAACGAGCTATGAAACCACGTGGTATTTAGGATTTTCTTATAAACATTATATACAACCGGCTCTGCATATGTTATATGGAAAGTATCAGATTAATTGATACTATCTCGCAAAAGGAGAAATAGAGTAGAAGTTAATTAAGAAGGAAGAGAGGGCACATGCTTAGTCATGAGACGTGACCTTGCTTTCACCTTCTCTGCGTGGCGGACACATAGGAGGGAGTACAGACACCAGACAATAAATAAATGATGCGAAATGGGGCCCATCGGCTCTTCACGAGCCGACTGCAGGTTTCGGCTGCTGAGTTGCCGACAGGTCTTCAGCTGGCGTGCTTTAACTTTTTCACTTGCCGCATGGCTTGTCGACCGCTCAGTAGCCGATAGGTGCCCGCATGGGTTGATAGCCGCTCAGCAGCCGACAGGTGTCCTGTCGGTCGCCGCCTAGCCTACAGGATGCTAGTTTTGCAATTTTATAAAAACAGCATGTAGATATGTAATTATTTATTAAAATAATATTATTTCAAAAAAATGCGTGTGTGCACTGCCTTACGTTGCAATACTTGTAGGATTCATGTTGTATTTGGTTTAGTGTCTACAAAGTGTTTCTGCTACTAAGAAGTAGATAGAAGCTGCTTTTCTAGAAATACCTGCTTTCACATAGTATAATTTTCGCATCATCTTAAATCCTACTTTTTGCTTCATCTTTCAACTTTTCCAAATGGATAGAAATAGAGAGGTGTTTTACGAGGGAGAAAGAGATGGGGTAGGCTCTATAGTTATTTTAACCAAACTAACTTTTTCACACATAACACACACTCACAACAGTTTTTTCACAGCTCAAAACCCTTAGCATCCATTTATTTCAACTTTTAACTGTGAAAAATTTGTTGTGAGTTGTGTGATGTGAAAAAACTGTTGTGACTTGTGAACTCTGAGATGTGGAAAGGGTGTTGTGAGTTGTGGATAAGCTATTGTGAGATATAAGATATAGATAACCTGTTAACATATGTGCTATGAAAAACTTATAAGCTATTTATTTGGTTGAAACAAATATTTGTTATGTTGCATGAAACGATTCATAAGTTACATAGGAAAAGACAAGATGGTGTGATTTTAAAGTTAGACTTCGAAAAAGCGTATGATAAGACAAAGTGGCATTTTATTCAACAGGTCCTCAGAATGAAAGGATTCTCACCAACTTGGTGTGAATGTATTTCAAAGGTCATGTCTAGAGGAAGTGTTGCAGTAAAGGTTAATGATAATATAGGTCATTATTTGCAAACTAGGAAAGGAGTGCGACAAGGGGACCCGTTATCTCCTATTATGTTTAACATAGTGGTTGATATGCTGACTATCCTTATTTCACGAGCTAAAGAGGCCGATCATGTCCGAGGGGTTGTTCCGCATTTGGTAGATGAGGGACTTTCGGTCCTCCAATATGTAGATGGTACTGTCATTTTTATGTATAATGACCTTGAGAGGGCAAAAAATATGAAGCTCTTGCTTTGTGCTTTTGAGAAGTTGTCGGGGCTCAAGATCAATTTCCATAAGAGTGAATTGTTTTGCTACGGAGCAGCCAAAGCGAATCAGTTCGATTATACACAAATTTTCGGGTGTGATTTGGGCTCGTTTCCGTTTAGGTATCTAGGTATTCCTATGCATCATAGAAAGCTCATGAATAAGGACCGAAAACATGTTGAAGAACGTTTTCAAAAGAGGTTGAACTATTGGAGAACTAAGATGTTGTCAGCAGGAGGAAGGCTAGTCTTGCTTAACTCTGTTTTAAGCAGTCTTCCTATGTTTATGCTTTCCATTTTTGAATTACCGAAAGGGGTTATAAAGAAGTTAGATTGTTTCAGATCCCAGTTTTGTTGGCAAAGCGATGAACACAAGAAGAAATACAGATTGACTAAATAGGAGATAGTTTATACACCGAAAGATCAAGGGGGGTTGGGTGTCTTAAATTTAGATGTTCAAAATAAATGTCTCCTAAGCAAATGGCTTTTTAAGTTGTTGAATGAAGATGGGGTTTGGCAACAATTACTTAGGAATAAATATCTAAAAAACAAGACCCTAACATAGGTTCAACATATGCCTGGGGATTCTCAATTTTGTGCTGGGTAATATGGTTAACCCGGAATGACATAGTTTTTGACAAGGTCCTAGCACCATCTTATTTGCAGGTTATCTTCAAAGGGACTTACTGGATTAGGTTTTGGTCCCTACCTTAGAAGGAGGAGGATCGTCAAATGATGAAGATGTGTTGCAAGAAGATTGAGACAACCGCGATGGAGGTGTTTGCAAGAAACGGTTGGAGATTCAGTAATAGAATTACGTTTTAGATGTTGCTTTGGGAAACTTTACCTTCTTCCTTTTTGATCAAAACTTTGTTTTTGAGATTGCGTGGACCCTTGTGTTTGTGTGTGTAATAAGGAACAGCTATATGCATTAGTCGATGCAGAAGCTGGGATATTAATATATTCACTTTTCTAAAAATGAAACCTACCCCTCTCACTATCTATATTGACATTGATGTGAAACGGTCTCTCTATTTTCTACTCATTCAGAAAAAGCAAAAGGCTAAAAGGATGGTTTAGGGTGTATTTGGTTGAGCTGTGGCTGTGGAAAAAAGCAACTGTGGGCTGTGAGCTGTGAGAAAGCTGTTGTGGGCTGTGAGCTGTAGAAAAGCTGAAAGTTGTTAGGTTAAACAAGTATAAAATATACATTATATCTTTATCTCTCTTGAAACAACTATGGAAGAGCTTTTTATTCCACCAATTTCGAAAAGCAGAAAGCAGAAAGCCAAAAGTCAAAAACAGGGTCAAACCAGCTTTCAAAAATGTACTACGGCAAGGCAGCTGCTTCTAAAAAAACAGCCTCCAAAAACAACCCATTTAGCTAGACTTTTGGCTTTTGGGGCCAAAAACCAAACGGAGCCTTAATGTGCTGCGAAAATCGCACTAAGTGAAAGCAGCGGTTTCTAAAAAAACAGGTTCGGATTTCACCTGTTTGATTAATATTCTATCTTTTGGCAGCTAAAGCACACCTTCCATAACTTTATAAATACCTATTTCAATCTAAAATAAGAGTAAGATACCTCAACCAAATCACTTAAATCTGGCCACGGATCTGGATCTAAAAAATTAGAGAGGTGACCAGCTAAGAATCTGGAGCTGGCGAAGCCTATGCAGGTTATTCAATTGTTGGAATTTGATTGCTGATGCATGCATGGCCGGAAACTCAGCAGGTGTGCATCCTTGGAAATTAGAATATCAGATTTTGGAACAACATGCTTCGTTTTTCCTTTTACAGAGCGAGGGAATATCCGAATATGCTCTTATGTTTCCTGATCTGGGGAATAGGATCATGGTCAAGAGCAGAAGGAAGCAGGAGCTCAAAATGGTGGAGAGAGACTGTCTTGAGGTCACCTTCAGTCACCAAAACTTTTGGGAATTTCATTGTACTACTCTATGTTTGTCTCCAAAATGAAGAAGATTCTTGAAAATTATGAATCAGGTAAAATAAATTAAAATATTGATAAATATGTATATTTCAGTCGAAAATAAGAGTAAGATATCTAACCAAATCCTTAATTCTGGCCACGGATCCGGATATAAAAAAATATAGAGTTGAGAACTGGAGATAATTCTCTCTCTCTCTAATACAAAGAAGAGCAGCTTTTCTGCGTTTTCGAAAAAAGAGAAATTGAGATGATCAGCTCCAAGAATTCGGAGGTGAAGATGTGCTAGATGAGTCCTGTACAAGTTCTTCAATTGTTGAAACAGTTAAACGTGCTCCGTGGTCCGTTGCCGTATTAAGTAGGAATCATGCAGATGCTGATATCAGATCTTGGAACAACATGCTTCGTTTTTTCTTTTTAAAACGAGGGGATAACCGAATATGCTCTTATGTTTACTGATCTAGGAAATTTCCCGGTGGTCAAGAGCAAAAGGAAGCGGGGGCTGAAATGGTGGAAGAGACTGTCTTGAGTCACTTTCAGTGACCAAAACTGTTGAGAATCTCAGTAGCAGAAGGAAGCAGGTGCTGAAATGGTGGGAGAGACTGTCTTGGGTCACTTTCAGTGACCAAAACTGTTGAGAATTTGAGTGTACTTCTCTCTGTTCGTTTCCAAAATGAAGAAGGAAGAACCGAATATGCTCTTATGTTTACTGATCTAGGGAATTTCCTGGTGGTCAAGAGCAGAAGGAAGCAGGGGCTGAAATGATAGGTTTCAGTGTACTACTCTCTTTTTGTTTCCAAAACGAAGAAGATTCTTGGAAATTGTGAATCAGAAAAATGCATCTTCCTGGAGTTAGATGCTTCTTGCGGAAACAAAACATGAAATGACAGTATATGGTTAACATGACAGTGTGGAGTGAGTGATAGGTGAAGGAGAGTGTCGGTGCCATCCAGTGCCCACTCAATCCTGCATCGGCTGCTATTTTTCTTTGATGGACACAAAACAAAAATGATAATCACATAATGTAGCTCGAGTCTACAAGCTGCTGACTACAACATGAGACATGAGTCATGGACTCATGGGGCTATCTACACCTACATGCATGCATGCATGGCCGCTGCAGTTAGTTAGGCGTCAGCGGCTAATAACCTCTAACATCACATCACACCATAATCCTACAGGGCACTCTACAGAAAACCATCCTGATCACAGTACCGGATACAGGATATTTGCCGAGTGCCAGGGGCACTCGGCGAAGCCCAAAAACACTCGGCATAGGGTCACTCGGCAAACTTGTTAACGGTTTGCCGAGTGTTTTCTGTCGGGCACTCGGCAAACTTTTTTTTTCAAAAAAATAAAAAAAAAACACGCCAGGGAAGAAGGGAGGGCCCCACCACGCCGCACCACCACCACGCCACCAGCAAAGCCGCCTCCTCGAGCCGCTCGCCACAGCGACTTCGTCATCCGCGACCATCGCGGCTCCTACTCCGCCACGCCGCTGAGCTGCGACGCCCTCGCCGTCACCAGGAAGCCACGGTGTCGAGCCTCCACCGCCGTGCCATCCACCTCAACGAGCCTCGCCCAAGCCCGTCCTCGCCACCGTCGCGCGTCGCCCGTTCCTTCCTTGTGGAGCTGCGAACGCCGACCAGCACGCCACCGGATCCGCCGCTCCTCCCTCCACCACCACCACCACGCCCGTCACCGCCGGATCTGGAGAGGGAGGGCCGGGGGGCGGCGTAGCCGGATCCAGGAGAGGGAGGGCGGGCCGCGCTGGCGAGGGAGGAGGAGGGAGGGCTGGCCAGCGCCCGGAGGAGGAGGGGCCACGCCACGTGAGGAGGAGGGAGGGAGGCGGGCTGCTCCGGTGAGGAGGAGGAGGGCGGCAGCGTCGGCGCCGGAGAGAGGAGGAGGGGGGCGGGGCAGCGCCCAGCCCGAGAGGGAGGAGGGCAGCACATGCTGCGTCTTGTGGAGGAGCGGCGATGCGTGCGCGTGGGAGAAGGGAGGGGTGCTTTGGGGGTGGGTGGAGAGAGAAGGGGTGGGGATGGGAGGGCGGGTGGGGTGCTGGACGCGGTTAGGTTAAGTAGATATTTTTGTTGTTTGCCGAGTGTCCCAGATGGGGCACTCGGCAAAGTTTTTTAAAAAAAAAATTCTTCTCCTACTTTTTTTTGACGATTGTTTTAGATCTGAGCACTCGGCAAAGTTTTTTTTTCATTTTTTTTCTTCTCTTTCTTTTTTAGAAAAAAAAATATTTTATTTTTGTTTGCCGAGTGTATTTTTTAAAACTCGGCAAACAACCTCTTTGCCGAGTGTTTTTGTTTTGACACTCAGCAAAACATCCTGTTTGCCGAGTATTTTTTTTTTTGCCGAGTATTTTTAGCGCAGCACTCGGCAAAGAACTTGTTCGCCGAGTGCCCGAGGAAATACACTCGGTAAATATAAAAACACTTAGCAAATTTGAGGATTCCGGTAGTGTGGTGATTAGATCTGATTATTCAGACATGCGTACTAGGAGCTAGTACTACTAGTGTTCATTTTATCTGACTACACAATAATTGGCTGGTAAAGAGAACACGGCATGCGACATGTCACCCCGGAGAGAACCCATATCATGCATTTTCCAGTGTGTGACTGTGTACACAAGTACATCCGGTTTTGGAAAACTGAACCAAAATGCACGCAACCAACTTCCTGACTGCACTTTCCTCTCAGTTTCAAGAACGTTTTGCTGCAACTGTGAATCACCTAACGAAGAGAAGAATGGGTGCTTCAGTTCAGACTGAAAGGCGCCGGTTGCATGCGAGGCCAAGCCCCCTTTGTTGCATGCAGAGCTCAGCTGGACAGGTACGAGTGACACCTGTACACCATGTCCTGCTCTCGTGCTCTGTATACTCACAGCGTGAAGGTGAGACGATGATGAGTGAGCGAGTGAGTAACAAGGGAGGAGTGCATGGACAGTGGAGACCACTGCACCATGGTCGTACCAGCACTGGTGTAGTGATGGCTGCAACGTGGACGCATCATTTGGCTGCAGTGAGAGCAAGGTCATCCGAATCCTCATCAAGTGGCCAGCGGGCAGCGCGGCCCAGCAGCAGCTCCAAATGAGGCGAGGCGAGCAGCTGCAGCAGCCAGGGATGGATGCAGCTGCGCCATGGGCATGAGGGGGGCAGGCATGATGGCGGGGCGGGAGGGAGGACGAACAGGCAGGGCAGTGCCTGCTGCTCCAGGAAAGGTCACAGTCGCAGCAGTCCTCCTCCTCCTCTCCTCCCGTCAGGCCCTGTTGAGTTCCTATAAATTTTCACCCTAAAATATCACATCAAATATTACGATACATGTATAGAGTATTAAATATAGATAAAAAAACTAATTGTATAGTTTAGATGGAAATCGCGAGACGAATGTTTTAAGCCTAATTAGGCCATGATTAGCATAAGTGCTACAGTACCAACATGCGCTAATGGTGGATTAATTAAGCTTAATAAATTCGTCTCGCAGTTTTCCAGGCGAACTATGTAATTAGTTTTTTTATTAGTATTAAAAACCCCTTCCGATATCCCCGAAACATCTGATGTGCCTTAAAAAAATTTCATTTCACGAACTAAACACACCCTAATTGCGTCGGAATTCAGGACCAGAGCGGTACGGCTAGTTCCTATGCTTATTAATTCCTGCGTTGATGGAGCCCTCTGTCGAGATTTTTTTTTTAATCAGAGCCATATCGCGGCCGGCCTAATGATTGGCGGTGGCCACGTACTGGCAGGAACACATGGTGATTGCCGATTGGATGATGGAATTTGTTGCAACGTTGAGAAATCTAGTGCCACTAGACATAGAATTTTGGTGAAATATATAGAGGTTTTTTTTGGATGCATTCGTGTTACTGTAATTGTTAGTGGCTAACATTAATACCAATTGATCTAAACGTCATACCTAACAGTAGAAGTAATATATAGTTTAAAATAATATCCGATATAATAAAGTATTTTAATTGAGTAATAGTTTAAAATAATATATAATCTAATATAATAAATATTTTAATTGATTTTCCAATTTAAGTACTATTGACTATTATTATGTACCAATAAAATTCATTAGCTGGTTTTCCTCCACTCTCTACTAACTACTAACTATATATATTATTAGTACTAAATAATAGATCTAAACAGAACTTGTGTTCATTTTTTCGATTTGGTAGCTGCTATTTGGACAAAGGAAGCTGCTGTATTTTTCACTTTTGAGAGGAAGACAAATGAAGCTGGACAACAGCTAGCAGATGAAGACGCGCACGGAGCATCGAAGAGCCAGGAGAAGGAACAAAGAATGAGACAGATAGTTTGTTATGCAAGGCAGCGAATGCATGCGTATGCCGAGCCGGCGCTGAAAGGCTATATATATACACTACATACTAGTACAGTATTAGGTGTCATCACAATGCATGTGGTAAAGTATAATACCGTATACACGGTGCAAAACTAGTGGCAGCTTATTTATCATGATCTAGTAGAGGGGTCACGAGAGCATGAATCTTGTTTTGGCGTGCTTAGACGAGCTCTAATTATGATATTCTCTCCTTCACAAAACAACAAATTAAACTAGCCAAATTTTGTCTAAGTTTATAATGAAATGTATTAATATTTAGGGAAAATTGTCCATAGGACACCCAAAATGACACCTCTTTGCTGGCGGACATTGAAAATAATAAGATTTGCTGAAAGACACTCTGCTTTTTTGCAAAATATGCTGACGGACACTGCGCCTATTAAAATATTCATTTCTGAGAGAGAAGAGCAGCGAAATATCATTTTTGCCCCTGCCTTCTTCTTCTTCTTCCCTTCCCCTTTTCTTCTCTCCCCTGCTCTATACGCAGTCGCAGCACCGGGTGGCGACCGAGCAATCCGAGGACCTGCCCGCGCCTACCCACCCTTGTCCGCTCCTCCTCAGTCCAGCCTCGATCCACTCTCTGCGCTCGCTGAGTCCGGCCGACATTGACGCGCGCAGCCGGAGCTCCCTTTTCTTCTTTATGCGTCCTCCTCCACCTCCCCCGCCAGCATCAGCAGCAGACTACGAGGACCCGCTCACCTCGCTCTCCCTCTCGATGCCGGGGCTAGACCACCAGAAGTCGTCGGGGTTCCACCACGACAGCGCGCGGAGCCACTTCCAGGAGTTCTCTCCCCCATCACGCTCCCCGTCGCCGCAGTCTCCTCCACCCGCCGCCCTTAATTCGCCGCAGGCGGCGGCGGCTCTGTCTCGATCGTCGTCGTACCCATTCAGCGGTGAGCTGGTGGCCGCGATGCAGGAGATGATCCGCGCCGAGGTGCGCAAGAAAAGGGAGGGGCGTCATTGAGCAGGGGAGACAAGAAAAGGGAGAGGGAAGAAGAAGACAGGGGCAAAAATGACATTTCGTCACTCTTCTCTCTCCTCCAAAGTCAGAAATTAATATTTTAATAGGCGCAGTGTCCGCCAGCATATTTTGCAAAAAAACAGAGTGTCTTTCAGCAAATCTGATTACTTCCCGTGTTCGCCAGCAAAGAGAGGTCATTTTGGGTGTCCTATGGACAATTTTCCATAATATTTATATCTACAACTAGGTTTATTAAAAACATATTGTATAATTAAGACAATGGTACTTATTACTTTGTTATCATAAATGTTAGTACTTTTTATATGATTTATTTGATAATTAAGCATTTGCAAGACTATGTTCTGAATATAATAAATCATGACAGAATAAAATATGCATGGCTCTATTACTAACTAAATAGAGCATGTTATTCTCATAAAATTAACATGCGCGCAAGTATCACTAGAAGCGATAAAATAAACCAAAACAGAATGGTTAGGAAACTGTCTTGGTCTTGAAGGTGGCCGGTGGTGAAGAACAGATCAATTAAGAGAGGAGGAAAAATTAATTGACTACCTTATGGATTTCCAAACCTAGGGGCTCCCATATAGTATTTGTGGCATATCTTCTCCATAGGGGTTGGTACACGTATATATAGGGAGAAGAACCCGAACGTCCACATCAACTAGCATTACGGTATTAATTGACACAAGCAAAATGGGCCTTTGAGATTTACTAGTATAGAATTTTTATATATGTGCTTAGAGGAACTAACCCATATGAATTCTGACATAACTTTGGTCAAATTTTAAATCATTTGACTTCTCAGAAAATTATATCATTTTATATGGATGGAGGGAGCATTTTTAAAAGTCTCTCTAGAAGAAATTAGCACCCCAAAAAAATAGCTGTTACTGCTACTAGCTAGTACCAGAGAGAGGTACAGCTCACGGTGCTTATTTGTCATATAGTTCATTAAACTTTCTGCCTCTAGGAAACTGGCTACTCCTTTTTGGAAAAAGGAAGCACGTGTTAAAATTTTCGTCCAAACATACAGTGCGTTTCAAAAAAAAACAAAGTATTATATTTTAGTCTTGTCTTATAAGTAACTTCTAAAAAAGGAAACATGTGTTAAACTTTAAAACAGCCCTTGATGATTAGTTCTAATCCTGTACACGGAGTCATCGGCCCACCTGGTACGTAGCAAGCAGCCTCACATACACTCACGCCATCAGATGCATGCGTGATGAATTCACGGCCGGCCGGCGTAAGCTAGCGTAACCATCAATTCCGAGATCGATCGCCACTTGTCTGCGTGGGTGCGTGCATGTCGCTGTCACGTCACCTTTTGTCCCTGTCCTAGGTTCTTTCCTAGTAATAATCCTTCCTAGGAGCGGTTAGCTAGCTAGCGAGCAGCGAGCGAGGCCGGGGCAATCTGGTAACGGGGCATGCAGTTTGCCCGTGCCCCGACGCAATACCCTGTTCGCTTGATCGCATCAGCCATACTTATTAGTTATGATAAAGTCATGTTCGGCTTACCCCATATCCGATTTGTTCGGTGTTTTTTTAGCCGGAACAGTGTTTTTCTCTCACAACATTACAGCCAGAACAATATTTTTCTCTCACAACAAAACCGCATCAGTCGGCTTATAAGCCACAGAAACGATTAAATGAACAGGGTGTGGGCGCAGTAGTAGGCTAGCAGCTAGCTAGCTTAGTACTACTGTCGGAAACCAATACTAAGATACCCAAAGAGGAGGAGTTAATGGTCATCAACATTGATTCATCTGAGCAATCAAGAGCGTGACTACAGCTCCAACTGACCCCTAGGTGCGCGGGCTCCGCCTCGCCCAACCTTTGTGGGCGGCCCCGCCTCGCCTGGCCTCTGGGTTAGGGGCCCCGCCTCGCTCGGCCTCTGGGTCGGGGGCTCCATCTCGACCGACCCCTTAGGCGCGACTCCCAACATAAGCCCGTACCGTCGCCAACCACTACGGGCCAGAAAGTACAACACAAGGTCAAACTTCTGCCAACGTGCAGGGAGCGGGCACATCTCAACATGACCCGTGCCCGCGACATGTCACTCCAGGGAACTCACCTCACCAACAGTGACGGACGCGTGGTCACTATGTTGCCTACTCCCTGTACAGCCACTGACCAACACGTTGGTTCGCCGCGTCGCCCGCCAGGACAGAATGGGACGTCACGACCCACTGACAACGTCGGGGCGTGGCATCAGCGGTGAACAGGCGCCCGGTGTGGAGCCATCCCTGTCACCATCTGCAGTGTCGGCAGGACCCGCATAAAAGGAGAAGAAATGCCCGGTGATCCTAGAAGCCTTTCTCTTCTTGACTCTTCTCCCTCTTTCTCTCTGTGTAACCTGCTCTTCCCCTTCGTCAATAAAAGGGGAAGCAGGACGCCCCAGGAGGGAGGACAGCGGTTCACCACTCTACACGGCTGTAGACATCAAAACACACGCCCTAACACGCCTTAGGAGCACACGCACATCAGAGACTTGGGACACGTCCCTCTCTCGCTTATTTGTAACCAGTACTATAAACTTTCAGTGCTAGTAACACGAGCAGCAGCGACGAACTGGACGTAGAGACTTTCTGCCCGAACCAGTATAAACCTCATGTCCTCTAAGCACACCATCCGAGCCAGACGCGTAATACTAAAAATTTACTAGTTGGTAACTCAAACCACCGACAGTTGGCGCGCCAGGTAGGGGATTTTTGCGCGTCTCGACGTCCACATCAGGCCTCGGATGGCTAGTCACGGCGTCAGCTGAGTCCCAGGCGCGCACGTACGCTTCGGGAACCTAGACTTTATCGTCACGACGGGGGGAGAGTTGGTGCGGGCTCCCATCGCCGTCCAACCTCTCCACTCCGCCGGCCTCGACGCGATCGTCAGGCGCTTGAGGAGCTGTGGCTGCACGCACCGGAGGCCTGCACCCCCGGGAGCGACCAGCTCCTTGGCTTCAATTATGGGAGGCTACAACGCCAGCTCAGGGCCTTCCTAGGACCCCGACCGTCCTGGGAGGACTTAGGCCGCCTCACCCTCTCGTTCGCCAACGTAATGACGTAGCTTGCCAGAGGAGAGCCGCTTTCCCTGAAATACCTCATCCGAAGTGCCCCGACAGCTCTCCCGTTCGGTCTACGCAACACCACCGAGACCGTTGGCCACCTTGTGGTGCAACGCATGCCCTCATCCCCCACGAACGATGAGTTCGTGGGGATGACCGAATATGTCACGTAATCTTTCCATGACCTCCTCGCAGGAGAATCGAAGTCGCTCTCCAACTCTGACTCTAGCAGGGGAAGCCATCACCTCTCTTGTGAATGTTTCATGGCAGGTACCCTCGAGGGGTACGTCGAAAGCATCCACGAGGGAGAGGCTACCCCAACGAACAGCTTCGACGATGAGATTGAGGGGGATACAGGGGCCCCACCTCGCCTGTGGGTACAACAGCTTAAGGCCCGGCACCAAGAGCTCGATGTTAGAGGTGACTCCTAGCTGGTCATCGACCAAGTCATGAAGGAGTCAAGCTGCCACAACGCCAAGATGGCTACATATTGCCGAGAAGTCCACTAGCGGGAGAACAAGTTCGACGGTCTCGAGCTCAGTCACATCCCAAGGCGTCTCAATGAGGCGGCCGATGCACTGGCGACAATGGCGTTCTGCCGAGAGCCGGTGCCAATGGGCGTCTTCGCCAGCGATCAGTATAAAGCCCTCAGTCCACTACGAGGAGCCAAAACAGACCAGTGATAGGCCACCTGCCCTAGGCTTGGGGGCTAACTAGCCAGCGACTCCATCCAACCCCAAAGTCATTAAGCTTGATGAGGATCCAGCGATAGAGCCTGGCCTTCTGGCCAACTGAAGGACGCCCTACCTCGACAACCACCTCCATGAGGCGTTGCTGACGGACAAAATAGAGGCTCGGTGGCTCGCGCGTCACGCCAAGTCCTTTGTCCTTATTGAGGGCGAGCTCTATAGGCGAAGCCACACTAGGATCCTGCAACATTGCATCCCCCTTGAACAAGGGAAGCAGTTGCTGAGTGATATCCATGGTGGGGTCTGCGGGCACCATGCCGCGCCTAGGCCCCTGGTCGAAAATGCATTTCAATAAGGCTTCCACTAGTCGACCGTAGTAGCCGACGCTGAACAGATTGTGCACACCTGTGAAGGGTGTCAATACTATGCTCAGTAGACCCACCTACCGGCCCAAGCGCTCCAAACGATCCCCATCACATGGACATTCACGATCTGGGGGCTTGATCTGGTCGGACCTCTCAAGAGGGCGCCCGGGGGCTATACGCACTTGCTTATCGCCGTAGACAAGTTTACAAAGTGGATAGAGGCTCGACCGATCTCCGCGATCAAGTCCGAGTAAGCCGTACTGTTCTTCCTTGATATCATCCATCGCTTTGGGGGTCCTGAACTCCATCATCACGGACAACGGCACGTAGTTCACCGGAAAGAAGTTCCTCCGATTCTGCGATGAATACCACATCCACGTCGATTGGGCCGCCATGGCGCACCCCCGCACGACCGGGCAGGTCGAGTGCTCAAACGGCATGGTCCTACAAGGCCTCAAGCCTAGGATCGTCAACTGGTTGAATAAGTTTGGCGCACGATGGGTCACAGAGATTCCCGCGGTGCTCTGGAGCCTAAGGATGACCCCTAGCCGGGCCACCGGCTACACACCATTCTTCATGGTCTATGGTTCCGAAGCTATCCTTCCAACCGACCTCGACTATGGAGCGCCGACGGTCAGGGCATACGACAAACAGGGAGCTGAGGTGTCCCTCGAGGATGCTATGGACCAGCTCAATGAAGCGCACGATGTCGCCCTCCTCCGCTCTGCCAAGTACCAGCAAGCGTTGCGCCGGTACCACAGCCGTCGAGTATGGGTCGGGCCTTCAACATCGAGGATCTGGTGCTCTGCCTTGTCCAGAGCAACAAGAACCCCCACAAGCTCTCTCCGTCGTGGGAGGGATCGTACGTCATCGTGGAGGTGCTCCGACCAGGCACCTACAAGCTCAACACCATCGACGGTGAAGTCTTCGTCAACGGCTAGAACATCAAACAACTACGTCGCTTTTACCCTTAATTTACGCACACTTTCTCTTATCAGTTTTGCTATCAACTCCTCGATCTTTAGTGACACCCGACCCCAGCAATGGCAAGGGGTCAGGCCTCACTCGGTGGCTGATAAGAGCATATCTATCCGATAGACAATCTCTACGTCTGACCCTTTCTCACGTTAAGACCCAGAAGTGAGGGTCGCGGAAACAAACGCTGAGTAAAACTGATCGGACTACAAGAAACCTACACCCCCAGTAGCTATGGCGTTTTTGCTTACCAGCGTGATCAGAGTTTTTTTTCGCACCACGAGCTTTTTAGCCTTAACTACGGAAAGAGTAGGTACGCGTTTAAGAGTATATCCACCTGGCAAACATTCTATGTGCCCAACCCTCTCTCACATTGAGACCTAGAAGCAAGGGTTGCGGAAACAAACGCTGAGTAAAACTGGTCGGACTGTAAGAAACCTACACCCCAGCGGCCATGGGGTTTTTGTTCACCAGTGTGATCAGAGTTTGTTCACCCGCACCCTGAGCTTTACAGCCTTAACGACGGAAAGGGTCAAAACGTATTAACCTTTTTATACAAAAAGGGGAGAATGGCTAAAAATCTATTTGGCCATAACAAAATTTAAGAGCTTGTCCATTTATTACAAGTTTGCCTCCTGGCTTATATGCCTAACTAATTTCTTGGGTGAGATAATCTCATCCTCTATCTCTGCAGGTAAGTCCTATGTCAGCGGGTCACTCAAGTCGATCGGACGGCTCGGCCAGCTACCGAGAGATGGGTAAGGAGTAGTAGGATGCCCCATGCGGGTTATGACGACTCCGTCACGAACGACGGACCAGGATTCCACTCGGACATATCCGGTAAGAGCTCCCCAAACCCGTCACTCAAGCCATCGAGGTAAGTCATGTGCCAGCGGGTCACCCAAGTCAATCGGATGGCTCGGGCCACTGCCGAGAGACGGGTAAGGAGCAGTAGGATGCCCTATGCGGGTTACGCCGACTGCATCACGAATGACGGGCCCAGATTCCACTCAGACATATCCGATAAGAGCTCCTCGAACCTATCACTCGAGCTATCGAGGTAACTTTACCAACCCCCACTTTACTTTTCCAGTGCATCACCATTCATTCATCCATTCTCATACATCCAAGCATCACATATGCAATTATTGCATCACAACGCTTCGCGTCGCATCATGAAGCGGTAGTCATCTCATTCGATATGAGCGGCGACCGACCGAGGTTCAAAGGCCGGCCCACAAAGGGCTCGAGGCCACCTCACATCGAATAGAGCCAGGGGAGAAAACGTAGATGAGCCGCAGCGGCCCCTGCCCGACCCGCTCAGAAGCGAATAGGGTTATCTCGACCTTCTCATTCGATCCTAACCTCGAGCCATACCCATAGAATCTCTATCGAGGGGAGGCCAGCGGGCCATCTGAGTCGGTCTCCAGAATGACTCGGGCATCTATCGAGAGGTGGGTTAGGAGCAGTGGAATGCCACATGAGGGCTATGCCGACCCCGTTATGAACAACGGACCTAGATTCCACTCGGATATGCCCGTTAGCGAGCTCACCGAGCGTGACACTCAAGCCATCGAGGCAAGTGATGTTAACTCAACCCCTCCGGTTGCGGAAACCGCGGACAGAGTGACGATCACAAAGACGAGTCGGCCCTCGACCGGACCCCCGCTACGCGTGGGGGCTCGAGGAAAGTTGGACTCGCAAGGAGACCGAATGCGTGGTTGCAGAACGATGGCTCGGATCCTAGGGAGGGGGTACGAACGAAAACTAAGAATAATGTTTCTAAAATAAAAAAACGCTTTCTCCTACTAGTTTCGCTATCGTCTTCTCGATCTTTAGTGAAACCCGACCCCGACAACGGCTAAGGGTTGGGTCTCGCTCGGGGGCTGATAAGGGTATATATATACCCTTTCTAAAACAGTCACCGTGTCCGACCCCTTTCTCACGTTAAAAACCTAGAGGCAAGGTTTGTGAAAATGAACGACTGAATAAGGCTGGTCAGACTGCAAGAAACCTACGCCCCAGCGGCTATGGCACTCTTGCTTACCAGCGTGATCAGAGTTTCTTGCCCGCACCTCGAGCTCTACAATCTTAACAACAGGAAGGGTCAGAGCGATTTACCCCTTTTTACACATAAAAAGCGAAGAAAGAACAAATTTGTTCAAACCGAAACGAAAGAACAGGCTTGTTCCAACAAAACAAAAGGGATGGAACTTGTTTGCTTATTACAAAACCAGTCGTCCGCCTAGATCTCTGCGCCTACCACGACCTGTCACCACGTCTCGTCGCGGGGCGTACTTACGCAACCTATGGTCGTCCCCTCAGAAAACGCGCCGGACGTTTTACCTCCCCAAACGGGCCACGACCCATCACAGGTAAGAGGGATACGGAACTGAAAACGCTCCTACGGCCCGTCTAGGCCCAGGAGTTCGAAGGTTGGCCCACCAACGGGTTCGACAACCGCTCTGGGCACCTTTAGAGTGAGGGGTGGAAAGGGATGGGCCCACTAGCGGCCAGTACCCGGGTGCACTAGCGCCGCAGGCATCATGGCCCACGTTCAAGTCTCAGCCGGATACGATCCATGGTTTTTCCTCGAAAAAAGGTAGAGAGCCCTCGGGACCGGTCGAACGGACCCGAGAACTATATGGATTGACCGCTGAGAATCTGTTGTCGGTCACCAGCTGACCCAAGCCGGACCCCCGCGAACAGGATGCCGGGGCCCCACTCAGACTAGCCCGTTAAATGCTCACCGAGCACCATGATTCGTCTATAGAGGAAAATAATGGCACGGCCCAGCCCCTCTGTTTTTATTGGAAAAAATGCTTGAGGAAATACGATCACAAAGACGAGCCAACCCTCGACCGGACCCCTACTATGGGCGGGGGCTTGAGGGAAGTTGGACTCGCAAGGAGACCGAACGCGCGGTCGTAGAACGATAGACCCCCGTAGAGGTCGGAATCAGAAAAGACCTTTTTCGACCCACCAAATCTCACGGCTATACCCCCGAGTGGTCCGATCACGACGAAAGGGAATCCCCATCCTCATGACACGCCGTAGGCGATAAAAGAAGGCCAAGGCCCTCAGAGTCCTCCCGTTCGAAAAAGCCTCCGAAGGAGTATTCTACTCCTCCGCAGGCTCGGGGGCTACTGTCGGGGACCAATACTAGGCTACCCGAAGAGGAGGAGCTAATGGTCATCAACATTGATTCATCCGAGCAGTCAAGAGCGCGACTATAGCTCCAACCAACCCCTAGGTGTGCGGGCTCCGCCTCACCCGACCTCTGGGTCGGGGGCTCCGTCTTGCTCGCCGCCTCAGGCGCGGCTCCTGATGGAAGCTCGTACCGCCGCCAATCACTATGGGCCAGAAAGTACAACCCAAGGTCAAAATTCTGGCATCGTGCAGCGAGCGGGCACATCTTAACATGACCCGTGTCCGCGATATGTCACTCCAGGGTACTCACATCACCAACAGTGACGGACGCGTGGTCACTATGCTGCCTACTCCCTATACGGCCGCTGACCAGCACGCCAGTTCGTCGCGTCGCCCGGTGAGACGGAATGGGACGTCACAACCCGCTGACAACGCTAGGGCATGGTATCAGCGGCGAACAGGCGCCCGACATGGAGCCGTCCCTGTCACCATCTATAGTGTCGGTGGGACCCGCATAAAGGAGAAGAAAGGTACGGCGGTCCTGAAAGCCTTCCTCTCCTTGGCTCTTCTCCCTCTTTTTCTCTGTGTAACCTGCTCTTCCCCGTTGTCTATAAAAGGGAAAGCAGGACGCCCTAGGAGGGAAGACGATGGTTCACCACTCTACACGGCTATAGACATCAAAACACACGCCCTAACACGTCTTAGGAGCACACGCACATCAGAGACTTGGGACATGTCCCTCTCTCGCTCGTTTGTAATCCCTACTATAAACTTTCAGTGCTAGTAATACGAGCAGCAGCGACGAACTGTTTGATTAATATTCTATCTTTTGGCAGCTAAAGCACACCATCCATAACTTTATAAATACCTATTTCAATCTAAAATAAGAGTAAGATACCTCAACCAAATCACTTAAATTTGGCCACGGATCTGGATCTCAAAAATTAGAGAGGTGACCAGCTAAGAATCTGGAGCTGGCGAAGCCTATGCAGGTTATTCAATTGTTGGAATTTGATTGCTGATGCATGCATGGCCGCAAACTCAGCAGGTGTGCATCCTTGGAAATTAGAATATCAGATTTTGGAACAACATGCTTCGTTTTTCCTTTTACAGAGCGAGGGAATATCCGAATATGCTCTTATGTTTCCTGATCTGGGCAATAGGATCATGGTCAAGAGCAGAAGGAAGCAGGAGCTCAAAATGGTGGAGAGAGACTGTCTTGAGGTCACCTTTAGTCACCAAAACTTTTGGGAATTTCATTGTACTACTCTATGTTCGTCTCCAAAATGAAGAAGATTCTTGAAAATTATGAATCAGGTAAAATAAATTAAAATATTGACAAATATGTACATTTCAGTCCAAAATAAGAGTAAGATATCTAACCAAATCCTTAATTCTGGCCACGGATCCAGATATAAAAAAATATAGAGTTGAGAACTGGAGATAATTCTCTCTCTCTAATACAAAGAAGAGCAGCTTTTCTGCGTTTAAAAAAAAAAGAAATCGAGATGATCAGCTCCAAGAATTCGGAGGTGAAGATGTGCTAGATGAGTCCTGTACAAGTTCTTCAATTGTTGAAACAGTTAAACGTGCTCCGTGGTCCGTTGTCGTATTAAGTAGGAATCATGCAGATGCTGATATCAGATCTTTGAACAACATGCTTTGTTTTTTCTTTTTAAAAAGAGGGGATAACCGAATATGCTCTTATGTTTATTGATCTAGGGAATTTCCTGGTGGTCAAGAGCAGAAGGATGTGGGGGCTGAAATGGTGGGAGAGACTGTCTTGAGTCACTTTCGGTGACCAAAACTGTTGAGAATTTCAGTAGCAGAAGGAAGCAGGTGCTGAAATGGTGGGAGAGACTGTCTTGGGTCACTTTCAGTGACCAAAACTGTTGAGAATTTGAGTGTACTTCTCTCTGTTCGTTTCCAAAATGAAGAAGGAAGAACCGAATATGCTCTTATGTTTACTGATCTGGGGAATTTTCTGGTGGTCAAGAGCAGAACGAAGCAGGGGCTGAAATGGTGGGTTTCAGTGTACTACTCTCTTTTTGTTTCCAAAACGAAGAAGATTCTTGGAAATTGTGAATCAGAAAAATGCATCTTCCTGGAGCTAGATGCTTCTTGCGGAAACGAAACATGAAATGACAGTACATGGTTAACATGACAGTGTGGAGTGAGTGATAGGTGAAAGAGAAAGTGTCGGTGCCATCCAGTGCCCACTCAATCCTCTTCCTGCAGTCCAGGGCAGCTTTTGGCTGTGCTCAAGTAACAAGTGTGGGGGGTGTGGTCTCCAGCTGCTGCTGGCCCTTGTCAGGAAAAGTGCTCCCTGGAATGCATGCATCGGCTGCTATTTTTCTTTGATGGACACAAAACAAAAATGATAATCACATAGTGTAGCTCGGGTCTACAAGCTGCTGACTACAACATGAGACATGAGTCATGGACTCATGGGGCTATCTACACCTACATGCATGCATGCATGGCCGCTGCAGTTAGTTAAGCGTCAGCGGCTAATAACCTCTAACATCACATCACACCATAATCCTACAGGGCACTCTACAGAAAACCGTCCTGATCAGTGATTAGATCTGATTATTCAGACATGCGTACTAGGAGCTAGTACTACTGGTGTTCATTTTCTCTGACAACATAATAATTGGCTGGTAAAGAGAACACGGCATGCGACATGTCACCCCGGAGAGAACCCATATCATGCATTTTCCAGTGTGTGACTGTGTACACAAGTACATCCGGTTTTGGAAAACTGAACCAAAATGCACGCAACCAACTTCCTGACTGCACTTTCCTCTCAGTTTCAAGAACGTTTTGCTGCAACTGTGAATCACCTAACGAAGAGAAGAATGGGTGCTTCAGTTCAGACTGAAAGGCGCCGGTTGCATGCGAGGCCAAGGCCCCCTTTGTTGCATGCAGAGCTCAGCTGGACAGGTAAGAGTGACACCTGTACACCATGTCCTGCTCTCGTGCTCTGTATATTCACAGCGTGAAGGTGAGACGATGATGAGTGAGCAAGTAACAAGGGAGGAGTGCATGGACAGTGGAGACCACTGCACCATGGTCGTACCAGCACTGGTGTAGTGATGGCTGCAACGTGGACGCATCATTTGGCTGCAGTGAGAGCAAGGTCATCCGAATCCTCATCAAGTGGCCAGCGGGCAGCGCGGCCCAGCAGCAGCTCCAAATGAGGCGAGGCGAGCAGCTGCAGCAGCCAGGGATGGATGCGGCTGCGCCATGGGCATGAGGGGGGCAGGCATGATGGAGGGGCGGGAGGGAGGACGAACAGGCAGGGCAGTGCCTGCTGCTCCAGGAAAGGTCACAGTCGCAGTAGTCCTCCTCCTCTCCTCCCATCAGGCCCTGTTGAGTTCCTAAAAATTTTCACCCTAAAGCCTAAAGTGTCACATCGAATCTTACGACACATGTATAGAGTATTAAATATAGATGAAAAAACTAATTGTACAGTTTGGATGGAAATCGCGAGACGAATGTTTTAAGCCTAATTAGGCCATGATTAGCCATAAGTGATATAGTACCAACATGCGCTAATGGTGGATTAATTAGGCTTAATAAATTCGTCTCGCAGTTTCCAGACGAGCTATGTAATTAGTTTTTTTATTAGTATCAAAAACTCCTTCCGATATCTCCAAAACATCTGATGTGACGTAAAAAATTTTCATTTCACGAACTAAACACACCCTAATTGCGTCGGAATTCAGGACCAGCGCGGTACGGCTAGTTCCTATGCTTATTAATTCCTGCGTTGATGGAGCCCTCTGTCGAGATTTTTTTTTTAATCAGAGCCATATCGCGGCCGGCCTAATGATTGGCGGTGGCCACGTACTGGCAGGAACACATGGTGATTGCCGACTGGATGATGGAATTTGTTGCAACGTTGAGAAATCTAGTGCCACTAGACATAGAATTTTGGTGAAATATATAGAGGTTTTTTTTGGATGCATTCGTGTTACTGTAATTGTTAGTGGCTAACATTAATACCAATTGATCTAAACGTCATACCTAACAGTAGAAGTAATATATAGTTTAAAATAATATCCGATATAATAAAGTATTTTAATTGAGTAATAGTTTAAAATAATATATAATCTAATATAATAAATATTTTAATTGATTTTCCAATTTAAGTACTATTGACTATTATTATGTACCAATAAAATTCATTAGCTGGTTTTCCTCCACTCTCTACTAACTACTAACTATATATATTAGTACTAAATAATAGATCTAAACAGAACTTGTGTTCATTTTTTCGATTTGGTAGCTGCTATTTGGACAAAGGAAGCTACTGTATTTTTCACTTTTGAGAGGAAGACAAATGAAGCTGGACAACAGCTAGCAGATGAAGACGCGCACGGAGCGTCGAAGAGCCAGGAGAAGGAACAAAGAATGAGACAGAGAGTTTGTTATGCAAGGCAGCGAATGCATGCGTGTGCCGATCTACACCACATACTAGTACAGTATTAGGTGTCATCACAATGCATGTGGTAAAGTATAATACAGTATACACGGTGCAAAACTAGTGGCAGCTTATTTATCATGATCTAGTAGAGGGGTCACGAGAGCATGAATCCTGTTTTGGCGTGCTTAGACGAGCTCTAATTATGATATTCTCTCCTTCATAAAACAACAAATTAAACTAGCCAAATTTTGTCTAAGTTTATAATGAAATGTATTAATATTTATATCTACAACTAGGTTTACTAAAAACATATTGTATAATTAAGACAATGGTACTTATTACTTTGTTATCATAAATGTTAGTACTTTTTATATGATTTATTTGATAATTAAGCATTTGCAGGACTATGTTCTGAATATAATAAATCATGACAGAATAAAATATGCATGGCTCCATTACTAACTAAATAGAGCATGTTATTCTCATAAAATTAGCATGCGCGCAAGTATCACTAGAAGCGATAAAATAAACCAAAACAGAATGGTTAGGAAATTGTCTTGGTCTTGAAGGTGGCCGGTGGTGAAGAACTGATCAATTAAGAGAGGAGGAAAAATTAATTGACTACCTTATGGATTTCCAAACATAGGGGCTCCCATATAGTATTTGTGGTATGTCTTCCCCATAGGGGTTGGTACACGTATATATAGGGAGGAGAACCCGTACGTCCACATCAACTAGCAATACGGTACTAATTGATGTTGCATCTTCCACATCAACTCGTATTAAAGCCCATTAGGAAACACAAGCAAAATGGGCCTTTGAGATTTACTAGTATAGAATTTTTATATATGTGCTTAGAGGAACTAACCAATATGAATTCTGACATAACTTTGGTCAAATTTTAAATCATTTGACTTCTCAAAAAGTGAAAATTATATCATTTTATATGGATGGAGGGGGCATTTTTAAAAGTCTCTCTAGAAGAACTTAGCACCCAAAAAAATAGCTGTTACTGCTACTAGCTAGTACCAGAGAGGTACAGTTCACGGTGATTATTTGTCATATAGTTCATTAAACTTTCTGCCTCTAGGAAACTGGCTACTCCTTTTTGGAGAAAGGAAACACGTGTTAAAAATTTCGTCCAAACATACAGTGCGTTTCAAAAAAAAAAAAAAAGTATTATATTATAGTCTTGTCTTATAAGTAACTTCTAAAAAAGGAAACATGTGTTAAACTTTCAAACAGCCCTTGATGATTAGTTCTAATCCTGTACACGGAGTCATCGGCCCACCTGGTACGTAGCAAGCAGCCTCACATACACTCACGCCATCACATGCATGTGTGATGAATTCACGGCCGGGCGGCGTAAGCTAGCGTAACCATCAATTCCGACATCGATCGCCACTTGTCTGCGTGGTTGCGTGCATGTCGCTGTCACGTCACGTTTTGTCCCTGTCCTGGTTCTTTCCTAGGGCCTGTTTAGATGTCGAAATTTTTAGCAAAATAATAATGTAGTAGTTTTCGTTGTTATTTGGCAATTAGTGTATAATCATAGTCTAATTAGGCTTAAAAGATTCGTCTCGAGGATTTCGTCTAAACTGTGTAATTAGTTTTATTTTTTATTTATATTTAATACTTCGTGCATGCGTCTAAAGATTCGATGTGACGGAAAATTTTGAAAATTTTGACATTTTAGGAGGAACTCAACAAATCCTCGCTAGGAGCGATTAGCTAGCGAGCGAGGCCGGGGAGCGGTTAGCTAGCGAGCGAGGCCGGGGCAATCCAGCAATGGGGCATGCAGTTTGCTTGTGCCATGACGCAATGGGCGCAGTAGCAGGCTAGCAGCTAGCTAGCACTACTGTCGGGCACCAATATTATATCAAGAAACATAAAGAGTAGGAGTTAATAATCATCAACATTAATTTATTCGAGCAGTTAAGAACGTGACTACAGCTCCAACCGACCCCAGGTACGTGGGCTCCGCCTCGCCCGGCCTCTGGGTCGGGGGCTCCATCTTGCCCGACCCGCGGTTCAACACTCTACACGGATGTAAACATCAAAACACACGCCCTAACACGCCTTACGAGCACACGCACATCAGAGACTTGGGACATGTCCCTCTCTCGCTCGTTTGTAACCCCTACTACAAACTTTCAGTGCTAGTAACACGAGCAGCAGCGACGAACTGGATGTAGGGACTTTCTGCTCGAACCAGTATAAACCTCGTGTCCTCTAAGCACACCATCCGAGCCAGACACACGATACTATAAATTTACTAGTGGTGGGTAACTTGAAACACCGACAACTACTGTTGTAAAAAAAATAGCTAGCTACTACGAGTAGCTTAATTAGTAGTAGTAATCCTGTTCACCTAAACCCAGACAGGATGCTGCTTCGTTCCAATAATCCCCTGTGATCCTGTGAAGTGCGAACCACTCCACTCCAGTGCTGATTGCTCAAACTCATCAGCCAGCAGGCGGCCTTGCTTTGGTCGCAAGCCACCATCCTCATCCCAATCAGTCACGACGACGACATTACGAGGCCGGGTTTTCCGGGGTGATTGCCTACATACGCAAATTAAACCGGCATCAGTCAGTCCAATGCAGCTAGTAATTACACGGCCACACTTTGCTTTGACAGCAGGGTCAGACACGGGCCGAAGCAGTATAGTTTCAGTATACACACACACCGGGCCCTCAGCTTTGTAGAACTTTCTGTGATACGGGTACGTACGTGACAGCGTTTTCTCACGGTGAATGCATGCGTAGCAGATCTCGATTTGAACGGCTGTGCGTTGCGCTAGCACACTGGAGACTGCAGCGCAGCAGCGCAGGGGTACGGAACGGGCGGGGCGTCACTGTGGGGGAGTAATGGGCCGGCCGGGACGCCTGGGCGGGGGCAGCCCAGTACGGAACGGTCGTCGTGTGCGTGCCCCGCTCCGCTCCGCCATCCACGGCCACGATGAGTAATGGCAGTGGCATGGGAGGGCGCTGCCTGTGCCTGTGCCTGTGCCGTGCCGTGCCGCCGAGATGCATGTCGATCGGCCAGCGCGATGGCGTTCAGGGCTTGAGGGTCCTTCGCGGAATCACGGTCACGCTCGGCGTCGCGCCCTCACGTGCCGTCACGGCCCCGTGCCGCGCATCATTGGCCACACGCGGGTGTCGGCCTGCTGCATGGTTCATGAGACGTGTGTGCTGCTGCCTGGTGATTTTTTTTTAATCTGCCTGGTGAAAATTACTATTAGTACTTTGCTCCTGCTGTCCTGCAGCCTGCTGCAATGCAACTCAGCAGCCGCCAAATGGTCTTGCACAGTTGGACTCTCCATCTTGGTGAATGGTGAATTGGATTTACATTTTTGGTACATTTTTTAATTTTCATTGTAAGAGCCAAAAGGTCATATATAAGATTAAGAGAATAGGACCACCGACAGGCATCATCAGCATAAAAAAATCAAGGGCTAAACAAACTGCGACCGTCGTAAAAAATCTAGGGCAGTTGGGCTTGCGCCCCGACAAACGCATACATGGAGTACTCCTCATGGAGTCATGCATGGCTCGCGAGAGCCGCACTGTTTTATTATTATTATTATTAGTTTTTTTTTTGCCAAAGAAAGATATACACGTTTCTAGAGAGGAACAGAGGAAGGTGATTACCATACTTGTGATTTTTATTTTATATCTAAAATACGAATTTATCACTATTTTTATGATAATGAATGTATATATACCTGTTATTTTTCTAAGTGAATCTGTTTTCCTATTGAGTTAATTAATGTATAAATGTAACTTTCTTTTTTTAGCAAATATAAATGTAATTTTCTAAAGCGAAGATGTGCACATCACAAAATGGGCTTGCAATCTTCTTCCCAAGGTGAAAACACGAAGCCCGCTCTGCTGTGTTCGCATGATAGCTGGGCTGCGCCAAAGGATCTAGCCAGCCCACACGGGCGTGGCGTCGTCGTTGCGGCTTGTGGCTGCGGGGAAGAAAGGGACCGAGCGACGAACTGAGAATTTAGTACCAGACCGGCCAGCGAACAGAGAAAACATCAGCTTATAAGCTCAGCTGCGGCCACCTCTATGTCTCTTCGGAGACATCTGATAAAATTGGAACGATACAGAGAAGATTAGCATGGCCCCTGCGCAAGGATGACACGCACAAATCGAGAAATGGTCCAAATTTTTTTGAGATTTTACACGTTGGTCCCTGACCGCTTTGAAATTGACTTACAGGTATACCCCTGGCTGTGTATTCTCCCTTTCGCATATGCCCCTGAAACATTGTTTCTAGGCCCTCCTGACTTCTGATGTCCTACATTAAGGTCCAAAACCTTTTTGCGCATTTACATACCACTCCCTTGTCGCTGTTTTATCTTGCAGATATGCTCTCAATCCCTCTTTTTTTGGCAGCTATTCAGTACATTCACCCCCCGGTCCTTGAGTGCATGTTTTTCCTTGCACATATGCCCCCTTAACCTTTCCGTTTACCTTGTGTTTCCATATAGCTGTAGACCCTATGGTTTTCTAACCCTACTTTATCTTTTTTTTAATCGGGATGACATCCTTTCGAATATGTATTAGGAGTAATATAATCAGAAAAAAAATGCAACCTGGCTGATTCTCTCGTGGTCCTTGCAGTAGTTCTTCAATCGGTCAAAAAAAATCTCCATTAAAGCATTGAATCCTTTGATTTGGACACGCCTTACTCAAAGTATGCTACGTTTTTTCATGAACAAATACACATTTAACTTTTCACTACATGAATCTGGCAAGAGTTTTTTCAAAATTAACATTCTTCTCAAAATTCCCTCAAAACTCAGTTTTATTTACATGGTTATGCTCAAAATCTTGTATTCAATTCACTCAACTAACGAGACTTACTGATAACTAGGTTACCTTTTTTTCTCTTTTTGGTTTACCAAGCCAAGGCTGTTTCATTTACCGGCAAAGGAAAAAAAAAAAGTCGCCAGATCATATATAAACATGCGCAATTTCCCTTCAGTAAAAATACACGGCGTCATTGGTAAATTACAAAATCAAGCTTCGCCTTTTATTCGATGTATGGTAGCTATGCCGACTCTCAAGTTCACCAGCATCCACCAAACAACTAACATCCTCTCGTAGTATACACAAGTCACCTATATCATCAACGTGTTACATGATTCCAGTCAAAATTTTCACAATCTCGAACGCCGTACACATTTCATCGGATTGAAGCTATCATGCCGATGCGCAACGGTATGGATGTGCTGTGCTTCCCATTCATCGACGCATAAGGCTTGAGGACCCAACCATCTACATTCTTTGGGGACGTTAAACAGCTTCGGTTGCAGTCCATCACTGCTTTCATTGTACTACATGGAGCTCGGTATTAAAAAACTGGTCGGTTGGATCGCCGGTGTTCGTCTCTGTCTACCAACAGAGGTTGCAACAGAGCTCACTTGTGCCCACATCATGTGCATTAAGTTGCCTTCTGCTCATGTAGAGCACTGAGGGTTTTTTCCTTTTAAGTAGCTTGTCACAGTCACAGCAGCTCGGTATTCCTCAGGATGATACTTATGTCATGTCGGGCTGTTCGGTTGATGGTTTCTGCGGCTAATAAGCCGGCTGAAGCTGATTTATTATGAGAGAAAAACACTGTTCCAAAGCTGATAAACCAGACCGATAAGTTAAAGCGTATAAGTGTATACTCATCAGTTTCATATGGCTCAAAGCTATCCCTATGAACAAATTTTATGTACACAACATCAGAAAAGTGTAATGAGCTGAATTTTTAAGATCCCTTGTGATATGGGATCGATCACAACATCAGAAAAGTGTAATGAGCTGAATTTTTAAGATCCCTTGTGATATGAGATCGATCAGACGTGCATGCATTCGCAGCATTCCTCTAGAAAGGTGAGGACCCTGACAAGGTTAGTGGTGGGCATTGCCTAATCAAATGTCCGGTGACCTGCAAGCCCAAGGGATAGGAAGAGGTGATTTGGACATCTTATATATGTTTAGAACGTTTTGCAAGGGCTTCAAGATTATATTGGATGTGGTTCAAGTGGAAAAACAAAGAAAGAGCTTGGTCTGGAATAGATATCTACTGTGACATGCTTCATGCAAGCGGGTTAGCCCGCGAACCAGTACGTACACTGTGAATTGTGATGCCACTGATACTGCGCATATCACATGACCTAGAGATGGCAACAAGCCATAAAGCGTATCCAGAGACCAGAGTGAGCCCAAAACGCTGAAGAAATCAAAACAACAGCAACACAAACGAATGCTCAAGCAAACTTTGACCGAGGTTGCTCAACCGGAAACCCTTATCGCCAATCGGCCACTTGTACATTTCGAAACGGAGTGCTGTCATCTCAGGGGGCAAAAAAAGGCACAATTATTCACTGCCTTTTCGCCTGTATACTTCCCGACCTCTACTATAATGTTACAAATTGGACAACAGGCACCGCCTCATCCGAAACATTATCATCTCCAATAAGATTAGAACCTGTACAGAGCTACCCTACCCTTTTACAACAACTCACTGGGGGTCAAATGATTAAATGGAGGACCTAGGTGACGTTTCGCCTCCCTCCTGCAACCGCCGCTGCCGCCGCTTTGTGTTATTCTTCTCTGACGACAAACCAATGATTTGTTACCTCTTCAGTGGATCCCGTGCTCCGCTTGTGGTGAGCTACAAATGTCTGTCAGCGTACCAGAAGCTTGAGAATTAGGCCCGGGGAAGCAGTGTTGAACTCATGCCTCTTGTCACAGATCACAGTACTAAGGCAAACTATGTCAACGCCTACTGCTGCACTCATAGCTGCAAAGCCAGATCAGGGTGCTTTGGATTTGCCAGCTTTCCCCTAGGTGGGGAACCTGATGACTGGACACCGGAATTTAAGCCTGGGACTAGGTGAGCAGAATTATTGTCATTAGCCATCTTTGGATCATGACCTGCACCTTGCACAGGGTTGACAGTTGCCTTTCCAACATCTACATTCTGTGCTGCTGTTTTAAGACTATCAGCAGTTACTGGGTGCCTATGGATATAGCCATTGACTTTCCCATTCATTCCAGAAAACATCCCAAGCACTTGAGCATGTGTCATAGGAATGCCTGATCCAAATAACCCTTGCCCGGCATACTGACTCATGGCGTTTGACATAGCAGTAAAGCCATTGATGTTAGAGTGGATTTCTCGGCTGTGGCTGTGTTGCTGCATTGGAGGCGCTGCTGATCCCGTATTGTCCATACCACCACATGACTTGTTGACTCCATTCTCATGCTTGGTTACTTTACTGGGAATTTCAGAGCCCTTATCAAAGCTTGCTGATGTAGAAGCCACTGTTTGAGTTCTAGGTAAATGCTCCTCACCAGTAACATCCCCATTTGAAGACGGTCCAGACTTGTGATGTAGTACATCATTCTTAGATGGCATAATGGGTGGAGCATTGAACTCAGAGGGATTGGTGGATGCGACAGGAGCCCACTGAGAGTTTTGAGGTGGTTCACCATCTACAACCCATCCTGGGCCAAAACTTGTCCCAGGGGGGAGTGCCCTTCTGATACGATTTGCTGCCACATCCCAGCCAACTGGGCCCAATTTTGATGCAAATCGTGCCAAGCTCCTAGCATATGCATGTTGCTGCTGAACCCCTACCTGGTTCAGACAACAAGAAGAAACAAAAAGGACAAGAAATATTAGCACAGCAAGTTCCAGTAAGGATAGATTGAAACAATTTCATTTAAGACAGTAGTTGCAATGATCAACTATAGTTAAGTTGGCAGGTTTTACAAGTCATCCAAAATTCAAAATTTGTGAATTCTTGACAACAAACTGTATCTGATCGGAGTATGCTTACCGGCACCAGTAGTTTCCTCTCATCATCCAGGGCAGCAAACAGAGAGCTATTACGTGAATAGTGCTGATCATATGTACTCCTGCGGTCGTCATCTAGACTAACAACAGGTTTCTTTCCCCACTTGGATGAACCTAAAAAAGGTAGAAGATAATGAAGTCACGTCTGTAAATCAAAAGTCTAGCACTTGTGCAGAACATATGATCAGTTACCAGTTGAAGTAAGCACTAACCTGAATAATCACCGATTTTGTCTGCTCTTTTTGCACTAAAAGAACCAAGCATATTGTGAAAACTGGACGGATCTTTCATCGGGGTATTTGTATTTCGAGTTCTGTCTCCAGTTGACCTTTTTCTTAATGTATCGACATTGTCTTCAGGTTTGTTTGTTTTCACATTGGATAGATCTGGTGACACATCACCCTCCGTCTTGGGATTCTTCGGTGGCCTACCTCTTCGAGCTGGTGGCTTGGGTTCTTCTTCTTCATCGCTGGGTTGCCTCAAGTTCTCAAAATCCTTTTTGGCAAGAGCTTCAATAGATCGTGCCTAGGGAGATTATTGAATACTTTATGTAAGTAGAAGGACAGACGGTAAGAAGACAGTATTGGCAACTTGTCCACAATACAGAAAATGTTAAGGGAAAACAGGATCTGGGCTAACTATGTGCGGATATATTCAGTATAGTACTATAATTTGCATAGGAACAACATATGATGTCTTCTGTAATGATATAATATCTTGTTGGAATTGGAGGACATGCTAAGGAAAAAAACAAATTGAGGTTCAATTTGATATTAGCGTACCCAGTGCAGAGAGCTCCCGCTCTGTGCGGGGTCTGGGGAAGGGTGTCAGTGGCAAGCCTTACCCTCGCCTGTGCAATGCGAGGAGACCGCGACTCGAACCCGGGACCTTCCGGTCACAAGCGGTAAGACTCTACCGCTTGCACCAGGCCCGCCCTTCTTCAATTTGATATTAGCATTCAAATAAATCAGGTAGCCCTTCAATATCCAAGAGTTAATTGCACTAGCAATCAGTTGAACATGTTGTGTTTAACTTATAACATATATGAAGTTCACAGACAGATAATTATAACAAGGAAATAATAAGAACTAAAAGGTGTTTTTTTGCAAAAATATCCCACAAAGCTGAACAAGAGACAGAACAAGTTTCATGTTTAACACCAATTCTGAAGAACAGAGCAACCACAAAACAAACATGGTCCAGATAATACATGTGCATGCAACGACTGACAAGATGGGTTATATAATCTAATAAAAAACAGCACATGCACTTCAAATCAGTACAAAAAATACCTGCCGGAAGTAGATTGTGTCTGCTGAATTGTAAGACATGGCATTTGATGTGAGTAGAAACACATCATCCTGCAAAAGCAGAGAAACATAAGATATCAAGAGAAGATCCGCAGTACTGAAGCACAACACTCCACTATGATTTGCTAGAAAGGTTGCACCCAAATAATCTTGGGTATAATATAATATGTATTTGAAGGAAACTTCCCAGAGTTGCTGTACAAAATTAAACATATCAATTTTAAAAATACAATGCAAGACCCAGCACACTTGATATTCCAAAAAAAAATTCACAACGTGCATTATATTATATTCATATATTCTGCATCAAGAAAATGGAACTCAACAAGGCAATACAGCATTCAGTTCAACCCTATGTCAGTGGATGAAGCTGGGAGCTACAAAGAGCAAATAATTCCATATCCACTTAAGCCCAGATATAAGTAAGATATATGAAATCAAAACATGCAAGAAGTACAGTGCCACTGTGGATTAGAAAAGCTCTTCAGTTACTGATACCTTTTATTTTTTCTATAAGGGATGCCTGTTATTAATGGGGCTGGTTTGAATAGGCATGGTAATCAATTCAGGGGTTATTATTCATAATAATTTGGACAAATTATTCCAGTGAAACTTCAGTCCTACCAGTCTAAGCAACCAGCCTATCTGCATATGTTGGAAGAAAACAAAACCTTGAGCACTGAGTACTCCCAACCATGTATGTCAGGCCAATTATTAACCAATAACTATTATCATCGGGCAGTTTAAGCTGGAGTTTGATAAATTAATACTGTTTTGGATCTGGAATAGGTCAAAATCTTGAAGTTCAATGGAATTCTTTCTCTCAACAATGGTGCAAGACATTCATTAAATCACTAACCCAGGAAGTCTCTACAAGTCTACATCCCATTCCAAAAGGTACCTTTCATTAAGTACATTAACTCATATGGTATGAGCCCACTTTGGTCCCCAGTAAAAACAGAAAGGAATATAGGAAGTAAACAAAGTGATACAGGGGCAGACCCAAGTGATGTTGAGTGAGGGCACAGTTCGCCACTCAAAAATTGCTAGTAGTGGTACATGACAATTTTTCACCATGAGTGCCCCCACACAAATGAATCACAAGGCCCTCACACCCCACCAAATATAAGGCTAACTTGGTAATCATATTTAGTGTGCCTCCGGTCATTTTTTTCCCTAGGTCCGCCCCTGTAGAGACATATTGCATCTCACGTTGCTCAAGAATTTCTTTCAGGTGCATCAAAGCTCAGAAAGCAAAAACTCGCACGTTCTATTAACAGTACCAACAAGCAGTATCAAGTTCACCACATGGGAGTTACGATAGCTAGACAAGAACAATATCTAAACAGTAGTTCATTATACACAGGATTAACTTGGAAAGGTAAAGGTATATTATGGTTGTAAGAAGAAAACAATAGGAATAGGGACATTGTTATATGAGTAAAGTGGACAATAAAACCTGAAAGCAAAGGTGGTGGTAGAAAACTTTTAGTTAAGCCAAAGGATCAAATGAAAGCGGGCAACACAAAAAAGAAACACCAACACAGCCAACAACAATAAAGGAACTGGCAAAAGAAACATCACACAGCATACCTCAAACTGTTCCAACTTAGAATACGAGTCATTCAACAGCTTCTCACGGATTGTTGAGAAGTCCATCGGATGCTCAATGATGTCAAAGTAATCCGGAAGCTGCAGGTACACATAAAAACACCAGCCTTAGCATCTGAGCTCCCATCTGAAAACACGATTGCACTTGAGCTCCATTACTCACCTCCTCTGCGTCGACAGGCTCCGAGTAAACTCCAAAAGTATCCTTCCTGAGAGCAGTGCAAGGCATACAAGTAAGTAAGCACATGTAACCGAAGCAATCTGTGTTATTGGACGAGAATTACATCAGGATGGGGCCAGGGCACTCACTTCTGGAGCCTATCGAGGATGAAGAGTAGCAACTTTTTGTCTGGGAGGGGAGTCCCCGTGGGCCCACCATCCGACGCAGCGTCCCCTGCTCCCACGACCGCAACCAACGTTAACAAACGAAAAATTCAAATCCCTGAACCACTTCAACGCTAATGCGTTGCTTCCCTCCAAGACTTACCTTTCCCCGTCGCTTTCGCTGCATCCTTCTTTCCCTCCCCCGGCTCCTCCTGCAGCATCGAAGAACCGAAACAATAACAATCAGAATAGAAATCCACCACAACAAAAACATTCTTGCATGGAGATTTTCTGCTTATAAGCGCCAGCTATCGCATCATGCAGTGGGGATTGCAGGGAAATTAGTGTCGCAGCAGGCTCCGCAGCAGTCCGCACTGAAAACGGTGACCTTTTTCTGTCGCTCGCCGTCCGGACAGTGCTTACAAACCCATCAGTAGGAGAAAAAGGTCAAAATCCGTCAAAACTTGTCAGATCCGCTTACTGTTCCCTTCCAAGGAAAGGATTAAAGCGCTGACGAGCGAGGAGGGTCAAGATCCCTAGACTGGCCGGACTCAAGAGGGCACCAAAAAGAATTCCAAACCCGCCGAAAAAAGCAACCGCCCTCCCAGAGCTAAAAATCCCCAGACGCAGACGCCACTATCAGAGCTCCACTGATCCCCGCTAGATTCCCCACCACGGAGGCGAGCCGTACCACAAAAACCCCCTAATAAAAATCCCGAACCGCAGATCCAACCACTACAGCTCGGCATCGCCGCGTGTCCCGCGGCCAAAACCCCCTCGGGGAGGTCCCCAAAGCCCGCAATTTTCGAAAAATTGGCGCGAGATAGAGAGGCCCTCGACCTTGACGACGACGCCGGAGAGGACGCTCTTGAGGCGCTTCTGCCGCCTCCGCCCCCCGGTCCCGGTCCCGTCCTCGTCGTCGTCGGAGGGGTTGGGGTCCCGGCGGGTGGGCGAGGGGGCGGGGCTAGGGTTTTGGGCCTGCAGGCGGAGGCTGCGGCGCTGGAGGTCGAGGAGGGACGGGCGGCCCTTCTTCTTGCGCCGCCGCTGCGGGGATGGCGTTTCTTCGGGGGGCGGCGGAGGAGGAGGGGGCGGCGGCGGGGGAGGAGGCTTGCGGGTCTTCGCCATCGGAGGCCGGCAGGCCGCGACAGCGGCGGCGGCGGCGGCGAGGCGGGGACGGGGCAGGAGGTGGTGGTGGTGTGATGGCCTGGGAACGGGTCGGGGTGCGTGTGGCTTTGCGTGCGTTTGGTATTTTTTTTCCTGGGGCCTTTCGGTTTGCGTCGGGCCGCTCGGCTCTTTCAGGGCCCGTTATGTTATGACATGTAGGACCGGTCTATATCTGGCCCCACACGGTAGCGACAGAGGATAAAGGTCTCTGCGTTATTTGAGGTCGGATCGGCCGGCCGCGGGCGCGTTTGGTGCGGTTTGCGTCGGGCCGCTCGGCTCTTTCAGGGCCCGTTATGTTATGACATGTAGGACCGGTCTATATCTGGCCCCACACGGTAGCGACAGAGGATAAAGGTCTCTGCGTTATTTGAGGTCGGATCGGCCGGCCGCGGGCGCGTTTGGTGGGGTGGGACCGGGCACGTGTGTGCCGTGGCCGGACCCGATTGGTGGGTGCCCCAGGGTGGTGTGGGTGGTTGTTTTTTCTTGGAACAGAAGGCCGTGTGACCCACCTGTCAGTGCGACGAGGAGTTTTGTCTCGCTATATTTCCTGCAACTCTTTACGTACATCGCAGTCACTGTTCCGTTTCGTGCCATCTTTGGACTATGAAGGTAGTGCCGTGGTAGCGAGCAACGGTCAGCTATTTCAGAGGGGAAAAAAAAAGCTCTTCTCAAAATAGTGGACTCAAAGGTCTAGATGGGTATCCAAACAATCTCCCTTCTTCTGGCGAAGTCCATAATTTTTACTTTTTATTTTTAATACCGAATTACATGTGTGTAGGTAGGAGCAATTGCCGTTTGTATTAGTACTTGAGAAAAAAAGGGCCTAATGGTTATGGTTAGAATGATATCCTTGCATGATGCATTCTACCTATGGTATGGTATTGTAGACAACTAATGGTGGACTACAGTGGAACGGATACACCATAAAGCTCTTGAATTGATTGGGATATATAGGCCCTGTTTGGTTGAGAACTTTTGAAACTTTTTTTTTGGCTAAAAGCTAAAAAGCCTAACCAAAGGGCTGCTTTTGGAGGATGCTTTTTCGTAAGCAATTGCTTTTAAAGCTTCATTTTGAAAGCTAGGTTGACCTTGCTTTTGGCTTTTGTCTTTCTGCTTTTCGAAATTGGTGGAATAAAAAGCTTTTCTATAGTTGTTTCAAGAGAGATAAAGATAAAAGGTATATTTTATACTTGTTTAACCAAACAACTTTCAAATTTTCTACTCCATTACCCATTTACTTTTTTTCCACAACTCATTTCACAGACTTTTTTTTTCCACAGCCCACAGCTCAACCAAACAGGGCCATAGTCCACGTCCTTAGCTTCTGATCATCTAGGTTTTGGTTGCACTCCTGTTTCTCATGGACGAAGGCTCAGTGACGTCTTTGCAAAGGGTGAGCAATACTCGATTCGGTTCTAGAGTAACTCTTGCAGAATTGTATGAAGGGGCCGAATAAAAGTAGCTCATTTATAGTCTACCTTCATTTATAGCGCATTGAAAAAGATAGCTCACTTATTTGTGAGATCAATGGCATTTATTAGCAAAGGGTAAGGGAGAAAATAAGAAAAAAAAAAGTATTCTAGGGTGAAAATTTTTACCAAGGAAATGGCATGGCTCAGAGCCATTGAGCAAATCGGACACTAAAAAACTCAGAACATCTTCAGCAGTACTATCTAAAACACACTACTTATTTCTCTATTTGGGTAGCCACCTATTTTTATACTATCTATATTTTGCTTCCAACTCCAACACTACAAAATAAAACATGGCTCCTAAATTCATTCCAGAAGTCCATGACATGTGGGACCCATGTGTCATCCTCTTCCTTGTCGCCATCGACAAACTCGGCCATCAACAGCTTGCCGTCAGGGAGGGGAGTTGCCGGAAATAGGTCCAGCCGGGGAGGGGAGTTGCCGGAGCGCCGCCAGGGAGCCGTGCCCAGTCTGGAAGCCACACTAGGGAATCGCCAGGGCCGCGCACAAGGGAACCCCCGGAAGCGTCACCTGGAAGGAAGGCCGGGCGCGAGGCGGAGGAGGGGTGGCGTCGAGGAGGGACTCCGTGGCGAGGGAGGCTCGCAGGAGAGGGACGCCACCGACAGGGAGGACCACCCGCGGGGAGGAGCTCCGCCAGCGTCAGGAGGGGCTCCGCCACCGACGGGGAGGGGTGGCTCCAGCATCGGATAGGGGCGCCGCCGGCGAAGGAGGCACGCGGGTGAGGGGCACCACCGACGGGGAGGAGGCACTGGGGCGAGACGCGCTGCAGGAGAGAGACGCGTCATGGAAGAGAGGAAACAGCCGAAGAAAAATAGGTAGGCAGTTTTGTTGGCCCAACAGATGTAGGTAGGGGGAGGGAGAATTTGTTGGGCCAACAAATTTAGGTAGCCTGATAGGTAGTGTAAGTGCAATCAAGCCCTAATGTGGATTTTGGTGTTGATGACCACCTAATTAGGAACTAATGAGATTTATTAAGATGACAAGCAGGCAATTCATTATAGAGGATGTTACATGGAAAGGAGGAGCGCCCAATTACAAATAAGGACGGCATCGCGCTCAAAGGAGTTTTGAATTTCTTTTGTTTTTTAAAATTGAGTATGGAAAAAGTCGTACTATAAAGGGGGACACTACAACTGGTTAAAAGTGTGCAATCAAATGCTCAATCTTTACACAAATCATCCTTACACCTCAGCCAAGACAGCCAACTTAACAACTCCTTCACCCTTGCTGTCTTGCTGGGTGCGGCAGTGCCGCATCTAGAGAGAGGCACTACCGCACTTAAGTAACCGTCGGGAGCCAAGGGTATTTATACTTTTCTCTATCCTCCATAACGTCTCTCTTCTTCCCAACGGTTTAGACCGACGATAGTGCGCAGCGTGCAAGCAGTTTCGGCCCAAGTTGCATAGTAACTTTTTTTGTTTTGTTTTTAAATTTTCAGAAGCAAATTTTGATGATTTTTTACTAGTTTAAATCTCTGTCAAAATTTGAACCAACGAGATAATTTGTTCAGAAAGTAGATGAATGCTTCTGAAAAGTAGATAAATAATTTTTTCCATGTTTCTGTTGCAATGTTAAAGTTTATTATCTTCTAATTAAATTCGAACCAATGGGAGAATGTAATTTGAAGAGCAGTTGAATTTTATTCAGTAAATTATAATATTGTTATTTTTTTACCAACGTTGATAATAGCAATATCATAATGATTATTCATAAGTTTTTTTATGCATTAATTCTATTTCCGCCCAACGGTGATGTAGAATTAGTGTATAAGAAAGTTGTATGTTTTAATTTTGACCAACGTTAAATTAACGCATGCAATTATTATTATGTCATGGTTTTTTTCATTATCTCTTATGGTGTTTTTCAAGACTCAATCATATGGCATTTATCTCGTATATTCCACCTCTTGAAGGGGGCAATTACAGAGTATGGCGAGAGAAGTATGAGCTCGCACTTGCGCTGTCCGAGAATGACTTAGCACTTACCTCTCCATGTCCTACTGAGCCAGAGGACCCGGTGAGGGCAGAAAATGAGACTGATGCTGATTTCAATGTTCGAAAGTGAGATCATGCAGAAGTTAGAATGAAATACGATCTTGATCGAAAGAAATGGGGCATCTCGAACCGCAAGTGCTTGATGGTGGCCAAGTCCACTATCTCAGATGCTATAAAGGGATCAATCCCAGATTGTGATACCGCCACCGAGTATCTTAAGAAAGTGGAGAGTCAGTTTACTAGCTCTTCAAAGGCTTATGTAGGCACCTTGATAAAGAAATTATTCAATGAGAAATACTCTGGTGAAGATATAAGAGAACACATATTGAAGATGAGCAACACGGCACCAAGCTCAAGCCAATGGATTTGGGGTTCAAAGATAAGTTTCTGATTCATTTGGTTTTTGCTTTCTTACCGAAAGAGTATGAAACTTTTGTTAACTACAACATGCAGCCTGATAAGTGGGATATTGAGAAGCTCATTGTAATGTGTGTGCAAGAGGAGGAGAGGCTTAAAGCTCATAGGGTGACTCTGTAAACCTTGTGAAGAACAATAAAATAAAGAATTTTAATGCCAAACCTCATAGGAAAGCCCCTCAGATTGATCACCAGCAGAAGAACAACAATGTACAAGTTAACAAGGATCAATGCAAATGGTGCAAGAAGCACGGACATTACCAGAAAGACTGTCCAGAGTTCCTAAAGAACCTTCTAAAGAAAGGTGAGGACATTATTACATTCATAGGTGAGTCCTTGTATTTAAGTTATTCAAAATCTACTTGGTGGATTGACTCAGGTGCACTATTCATGTTGCAAATTTATTATAGGGATTCCATACGAGGAGGACCCTGCAAATAGGAGAAAGAAGAATTAAAGTAGCAAATGGAGTTGAAACTGAAGTTGAAGCCATTAGAGATCTCTCTCTAGAATTAGTTGATGGTTTTGTACTTAAGCTTTTAGATGTTCTATTTGTACCATCTTTGCGAAGAAAATAAGTGTTTCACGTTTAGATGACAATGGATATGATTGCCATTTTGGTAATGGCAAATGTCAAATTGTTTATAATAATAAATATGTTGGTTTTGCCTTTCGACAAGACAAGCTTTATTTATTATCACTTTCTGATAATGTGAATGATGTAAGTACTGAGAATGAGAATGCCTCTTCTTCTATGAATGTAAGTAATAAGCAGAAGAGAGTTCATGTTGTATCATCGAAATTATGGCACTATCGTTTATGCCATATTTCGAGGGGGGAATAGAGCGATTGATTAAGAAATCTATTCTCCTGCCTTTAGAATTTTTAGATTTAGAGCAATGCATTGATTGCATAAAAGGAAAGTACGTTTAGAAAATAAAGAAAGATGCCAAACGAAGCGTAGGAATTTTAGAAATAGTTCACACAGACATATGTGGTCCTTTTCCTATGAAGAGTCTAGATAGTTATGATTCATTTATAACATTCACAGATAATTATTCTCGTTTTGGCCATATTTATCCAATTAAGGAAAGATCGGAAGCATTTGATAAATTTAAGATATTTAAGGCTGAAGTAGAAAATCAGCACAACTTAAAGATTAAGGTAGTAAGGTCCGACCGTGGGGGAGAGTACTACGGTCGACACACCCCATATGACCAAGTTCCTAGACCCTTTGCATGGTCCTTACAGAAAAATGGCATAGTAGCCCAGTATTCTACTCCGGACGAGACTCAGCAGAATGGAGTAGCTGAAAAATGCAATCGTACCTTAATGGATATGGTGAGAAGCATGATAAGTTACTCTACCTTACCAATAAGTTTATGGATGGAGGCGTTAAAAACCGCCATTCATATTCTTAATCGAGTGCCAAGCAAGTCGGTGCCCAAAACGCCATATGAGTTGTGGACAGGAAAAGAACTCTCACTTAACTATTTACGTGTGTGGGGTTGTCCAGTTGAGGCAAAAGTTTTTAACCCAAACATAGGGAAGCTAGACTCCAAGATAGTCAGTTGCCATTTCATTGGCTATTCATAAAAGTCAAAAGGTTATCGCTTCTATTGTCCTGACAAACAAACGAAGTTTGTAGAAACAAGACATGTTGTCTTCTTAGAGGATGATATGATCAGGGGAAACATGATAACGCGAGAAATTAGTTTTGAAGAGAAGCGGGTATACGTGCCCACTCCTATGGTTCAGGAGCCATTCTTCACACTACCTATTATTGTTGTACCAACGGTGCAAGATACAGTAGTAATAGCACCTGTTGTTAGTTCTCCTATGGCAACAATAAATGAACATGAGGAACCTGTCATTCAGGATCCCTTAGAACCTATTGTCATACATGAGGGAGAGCAACAACAACCTAATATATAACAAGTGCCATCTAACGAGGCCCCTAGAAAGTCTCAAAGAGTCAGGAGATCAGCTATTCCTGATGATTACGAAGTTTATGAATGTGAGGAATTTCAAATGGAGGGTGATCCCACCTCATTTGAAGAAGCCATGAGAAGCGCTCACTCATCCAAGTGGCTTGAAGCCATGGAAGATGAAATGAAATCAATGAAAACCAATGGAGTTTGGGACTTAGAAACAATTCCTAAAGGAGCCAAGACAGTAGGTTGTAAATGGGTCTATAAAACCAAACATGACTCCAAAGGGAATATAGAAAGATTCATGGCGCGACTTGTGGCGAAAGGCTGAAAGGTCCTAATATGGCTAGAGGAGGGGTGAATAGCCTATTTAAAAATCTACAAACCGACCAGAGCAATTTGATTAGTATAACAAATAACGAAATGTAAACTTGCTCTAGCTCTATAAGGGTTGCAAGCCACCTATCCAACAATTCTAGTTGCTATAATCACTAAACACACAATTTGTTATGTTACTACTCACTAAGAGCTCTCACACTTGCTACACTAAAGAGCTTCACTAGATGAACTTGAAATAACAAGGCAAGCTCTCAATTCTAATTACACTAAAGAGCTTGCTACAACTAGTTTGCAAGAATATAAATGAGTGAGTAGGGTGATTATACCGTCATGTATAGGAGTGAACTAGTCACAAGATGAATATTAAATCAATCACCGGGAGAATACCAAAGGGCAAGAGACAACCAATTTTTCTCCTGAGGTTCACGTGCTTGCCGGCACGCTAGTCCCCGTTGTGTCGACCAACACTTGGTGGTTCGGCAGCTAAGAGGTGTTGCACGAACCTCGTCCACACAATAGGACACCACAAGAACCTACCCACAAGTGAGGTAACTCAATGACACAAGCAATCTACTAGAGTTACCTTTCGACGCTCCACTGAGGAAGGCACAAGACCTCTCACAATCACCGCGATCGGAGTCAGAGACAAACACCAACCTCCACTCAATGATCCTCGCTGCTTCAAGCCGTCTAGGTGGCGACAACCACCAAGAGTAACAAGAGAATCCCGTAGTGAAACACGAATACCAAGTGCCTCTAGATGCAATCACTCAAGCAATGTACTTGGATTCTCTTCCAATCTCACAAAGATGGTGAATTAATGATGGAGATAAGTGGGAGGGCATTGGCTAAGCTCACAAGGTTACTATGTCAATGCAAAATGGCCAAGAGAGTGAGCTTGAGCCAGCCATGGGGCTTAAATAGAAGCCCCCATGAAATAGAGCCATTGGCTCCTCAGTCCACTGAAAAACGGGGCGACCGGACGCGCCAGTCAGATCGACCAGACGCTGGACCCCAGCGTCCGGTCGCGCGATGCAAGCCACGTGGCACCTACTTCAAATGCTGATCGCCTGATCTCAATGGTCATCAGTACATTTAAGTTGTGACCGGACGCGCTGCTCCGAAGTGACCGGACGTAGGACCCCAGCGTCCGGTCATTTCTAGTAAGGTTCCATTCACGAAAAATCACGACTGAACGCGTCCGGTCATGCCCGACCGGACTCACCTAGCGTCCAGTCACTCAACGTCTCCCCTGTGCGCCGCATATATCATCATACGTCATACTGATCGGACTCTGGCCCTGAGCGTCCGGTCATAACTTGCGCCAGCGTCCGGTCATGGACCGAAACCGCGTGCTCACTGCTGCCACCGACCGGACGTGCCGGTCCTACCGAGACCAGCGTCCGGTCACTTACAGTGACCTCCGTTCACCTGGGTTTAGCCACCGGACACGTCCATTACGCTATGTGAAACCCTATCTTTTCTGTACAGTGAGCCGGTGAAGTTTCTAACCCTTGCTCAAATATGCCAATCACCAAGTGTATCACCTTGTGCATATGTGTGTTAGCATATTTTCACAAACATTTTCAAGGGTGTTAGCACTTCACTAGATCCTAAATGCATATGCAATGAGTTAGAGCATCTAGTGGCACTTTGATAACCACATTTCGATACGAGTTTCACTCCTCTTAATAGTACGGCTATCAATCCTAAATGTGATTACACTCGCTAAGTGTCTTGATCACCGAAACAAAATGGCTCCTACCACTTATACCTTTGCCTTGAGCCTTTTGTTTTTCTCTTTCTTCTTTTCAAGTCCAAGCGCTTGATCATTACCATGGCATCACCATTATCATGTCATGATCTTCATTTGCTTCATTACTTAGAGTAGTGCTACCTATCTTATAATCATTTTGATAAACTAGGTTAGCACTTAGGGTTTTATCAATTCATCAAAACCAAACTAGAGCTTTCAAAGGCTTCACGCAAAGAGAAGGTATAGATTATAATGAGATATTTTCTCCAGTCTCATGTAAGGATTCTTTTAGAATCATAATGATGCTTGTAGCACATTACGATTTGGAATTACATTAGATGGATGTAAAGACGACGTTTCTAAACGTGGATCTGGAGGAAAATGTTTACATGGCACAACCGAAAGGTTTTGTTGTGGAAGGAAAAGAACGTATGGGATGCCGCCTGAAGAAATCCATTTATGGATTAAAACAAGCTTCAAGACAGTGGTATTTGAAGTTTGATAGTACAATAAGAAAGTTTGGGTTTCAAGAAAATATAGAGGACAATTACGTTTATGCAAAGTTCAAGAATGAGAAATACATTTTTCTAGTCTTGTATGTGGATGACATCTTGCTTGCTAGCGGTGATGTTAATCTACTACTAGAAATAAAGAAGTTCTTGTCCTCGAAGTTTGATATGAAGGATCTCGGTGAAGCTTCGTTAGTCCTATAATAGAGATTCACCGAGATAGAGAAAATGAGGTTTTATGATTATCACAAAAGGCATACTTAGAAAAAGTTCTAAAAAATACAATATGCAAAATTGTAAGTCTTCACCTGCTCCCATAGTCAAGGGCGACAGATATGGGGTATTTCAATGTCCTAGGAACCAATATGACATCGATCAAATGAAAGCAGTTTCACATAGTTCAGTTGTCGGAAGTTTATAGTATGTTCAAGTGTGTACTCGCCCTGACTTAGCATTTATTACCGGGTTGCTTGGCAGATATCAGAGTAATCCAGAAATATAACACTGGAAATTAGTAAAGAAAGTTTTGTGTTACCTACAAGGTATGAAGGGTCTCATGCTAACGTACAGAAGATCTGATTCCCTGCATATAGAGGGGTATACAAATTTTGATTATGCGAGAGATGACAGAAAGTCCATGTCAGGATACATATTCACTCTCGCAGGAGGAGCTATATCGTGGAAAAGCTCAAAGCAAACCGTCACTACATCGTCCACAATGTATGCTGAGTTTGTAGCATGTTATGAGTCCACAGGGCAGGTGAATTGGCTAAAGAAATTCATGCCCGGGTTGAAAGTGGTAGACGACATACATAAATCACTCAAGTTATACTGCGATAATAATCCAGCAATATGTTTTACTCACAACAATAAGTCAAATGGAGCTGCCAAACATATTGACATAAAATATTATGTTGTGAAAGACAAAGTCTGGGATCATATAATTAGTATTGAGTATATAAGAACAAAAAAGATACTCGTGGATCCGCTTACAAAAGGCTTAGCACCCAGCGTGTTCAGAGAACACTTAGCCGGCATGGGTTTAAGGGAAAGCCTATGATTCCTGGACAATAAGGGTCTAGTTGAGAATCTGTTTCAAAATAGAGAAATGCATTATAGCTGTTCAATCTAATGGCAACTGACCATGACGATGAGGCATGCTCTATGCACTGATCTGTGATGGAATGAGAACAAGATAAAGTAAGTAAGTTAAGTTTAAGTAATAAGATGATATAAGGGGAGATTGTTAGTGGTGATCTCTCCAGCTCGGCCCAACGGTCGAGTTGGGCCTTGACCTCGCGCCCTGATCAGGGGTGCCCAACCCTACATGGTTGGTGGGCCCCCGTCACACTACGCTATAAAGAGAGGTGGGGACTGGCGGCTCTCTTCACGAGGTTGACCGAGCTAGAGTCCCCAACGACAAAACCCTAACACCGATCTAGAGGGTGCGCAGTCAGTGACGGGAAGCCACCACCATCTTCTCCGTCGGGACACCGCGCCACTGCTGGACCGCACCACCGGACTCCACAGCAACACCGACATCGCCATGGACGGCTCTAGCTCCTCTGCCAAGCCCTCCGACAGTCGGTGATGTCTCATCTCTCACCCTCTCCTCTCAGTTGCTCTATTTCTTCATGTACTAGGATGAGCTACATCTTTTATCATAAGTAGAAGAGATTGTACTGCTAGATCCATACCTAGTAGTTCCTATCACCCAACTCCACCAAGCGGCGGCGGCGCATCCTCCCCTCCCCTACCTGTAGGTCTGGTGTCATGTGGATCTGACGCTAATGGATCGAAGCCGAACTCGCGGCCGTACAATGATTTTGTTGAATCTTATGAATTTTGCCTGTATTAATCCGATTGATTTTTGTGAAGATCGAAGCAGCTGCAATATCCATGGTGGTGGTGGTTCTCAACGGGCATAAGGGACCTCCCATTGGCGTGAATCTGCATAGGCATGGCCCTCTCGTTGAGCTGGGCAGCTGGCGGCAGTAGAGTAAATCTCTGGATCAGTTACGTTTTGTTTCCGTGAGATTTGTATCCGTCAATGACGCAATGCCTTCACCTTCGTTTTTTTAATCTGAAATTCGTCTACGTCGGTCGATCTCCACTGCCTCCACCTTCGTTTTTGAATTGAAATTTGTTTCCGTCAGTCTACCACTGCCTCCCCTTTGTCGTTTTGCAATTTCAGGGCTCGTTTGGATTGCAGGAATTCCATAAGAATTTCAAAGGAATGCAGTTCCTCCATTTTGATGACGTCATGTGCCGTTTGGAACGAAGGATTCAGCATTGCCATTACTCTGGAAAGGAACGCTTCCATTCACAAAACGCAGGAACGAAAAACTCTACTCAGATCCAAAGTTTTCGCGTATGCTCGAGACGGACGCACGCGTGCAGGTAAGAAGCCGGTAGAAAGCAAGTGTTCTGTATGTACTTTCATTTATTAAACAAGTGTTCATCTCTTTTCACAATGTCTCATGTTTTGGGAATCCTGTGTTACAATTCCTTTGTTCCAAACATCTCAATCTATATTTTCCTGTGTTTTTTCTTTCCTCTGTTTTTCCATAACACCTTGTCGGATACCATAAAAAGGGGTACCCTAAGCAAGAGCAAAAAATATTGCTTAGACCTTGTAAAAATTAAAGCCAAAAGACTACTACCAGGTCTCTGCAGAATTCTCCGATTCGGCCGAGGCCTTGCGCCGAGGCCTCATGCGCGATTCGCCCCGCCAAGGCCCTCTCGCCGAGGCCGATTCTCCGATTCGCCCCGACCGAGGCCCTCTCGCTTAGGCCGAGTCTCCGATTCGCCCCGCCGAGGCCCTCTCGCCGAGGCCCTCTCGTCAAGGTGGTCCCTCTAGCAGGTTGTCCCATCCATTTAATGCGCCTGAATGCATCCGCTACGTCAGCCACGACTGGCAGGGTATAGCAATAGGGGCGATGGGACAACGGTCAAATCTCCTTTTTACCATCCCTTACTGATGGAGCAGGGGTTGCCATGCCCTGCGGACACACGTCCTGCACTTTTCCACCTAAACCGGGTACACCGTGGACCGCCGAGGCCCCCGCCTCATACACAGGTCACCTCCAAGGCCTCGACAAATCAGGCCTCAGCGCGGTTAGCTACAACCTGCTAGGCCTCGGCACCCCACCAAGTCAAAAAATCCACAGGGCACGGCATGTCACCTACAGAGGAGGCCATACTGACTAGACGTTAACAAGGACTCTTACGACTTCAACAGCCTCGAGCATGGCCTGCGTGACGCACCGGTGATCAAGTACCAATTGCCATTCCCGACACTGTGCTACTACAGGAATAGGCCACAGTACTGGATCTTCCTTCCTCGCTAAGGCTCCACGTGTAACTCTCTCATGTACTCCTGGCTCCCTCCTTGTGGCTATAAAAGTAAGCAGCCAGGGCCGTTTCTAGGGATCGAAACCACGCCAGCCCTCACACAAAAACGCACTCACTCAATTCATGCGCGCTCCCATGCTACCTGAGAGCAACGACTCAAGCAGCCCGCACCATACCACGCCAAGACCTGGGACTAGCTCACTCTCTCACCCAGCTTGTAACCCCCTACTACAAGCACTTCGGTGCAGAGAATACAAGATCGATCTCCTAGACTGGACGTAGGGCACCGATTGCCTGAACCAGTATAAACCTTGTGTCTCTTTGCATCACCATCCGGGATTAGGGGCACGCAGTTCATATTTACTGGTTGGTTGAGGATCCCCGGTCCGAAACACCGACAGTTGGCGCGCCAGGTATGGGCCTCTGCGTGTTAGCGTGATCGTCCCAACAAGTTTCGGATGGCAGACCCCATACGACCACTACATCTCGGCACGATGATCTGGTTCGGGAGCCTAGAGTTCATGTCTCTAGATACAAGTACGACATGGTACTCCTCCCACCCAGAGCCCCGTCAACCGATGGTGACATCACGCACCAAAGAGCCTCAGCGTGGCGGGCGGCGCCCGAGCCGCCGCTCGTCCGCCGCCAGCGCAGCGCAACACGGGCGGAGACCACCCGACACCGCTGAGCTCATGGTGGCGCACTGCGTTCGCCGACACCCCATGTCCACTATTGGCACAAGGTCCTCGGTTGGGGACCCGACTTGCTCGAGCTCGACATGGGCGAACGCCACTCAAGACATCTTGACGCCTCGCGTCGGTATCCCATGCCCGGCTGTTGGTACAGAGTCCCTGGTTGGGGACCTGTCTAGCTTAAGCCTGGGCAAGGGAAAGACACCGGTGGCACGAAGCGACGTCCTGCCATCAAGCTCTGCCCGCCACCTCCTGAGGAGCCGATTTCTTTCATCACCCCATTCGACATGTACTGCTATGTGACTATGCCATTCAATCTCAGAAATGCAGGGGGCCCGCGTGCACCAATGATGCACCACCTAGGTCTTGGGCGAGCACATCAGGCGAACCGTCGAGGCCGGCGTGGATGACATCAAGGACAAGTCCAGAAGGCCAAAGGACCTCATCGACGACTTGAAGTTGGTGGCCTACCAAGTACTAAAGCACGGACCTACAAGCTAGCCTACGAGAAGGGCGAAATCCTCACCAACACTTAGAACATAGAACAGATACGTTGCTTCTACCCTTAAATTCCCAAGCATCATACAATTTTCCTCAAAATACAATAAAGAAACATTCTTTAATTGTTCTAAATTTTCGAGGACCCCCCCGAGCCCATCGGTACGGGTTCGGCGTTACGATAACGCTGAGGGGAAGGCTCGACTCTGCCTCTGCAGGACCGAGCCTCCCTCGGGAGCTAGGGGGGAACCTCCCCCCCAAATCCCAAACTCTGTCTCGAACTGTGACAAATCAATTGCAAAAACCTAAGGACCGAAAGTTCGCCTCGAGGCCAAAAGGTCGACCGAGCCGCGAGACAGCCTACGCCTCTGGGCTACGGCAACTCCCTCACCACCTTTCGCCCGAGGGGCAGCTTAGGCTCCAATAAAGTTTTTGCAAAGGTCTTGTCTAAAAATGAGACAGGGGGACACCGTTTTTTAGTCGTCTTTTCGAAAAATTTCCTACGCCGAACTCTCTCGCGTACTCTGACAAATCAATTATAAAAAACCTAAGGACCGAAAGTATGCCTCGAGGCCAAAAGGCCGGCCGAGCCGTGAGACTAGCCTCGCCTCTAGGCTACGGCAACTCCCTCACCACCTTTTGCCAGAGGGGCAGCTTGGGCTCCGAGGAAGTTTTTTGCAAGTGATATGTTCAGAAACGGAGCAGAGAGCAAGGGCTGGGAAACATAATAGAAAACGATTAAGATGCATATATACACAAGTACTGAAAAGGCCTCGACGGCCACAAACGTTATGGTACAATGATGTATGTTCTAATCTATTACATGACCCCTTTGGTCCAGGGCAGAATACGGGGTCGCCAGCGTCGACGGACGGCGTAGGAGGAGCCACCTCCTCTTCGAACAGTCGGGCCAGCGCCGTGCCAGGGGAACTCCTGATCGCCCTCTCGCTCCGTGCAGAGGCTCGGTGGCTCTTCTTGCAAACTTGCCGGGGACCCAGCGACCCGCACTCACACTCAGGGGCCTGGCAAACGCAATAAACTCCTCGCTCAACAGGAACAAAGCCCCTGGAGGAGTAAATCCACTCCTCCAGGGCCTCGGGGGCTACACCCGGCGGGTGCGCTCGAGCGCACCCACCGAAACCACGAGAACAAAACACAATCCCAACGGGAGCAGCTGCAAGCCAAGTCTCGACAAACCCTCAGGGAGAGTGCTCGCACTTTCCCCGAGGCTCGGGGGCTAATGTCGGATACCATAAAAAGGGGTACCCTAAGCAAGAGCCGAAAATGTTGCTTAGACCTTGCAAAAATTAAAGCCAAAAGACTACCGCCAGGTCTCTACAGAATTCTCTGATTCGCCCGAGGCCTTGCGCCGAGGCCTCATGCGCGATTCGCCCCGCCGAGGCCCTCTCGCCGAGGCCGATTCTCCGATTCGCCCCGCCAAGACCCTCTCGCCGAGGCCGATTCTCTGATTCGCCCCGCCGAGGCCGAGTCTCCGATTTGCCCCGCCGAGGCCCTCTCGTCGAGGCAGTCCCTCTGGCAGGTTGTCCCATCCATTTAATGCGCCTGAATGCATCCGCTACGTCAGCCACAACTGGCAGGGTACAGCAACAGGGGTGATGGGACAACGATCAAATCTTCTTTTTACCATCCCTTACTGACGGAGCAAGGGTTGCCATGCCCTGCGGACACACGTCCTGCACTTTTCCACCTAAACCGGGTACAACACGGACCGCCGAGGCCCCCGCCTCATACACAGGTCACCTCCAAGGCCTCGGCAAATCAGGCCTCGGCGCGGTTAGCTACAACCTGCCAGGCCTCGGCACCCCACCAAGTCAAAAAATCCACAGGGCACGGCATGTCACCTACAGAGGAGGCCATACTGACTAGACGTCAACAAGGACTCTTACGACTTCAACAGCCTCGGGCATGGCCTGCGTGACGCACCGGTGATCAAGTACCAATTGCCATTCCCGACACTGTGCTGCTACAGGAATAGGCCACAGTACTGGATCTTCCTTCCTCGCTAAGGCTCTACGTGTAGCTCTCTCATGTACTCCTGGCTCCCTCCTTGTGGCTATAAAAGAAAGCAGCCAGGGCCATTTCTAGGGATCGAAACCACGTCAGCCCTCACGCAAAAACGCACTCACTCAATTCACGCGTGCTCCCACGCTGCCTGAGAGCAACGATTCAAGCAGCCCGCACCATACCACGCCGAGACCTGGGACTAGCTCCCTCTCTCACCCAGCTTGTAACCACCTACTACAAGCACTTCGATGCAGAGAATACAAGATCGATCTCCTAGACTGGACGTAGGGCACCGATTGCCTGAACCAGTATAAACCTTGTGTCTCTTTGCATCACCATCTGGGATTAGGGGCACGCAGTTCATATTTACTGGTTGGTTGAGGACCCCTGGTCCGAAACACCGACGCACCTATATCCTATTCTTACGTCTTTTTCCTTTCCTCTGTTTTGCATTCCTTTATTCCAAACAGCCCCTCAGAATTGTTTGTCCTCTCATGAGTTTTGTTCCGTATTTTTTTAGTGAAGTGTGAGTCTCGATTTTAATCTAATGAGATTACTGACTAGTGTCTTTCTTGATCTGTATTTTCAGTCAGCCAAAGACATCAGCGGCCAGAGCTGCTCCCAAAACTGGCGTGCTGCAGTGCAGTCCCCAGATGCATGCTGCAGTCTGGTGATGCAGACAAGCATGGCATAGATCATAGATGAGTTCTTCTGTATAAGCAGGCACACCCCAGATGCATGCATCTCAGAAGATTGAAGAAACTAGCTAGCATGTACATTTTTTTCCTTGTTAACTTGTAAACGTCCAAGAGAATATTGTAATGGATTTTTACTACTGCTTTTAAACAATGTGGTGTATTCTACTGCGATATTTGTCTTTTACGGTTTTTCTTTTGGAATCGTTGCTTTTTTACAGTTTGATTGATCGAAATATCTACTGACGTGGATGAGAGATAAAATCTCACTACTAATCTAAAGATGTGGAGGAAAAAAAATCTTACTGCTAATCTAAAAACGTGCAGAGACCAATTACATTAACTACAAATCATTAACTTCCTTAATCATAGGCATTTACGGCTAATTGAGAGAAATAAAATCATTAACTTCGTTAATTATAGGCATATACGTTTAATTGAGTAGGAAAATCTGCTCCTTCCGTATCCACCCATACTTAGAAATAAACAAATCACTAAATTGATTGATTATTACTACTTGATTGCACTAATTACGCTAATCTTACTAGTTCAAAAAATGTTTGGAGACTATTCATGTAATTTTATCGTTGCTATACTGTTTCTCCTATTACTACTAATAAGAAGTATTACTTTCAAATCTAATATCATGGCATAGAGACAAAATCAGCTATACGGCTCCTCCTATTATTACTACTAAGGAATATCATGGCAAAGAGACAAAAGGAGCCATCCAGATAATGAAGTAGTACTGTTAGCCATCGAGATAATAACGAAGTAGCAATATTTTTCCATGCACGCTACCAGTGGAGATAATGTCGCTTGAAGTTTGGACTGACGCGTTGGATTTAGATGCACGCAATTTACGGTAATCATGTTTGCTCATTGATTTGCGTGAGAGCTTTTACTGCTGCACAAAGCTGCAGGCCTGCGGCGATCGAAAAGGTGCGAACAACTCTTACGGCCAAACACGTCCCAGCGAACAGGAATAGTTTTGGGAAGCGGATGTTTATAGCGTTGCGGACTGAATCATTTTACGGTTGCGGATCGAGTATTCCGGTTGAGAAAAGGTGACCGGAGCTTTTGCTGGTTCCGCCCGCGCCCCGCCGGCGCTCCCATGTTTAGTTTGCTCCTAAAATGCCAAATTTTTTAAGTTCACTCATCAAATACCAAATTTTAAATATAAATAAAAAATAAAACTAATTACACAGTTTTAGAACGAAATCCATAGACGAATATCTCGAATCTTTAGACTATGATTGAACACTGTACGAAAATACTACTATGGTGTCGTTTTAAATATAAATAAAAATAAAGAGCTAAAATTATACTGTCCTCTCTCTCTCTATATATATATGTTATGAAATTCATCACAAGCTAAGTTAATGTTGGCAACTTACTAAGTTTGTATCAAATTAAAATACAACTTTAAAGGTTTTTTTCTCTTATTGTAAAACATAGACATATTTGCTTGTAAATGTATCATAATTTTAACTTTCATGCTATCTATGTGCTGATACAACTCAATATTAAGTTCTGCAACTTAGTTTAGAGACCCATAAAAACCTACAATTCTAATATCTGGTCAAGTTAGCAAGAAGCTATCTGTTGACGTGTCAAGAACTAATCTTTTTTGCTTATGATTATAGTGGGAAAGTTGTCTTTATTTTCCACGTGGTGGCTCTCGTTATGGATTACATTGGTATATGTGTATGAACTATAGAAAAAATTATTTAGACTGGATGGAACTACAAACATTAGAAAATAGAGATAGAGATAGACATTAGAGATTAGATAGAGAAAAATAATAATCCATCGCAGAAAATAAGTTTGTTTTTTATAAAGATCGCAGAAAATAAGTAATATAAGAGTTCGGGCCGTCCTATTAAACAGGTCGCACATTGGCCCAAGCCCATCTAGGATCGAGCCCATGGAACGCCACGTGAAACTTCGGTAACGTAAACATGCGTTTTCCGTCTCCTGCCATGTGAATGAAGGTCTGAAGAATCACAGAACTCACACGAACGGCGGCGCCTCCCGCCGCCGCTTGCCTCGCCGGTCCATGCCCGCCGCGCCGTCGAGGTGCCTCCTCGTCACTGGACCGCCGGTAAGCCCCTGAAACCTCTCAGAACGCTCCTCCTTTCTCCCAACAACCGCCTTACGGCTCCGGCTTCGGGTACTTGCAGGGCGTGGGGAAGACGACGCTGGTCATACGGGTGTTCGAAACCCTCAGATGCTCTCACCCGAACCTCACCATTCACGGATTCTACACCCGTACTGCGTTGCCTCGCCCTCTCGAACTCCGGTTCGTTCCACTGTGTAATTGATGACCACGAATTTTACCAGTTTCGGTGTGCTATCTCTGTTTGCAGGAGAGGTGAGAGAGGGCGGAGAAAGGGTAGGATTCGAGGTTGTCACGCTCGACGGCAGAAGTGGACCCATTTCCTCATCCAAGTTTTCCAGGTTGCTATTATGCATTAATGCTTGTTCTAAATTCTTATATTGAGTAGGTATTTGTCTAGCACCGTGCATTTGGGTAGTTGGAATTTTGAAACGTGACTGTACTATGGAAATTATCTGATACCGTGGATTAGTAGTCTAATTGTTCAAGCCATCGAGAATGACAGGGGCTACTACATTACTCTGCATACAAGCAAATTACCCAACGTCTAGTTTAAGATTGCTTCCCAGCAATTCCAGTTAAATTCACTGCTCAATTGTAAATGAAGGTCCCTTTCCAGCACGCCAACACCAAGAGATGGCCATGCTCCAATATCCTAAACCTGTCTTTGCTGATGATTGGAATCTGGATAATGGTTCATCTTTTCAGTTATGCAGATTTTCAGGCTAATTGTATTAGTCTGTGCTCATGTGTAACGCTACTTTTCCCTTTAGTTGACACACATCCTATAAGTCCATAAACATTCCATTTTCAGATGAACTTGGAGTTTTCCAGTTCTTGTTGTTGTCATGTGGGGCATCCAGTACCGACGCCGGCCACGCATCTAGGAGCTGATTGAGGCATGCAGCCATGCAATCAGATAATGCTAGGATTAGATATTGCTAGAATAAAGGAGTTTGTTTCCTTTTTATTAGATGGCCACGGGCCTATATATCCCATGTAATTGGCACTCTTGGAAATCAATCAAGAATTATCAATCCTAATCCTCTCTCTTCTTCCTAATCTCACCTCCTTCACCATTGGGCAGCCGGGCACCAACCCCGACGCCATTATCAGTCGAGGCTACGAGCTCCGTAGCCGAGGACCCGCTGTCTTGGGCATTGACGCCCTTGACAACCTGGTATCACGGTCCAGGAGTTCCTCTCCCAGCCGCCCACCATCGCCGCCACAGTCGTTCCGCCCTTCCTCTGCACCGCCCACCCCACGCCGCATCCACGCCATGGGCGACAGCACTGTGAACAACGCCGCCTTGCAGGCGACCTTGGATTCCCTGGTCGCGTCCATCAGGACGCTCCAGACGTCCGTGGAGGCCAATGCCCAGGCCATTCAGCGCCTGGACGCCGCGCGCCCGCCACCGGGCGGTGGATCATCCTCCTCACACTCCGGGACAGGGGAGCACCACCAAGATCGGCCACCGCGGTTCCAAAAGCTCGACTTCCCGCGCTATGATGGCAAGTCTGACCCGCTGATCTTCCTCAACCGGTGCGAATCTTATTTCCACCAACAAAGGATCATGGAGGAGGAGAAAGTGTGGATGGCTTCCTACAATTTGGAGGAGGGCGCCCAGCTGTGGTACATCCAGGTCCAGACAGACGAGGGCATCCCCTCCTGGCGCTGCTTCAAGGATCTTCTCCATCTCCGCTACGTACCTCCGCTGCGCTCCAATCCCCTCCACGAATTGGCCTCGTGCAAGCGCACGGGCACTGTCGAGGAGTACCGGGAACGTTTTCAAGCGCTCCTCCCTCGTGCCGGGCGCCTCGATGAGGAACAGCGCGTCCAACTCTTCACCGGGGGCCTCCAGCCGCCACTTAGCCTCGACGTCGAGGTCCACAACCCTCAGTCCCTCGCTGTCGCCATGAGCCTCGCCCGCAAGTTAGAGCTCCGCGAGCAGTGTGCCGCGGCGGCCGCGCCACCACCACGACCCGGGCGTGATCACCAGAGGGGCCTCCTACCGGCGCCACCACCCCATCTGGCGCTCCCAGCGCCCAACACGGCGCCCGCACCAGCGCCACAACCGGTCACCGTCGAGGGCCGCCAGGTCAAGTGCCTGTCGCAGGCAGAGATGGAAGAGCGCCGCCGCCTAGGCCTCTGCTTCAACTGCAACGAGAAGTTTGGGCGAGGCCACAACCGCGTCTGCCAGCGCATCTTCCTCCTCGACTTGGCAGCGGCCGAGGACGACGACGACTCTGAGCCAGACGAGGCCACTCCAGGGGAGCCCCAGATCTCACTCCATGCCATCGCTGGCGTGCGCACCAGCGAGACCATGCAGATGCGTCTCACGATGGGCGACACCTCCCTCCTCGCCCTACTCGACTCCGGCTCGACGCACAACTTCATCGTCGAGGAGGCGGCCGCCCGCGCCTCGCTCCCGTCCATCACCCAGGGACAACTGCGGGTCACAGTGGCCAATGGCGAGCGCGTCCAGTGCCCCGGCGTGTTCCGCAACGCGCCGTTCTCCATCAATGACGAGGAGTTCACCGTGGATTTCTACGCCCTGCCGTTGGCTGGGTACGACGTCGTCCTGGGGACCCAGTGGCTAGCAACGCTGGGCCCGATCCTGTGGGATTTCGGCGCCCTCACCATGTCCTTCTGGCGTGGCGGTCGCCGGATGCGCTGGTGCGGCACGGCGGCTCCCAAAGGCCCGGCGCTCCAGGCCTGTATCGGCGCCGATCTCCTCACCGCCATCCTCGAGGAGTTTGCTTCCATCTTCGCCGAGCCCTCCGGCATGCCTCCGGCACGCACACGCAACCACTGCATTAACCTTCTGCCGGGATCCGCCCGGTGGCTGTCCGGCCATACCGCTACCCCGCCGCGCACAAGGATGAGTTGGAGCGCCAATGCACCGCGATGATGGCCTAGGGCATCATTCACCGCAGTTCTTCGGCGTTCTCGTCGCCGGTTCTCTTGGTCCGGAAGGCCGATGGCTCCTGGCGATTCTGCGTGGACTATCGTGCCCTCAACACCATCACAATCAAGGATGCGTTCCCGATTCCGGTGGTCGACGAACTACTGGACGAGCTCCGCCACGCCCGCTTCTTCATCAAGCTCGACCTGCGCTCCGGTTACCACCAGGTTCGGATGCACGCCGACGACGTCGCCAAGACCGCCTTCCGCACCCACGACGGCCTCTACGAATTCCTCGTCATGCCGTTCGGCTCGCAAACGCTGCCAAGCAACATTCCAGTGCTCATGCACGACGTTCTGCGCCCTTCCCTACGTCGCCGCTTCGTCCTCGTCTTCTTCGACGATATCCTCATCTACAATGAGTCATGGGCGATCATCTTCGCCACGTCGCGCTACTGGCCCTCAAAGACGCTTCCAAAGAAAGATCGCCTCTTTGTCAAGCGATCCAAGTGTGTGTTCGGGGTCGAATCGATCTCCTACCTCGGCCACATCATCTCCGCTGCGGGTGTCGCCATGGATCCCGCCAAGGTCCAAGCGATGGCCGATCGGCCATGCAACCTCGCTTCGGCGCAGCGGTCCGGGCTTCTCGGCTGGCGGTACTACCGCAAGTTTGTCGAAATTTGGCACGATCGCCGCCGACCGCCTCCTCCGCAAGGAAAACTTCTCCCAGACTCGGAAGCTCTCGGCTTTCGCCGCCCTCAAGACAGCCGTGACGACGGCGCTTTGTTCTCGCCGCCTGACTTCAACAAGCGCCGTGCCCGAAAGCGACGCGTCAGCGTCAAATTACGGTTCGGTGCGGTGCTCGCTTCAGACCAAAGACACACCGGCGGCGTTCTTCAGCCGGCCGTCCGCGCCACGCCATGCGTCCTTGGCGGCGTACGAACGTCCTTGGCGGCGTACGAACGTGAACTCATTGGCCTCGTCCTCGCCATCCGCCATTGGAGGCCATACTTCGCACTCGCCCAATCTTCGCACGACGGTGCAAGATCACATCCGCGCCTGCGCCACCTGCCAGAGGTACAAGTCCGAGCACCTGCACCCCACGGGTCTCCTTCTACCGCTGCCCGTCCCGACGGCGGTCTGGACTGATGTCGGCCTCGACTTCATCGAGGCGCTCCCGCGCGTGGGCGGCAAGTCTGTCATCCTCACGGTGGTGGATCGCTTCAGCAAGTACTGCCACTTCATCCCCCTCGCGCACCCGTACACGGCGGAGTCGGTGGCCCGGGCATTCTTCGCAGAGATTGTACGCCTCCATGGTGTCCCGCAGTCTATGGTCTCCGATCGGGACCCCATCTTCACGTCCGCATTCTGGCGCGAGCTCATGCGGCTCACGGGCACCAAGCTCCATATGACGTCGGCGTTCCACCCACAAGCGGACGGACAGACAGAGGCCGCGAACAAGGTCATCGTCATGTACCTCCGCTGCCTCACCGGTGACCGTCCTCGGCAATGGGTACGTTGGCTCCCATGGGCGGAGTTCATCTACAACACAACGTTCCAGACAACGCTGAAAGACACGCCCTTCAAGATCGTCTACGGCCGTGACCCGCCCACGATCGGTTCCTACGAGCCCGGCGACACCAGGGTTGCAGCCGTGGCCAAGTCCATGGCGGAACGTGACGAGCTGCTCGCTGACGTCCGCTACCGGCTTCAGCAGGCTCAGGCGGTGTACAAGGCCTACTACGACAAGCACCACAGGGAGGTCCACTACGCCGTCGGCGACTGGGTCTGGCTCCGCCTCCGTCAGCGTGTTGTAGCGTCTCTCCAAGCTCCAACCACGGGCAAACTCAAGCCCCGCTTCTACGGGCCGTACCGAGTCGCCGCTGTCATCAACGCCGTCGCCTACCGCCTGGAGCTGCTGGATAGTGCCCGCCTTCACGACGTCTTCCACGTCGGGCTCCTGAAGAAGTTCGTCGGCACACCCCCGACGTCGCCACCGGCCCTACCACCGATCCACCACGGCGCGGCGGTTCCGGAGCCCGACCGCGTCACGCGCGCTCGCCTTAACTGTGGCGTTCGCCAGCTGCTCGTTCACTAGAAGGGCGAACCCGCTTCATCAGCGTCATGGGAAGACCTCGACAGCTTCGTCGCCCGCTACCCCACATTCCAGCTCGAGGACGAGCTGCTCGTCGAGGGAGGGAGAGATGTCATGTGGGGCGTCCAGTACCGACGCCGGCCACGCATCTAGGAGCTGATTGAGGCATGCAGCCATGCAATCAGATAATGCTAGGATTAGATATTGCTAGAATAAAGGAGTTTGTTTCCTTTTTATTAGATGGCCACGGGCCTATATATCCCATGTAATTGGCACTCTTGGAAATCAATCAAGAATTACCAATCCTAATCCTCTCTCTTCTTCCTAATCTCACCTCCTTCACCATTGGGCAGCCGGGCAACAACCCCGACGCCATTATCAGCCGAGGCTACGAGCTCCGTAGCCGAGGACCCGCTGTCTTGGGCATTGACGCCCTTGACAGTTGTCATATGCTTCCATCCTGCACATACCAGTTAGTTAATATGCAAAAGATTAATGAAGTGCTGCGTCCACCTATTCTTGCCTCTTTGCCCATCTAATATTTTTTAGCTATCCCAACTCTGCATGGTTGCCATTGCTTATTTCCGCAATGCTACCTTGATATATGTTTGCTGAATTTTTGTAACCTTGATATCCTCACACATACCATTACTTTTTGGTTCTTTTGCAGCTCAGAGTCTGTTAGATGGCCTACCGTTGGGAAATACAAAGTAGATGTAGCATCTTTGGAATCATTAGCATTACCTGAGCTGCAGGTAAGCAGTTGTAAGTTATGAAAGAGCTATGAAATATCAAGGATCACGGGATGTTGCTTGTTAGCTTAAGCATGAATGCATGATAAGGTTTTAAAGTTTGTTCCCGATTGATCACGATGCAGAAGGAAATATACTTCATATTTCTTGTTGAATCAGGTTAAGGAAGAAACAGATCTCTTCATCATTGACGAAGTGGGTAAAATGGAGCTGTTCAGTTCAGCATTTTTCCCTGCTGTAATGAGAGTTATTGAATCCAATATACCAGTGCTGGCCACCATACCCATTCCTAGGCATGGCCGGGACATTCCAGGAGGTACCATTTTATCCTATTCTGCAACTTTACAGAGGTTACTGATTAATAATTTTGCTGTTTTGTTCAAAATCATGTATAAAATACCATTTCCTTGATTGCTCGTTAACAGCCAATCCATTCATATGTATTTGAGAACCTGCTTTCGCTACACGTTTAAATCTTGTTGTATTCTACTAGCTATGCTTGCTGCATCCAATAAATTAAACAATATCTCTTGTACTGAAACAAGACTTATATTACACCATTCCACGCTCCTCTTGAAATGTAGCTGGAAATTGTGATTACCGTGGCTTGTCACTAGTGCTCTAATTAAATGGTACTACTGTAAAATGCAGTTGCGAGGTTGTGGAATCATCCTGGAGCAGCTGTTTTCACCTTAAATACTGGTAACAGGGATACGATGAGAGATACTATCTACAATCAGTTAAGCAGTTTGTTGCAGAAGAGGTGATCTGCTAACCTCCCTGCATCTCTATGGTCACTGGTTTGTCTGACATAACACGCAAACGATCAAAAGTAGAAAGTTTTCTTTCAGTATCTATCTCATATATCCTGTAATAGAGCACGCTGTCGAGTCTTCTGGTGCAGTACCTGAAATACCTTTTTTCAAGTTTACCAACCAATGAAAGACAGTCAAATTACTATGTTGCTGTGCTCAAATGGTTAACTCTGAATGGACGATAAGCATGTCATTCAGTTTTTTCTTAGTTATGTCTGTGGTTATTCAATCATGTATTCGCATTCAGTGGGCCAAGGTTTTTATTATCACAATAACGCTCGCTTGTATGGATGCATTTAGCATGTAGTGACTCTACAACAGGTATCACATGATTTGCACAACTAATTTGCTAATAGGCCATTATTGCCTGCGTATTTTGAGCCCATGGCCATGATGACTCCAGCTTGGTTTGGCAGCCCCATTTTAAGTTAATTAATGCTACTCTCTTTTGTCTGTGGAAGATGACCACGTAGCTGAAATGGCAATCAAGTTGGATAGTAATAATGCACATCGTTTTACTACTTGAAAAGCCAGGCTGAAAAATATTGTTGGCTAATTTGTTGTGAGAACAGGGCTGACAAATCTTTAACCAGAACTTATGAGCTGTGACTTCTCCTTTTACTAGAGTTTATGATCACTATTGTTAACAGTTATTGAACCGTCACTTGTGATAGGTTGCTTAGTGCAAAAGACATCATGCAGTCTTATGGATCACAGCACATTTGATTCCTTTAAGGATATCTAACCCAATACTAAATCCATATGTACTAAAAATAACGATGAAGTCGGCTAGTGAAAATGAAAGTCAAATTGCTGTATCGTTGGCAGGTATGCACAATGATGAAATTTTCTCATGATGAAACCTATCAAGAAAAGAGTGTAGAAATAGATTAGACTTATTCATCTCATGATACAATGAACAAAAGAACCACTGCATTGGTGTCGATTTGGTGGACAAAGAAGGTTTTTTTATCAATTCCATCTGCATTTATTCCAGCATTGGATTGGACCACTGCTGCTAAGCCACCTCGTAGTGGGGTAAGCATATCCTAGAAGCAACCAGCAAGCTCACATGACACATGTTCCTGTGGGGGGCTATTGATCTGAATGACTGGGAATTTTCACCCAAAGGGGCACAATCTTTCGATTGAGGTGGGCACTGAATTAAAGTGCAGTTGTACTGATCATGGCACCCCCTTTACAACCCACCGAGCTCCAGTTCCCCTTTGAGCCCTAGCGGAAAGGCGCCATTAAACGCCAACGCTGTGAGTTTTGGTAATAGTATTAGCAAATGGCAAGTGAAGTGTGGCCAGGACCATCTGGGCAGAGTTTTTCGTGTTTTAAGAACTGAATGCTCCTTTAAACAAGTTGACAATGTTCTGTTGAAGGCAGAAAGCGCAAGGGCAATCTCTCAGGACATACGGTACTCCATATAAATGCTTAGGCGTGCAAAATATATAAATGCCGAGTTCCAGATTATCCTATTGAGTTATTTGTAAGATGGAGCTGGAAGAAAGGAAGAACTTCAGGTAAATCAAATATGCACGCATGTTTGTTGATCCTGCTTCATAACTGGAAAAACTTCCAATCAGTAGCCCTTGAACTGAGTCCGAACGGTGAGTACTCTCTCCATCCAAAAAAAAGAATACAATTCTAGCTACAGTGGTTCGTCAATCCAATTTCAGTTTGCCCATTTTTAGAAAAAAAAAGTTACTAATATTTATGATACTAAATAAGTAGCATCATGGAATATGTTTTGATGGTAGTTTTTATAAACTTAGATAAACTTAGATCTCAAATTACATCCTTTTAGAACAAACAAACAGCTCTCAGCTGACAAGACCACGAGGTTCATAAATACTAGCTCATTTTTGCGCTTGCTGCTTGGTGTGAAACGAACTCTCATACTCCTGACTTCCTGAGCTTCCGAGGAAATCATCTCAGCCTGTTCGTTTCGGTTGGATTGACTTATAAGCCATGGCTGAAAGTACTGCTGGCTGGTTTGGTATGAGAGAAAAATATTGTTCAAGCCATGAATTATAAGCCAGATACAAGCAATCCAGCCGAAAAGCAATCCAGCCGAAACTAACAGGCTTTCATTCTGAACGAGGAGGAGGTCAGCGTGCCGATGACCCACTTTATAGGCAGTGCCGCAGTGTGGGGGGTGGAGGGAGCTGAAAATGCTGAACGGTGGAATTGATTCGATGGCAGCCCCACCATGTGATCTCTTCATGTAGATGTAGGTGAGGGCCGCCAGTTAGCTTGTTTAATCCCCGGACACAAGCATTTTTTTTCCCCCTCATCCAGTGCAATGCAAGCCGCGCCGAGGAATGATGATGGCCGATGGCCGTGCATGCACGCACGCCGGCCGTTTGATAACACTCTTACTTGCCGGATTTAATTAAGATGGGAAAGACCGAAAGAGGATTGATCGATCCTCCTACCGAAAGCTTGTGTTGTGCCCCCTTTTTATGGCTCTGCATGCAGAAATATTAGATGTCCTGTCCATGTCCTGGAGAGTTCCAACATCAGGCGTGCCATTGCTCCATGCTTATTGCTTACCGTCAGTGAGCCCCTGCTGTTCATCTATGAACCATTTCAATACATGCATGGTCAGGACTCAGGATGGAACACCAGGGGCATTGGGCAAGGAAAGCTTCAAAGCATGCATGGGTCCGTGTAGTACCTGTTGCAGTTGGCAGTTTGGTGAGAGAGACATGCAGACAGAGGGAGAGACGCTGTTGTTCCACACAAGAACCAATAATACAGTGTCCAGTTCTGTTAGTTCAGACCATGGTTTGCAACGTCGCCTGTCATCTCGGATCGATGATGGCAAGCGGCGGCAACCAGCCTCTTCCCGGCCAGCCCGTCCGCACGACACTCATAAATAAATAAAACCCCGAGCGGCAGCAGGCAGCAGGCAGCAGCTAGCAGTGGTTAGTTGGCCGGGTCAAGGCGCGCATGTCATGTGCATGTGCGTCAGTGCGTGTGCGCGTGGGTGCAGCCGTGCAGTGCAGGACGACGTCATCGACATGCGCCGAGATCAGATCACACACACATCACGCGTCGCTCTCTCGCGCGCGACACCGCTCCGGCAGTGTGTACCCCGGGCGCCATTGATGTGCCGTGGCCAGCAAGCAGCCCCGGTCCAGGAGCCATTTGGGGTGTTCCTCTTGGAACCATTACACTTGTCGCGCCATCAATCAACAACAATATATATGGCGTTATTATTATTATGTTATGTGGACATAGTCGTGTGCATTTCCTCCTGTTTCTTTCCTTTTTGCGTATATATTTTTCTGCTGGGATTAATTTATGTTTTGATACTCATAATGGCGGCACGTCAAGTGTACGGACACGTCTGGCTCAATAGATTTTCGGAGGTAGGAATATCCAACTCAAAGAAAACCTATCTCAATCACACTAGCTAGCTGCGCTCCAGGTACCTCGATCAAGAGAGATAAGAAAAATCCCTAGTACATTCACGAGCGCACGAATCATGTGCAGCGTTTGGTTGAGAGTCAAAGTGGAGTGATACGGTCACGTCTTTGATTTTTTGGACGGGATGGCTCTATTTTTTGTTTGGTTGATACGGAATAGGATAAATTCATTTTGTGTTTGGTTTAGAGACATCAAAAGTAGAATCATCTACATGACAGGTGGGCCCCACGCTAGTCTCTCGTCATGCCTTTTTTTTTTTACCACTGACACATGGGACCCATTTGTCAGTTTTTTTTTTCATTTTTTTTTCATTTTCCTCTCTCTTCTTATCCCTTCGGACCTGCTCGCCGCCCGGCCACGCTCGGAGCCGGGGCCGCTGCTCATCATCGCCCGTTGAGGGCCCATGCAGGAGCGCCACCCCGCCCCTGCGCTCACCCGCCAGAGCCTCCTCTTCTTCCTCCCCTGGCGCGCTCAGGTAGCTGCCGTCCCACCTGGGACGTCCCCGTCCCCTCGATTTGGAGGGACAAGAGTCACGCAGATATGCTCGGAATATTTCCAACTGGGATGTCCCTATCCCTCTGCGACTCTAAACCAAACATGCTAAGAAAAGAGGTCCATCTCATCCCATCCCAGCAAATCCCAGCAACCAGAGCGGATCCAAAGTAAATCATGTGATGGCAGATGCTCTTAGGTTTCAGCCTTTAGGGCCATTTTGTCAGGGCTCCGGCCTTTCTTGTAGAATAGTTTTTCTGGTAGAGTTAAAAGCGGGTCTAAAAAATACTTGGCTAAAACGGCTTCGGCTGAATGATTCTAGTGCTACCGCAGGGGTGCATTAAGCAATTCTCTTGCTAAGATTTTTCCCTCCTCCAACGATTAGCAAATGATTATACTATATACTATTACGGAGTATATATTTTAGTGTAAGAGCATCACTAACAATCTCTATTAAACTCACTCTCTAAATTCTTATTTAGAGAGCCATTAAAATGAATATAGTTCTCTATATTCTTTCATCCTTCAATAGCTTGTCTATGTCTTATCCACAATTTAGAGAGTAGTCCTCGCTCTCCATCTTTAGATATCGAGAAATCAATATTTGCATATCTAATTGAAAAATCTATTGGAAATTTTTTAAACAAAGTTTTTATTCCCATCAATCTTGAACTGTATAAAGAAACTCTCTTAGAGTTTGCTCTAATATAAGTGGGACTTGATTCCTCTATTTCAAGGACGAAGTTAAGTTCTTTTTCATTATTTAAACAAGATATTGCTACACATAATTAATGAGAGGACATGAGAGCATCTCATCCGGATTCCCACATGATGATGACCAACACAGGTCGAGACTGAGATCCGTTGCCCGGAACGGCCGGGACAGCGGGCGGCGGTTTATCACAACGCCGCCAAATGGAGGCTGCCCTTGCCTCGTGCGTGCGATAGCGAGCTGCGGAAGGGGATCAGGAGAAGCAGGAAGAAAAGATCAGCGAAAGCGTGTGGTGCACCAACTAGAGTCCTCGCATAACCGAGCTGTCCCCAGCCTAAACTACTACTATCACAAATTCAGATGCCCCCTCTGGCCGGCCTCCTCATCTACCTGGCTCTTTTGCCCTGCTACACAATCTCTGTCCTTTTGAGCCGTTTTTTCTGATCTGATCTGACTGATGGCTAAGTAAAGTAGTTATTTATGTCTCACCAGCTAATCCAGGGCAGGGTCAGTTAACCACTGAAAACAGCTCACCATCTTTCCGCTATCAACACCCTAACAGCAGTAACTACTTAACGAGCAGCGACAATCATCATGTTGTTGTGGTCGGTCGAACTGTTGAGTTCGGTTGCATGCAGGAATGCCAGGCAGAGAGAGAGCAGACGACGAAGCCTACTAATCCAGCGGCTGCAGGCAACAAGAGAGGGGAAACGGAGAGGAGGGTCAGGGTGGGTGGGTGCGGGCAAGCAAAGGCAGGGAAGAAAGGCTTTCGCTTTCGCTTTCCCGGCTGTTGCTGTTGCTTTCCTTCCTCTTCTAATCCTCTCTTCTCCTCTGTAATTATTGTGCGCGAGCGCGAGTGCCACCATAAGCGCAGCGCGCGCCAACAAGAACCTCGAGCCCCCGCGTGCCCGGCATCTCTCCCCCTCTCGTCTTGCCTCCTCCCGCGGCACCCGGGTTCCTTCCCATCGCGGGAGTCGCGACGGCCGGCGGACGGTCGCCGGACCTGCGTACCGGCGGCGGAGAGATCCTCGAATGTATGTATGGCCCTCATCTTGGATTGCCAGTTGGTTCCGATTCCTTCGCCGTTTGCTGCCTGCGTGCAGATTGATCTCGGTTTGTGTTTTGGTTATCTTCTCCTCCTGGTTACGAGACGCGGATTCTTTCTTTCTTCTTCGTCATCGTTCCGATCTGCTTGCACGTGGGTGGGGTTCAGCCTCCCACTCTGCTGACGACTTGGCATTTCTGGATGGATTGCCTTCGATGGCTCTCTTTTTTTCCTCTCAAAATGAATTTCGAGAAAGTTTTGTCCGTATGACTTTTCAAAACGATCTCAAGAATGTTTTGTTCGTGTGAATTATGATCCTGCTTGCTCTGCTTCCTTTTCCCGGTTTGTTTCAGACTCTCAGTTCACGTCGATTACAAATGTGTCTCGCTTCTCTTATCACAATGCGTCTTCTGCAATTGTTCAGTTACGGATTCCTTTGCAATGATGAACTCGCCCTGCAGTCTGCCCTTGTGTATCGGTCGTTCGATTTCCTTACCAGGAAATGGACTTGCAAAACTGACGAACCATCGTGTGGGTTTTCCTCTCTGTCGTGGCATGGTCTCTGCAGAATCTGACATGATATCCCGGGCTTCTTTTTGCAGGACAAGAAACTTTTCGTCCATCTGAGACTCTGATCTCGCCATCGAAGCACACGCTGGACCTCCGTGGTTGGTAGTACCATCACCACTACCATCATGCTGCAGTACCTGGACTTCTCCCATGCCAGCACCTCAAGGAAGTGGGGGCACAAGAGGCAGGGAGATGGTATGGCGATCAATTCAGTTCTCTCTGTCCACCATCCTTCAGATGAACTAGACCTGAAATCCTGCATCCTTGCTGGATGCGTCGTAGGATGGAATTATTTGATCAAGAGATTCTTTTTTCTTTGTTGGTATGATATTTTTCCCTGCTTTTTTTTTGGTGGCGGAATTCAGAACTCATTGTTATGCCATATCATATACTTTCAGGACTTGAAGCTCCAAGGAACAGCATGGAGTTCGCCTTGGAGGCTTCCCACAGCTATGGCGTCTTTCAAGAAGATGTTCCGGTGAGTCTTCCGTATACTAGTACTGCTCTGTCAGAGTAAATTCCTTCCATCTCCTGTCTGTCCCCATCCCATAGCAGGCACGCTGCTGTTCTGTTTTCAGACAAGGAAGAGGAAGGACCTCTGTTGTCACTGACAAATACAGCACTATATAGTTCGTTCATTTTGACCACTTGAAGCACATACTTTTGCATGTCTCGGTAACTTTGTTGCTACCTCCTATAGTCATCCTAGCTGTCTGTACTTGAAACTGATTATAGTTACGTGAGAGGACACAGCAGAGAATGCATCAATAATGGTGTTAAGCAGCACAGATCTACTGACTACGTCAAAAAATAGTGCTTTTGTTGGAGGGGGCAATGTCGAGATATGATTTTCAAAAATTGTTTCATTTTATTTTACTGTGCAAGAGCTAACATGCACTGACTTGCTAAGATCTGATTAAGTTCCTTGTGATTTTTAGCAGTATTCCTGCAATATGAGGCAGTACCCAAAATCAGGGTTCAGCCACAGCTCAAACACAGTCAAGAAGCGGATCCAGGAGGACATCTCCTTCAGAACAAATGAAGGCCAGAAGAGGCCCGGTGTGATCGCCAGACTGATGGGCATGGAATCGCCTCCACTGAACGCAACCACTGAATCCATCAGTCGTTCAGAGATCACCCCAAGACCAACAATGGCTAGAAGAGATAATCCTTCTGAAATGATCTCAGCCAAGCATGTCTCCTTCGTGCAACACAACAACAGGGACTCCACCAAGCAGGCGCCAAAGCAAGAGATCCGAGCCTATGGCTATGGCAAGGAGAGGGATGTGTTTGGGCAGATGAACACGAGGAGCAACGAGTGGAGTAAGCCGCAGCCTCGAGAGCACCCGCAGGAGGAGGAGCTGCAGAAGTTCAAGGAGGAGTTCGAGGCGTGGCAGGCGAGCAGGGCGTGGGAGCAGTCGAGAAGCTTCGAACTGGAGAGTAGCCTCGACGATGACGACGACGACAGCAGGTGCACGGACATCGTGCCGTATAGGTACCAGCACCACCATAACGGGAACGGGAAAGCTGCTAGCCATGGCACCAAGCACATGCACTCCTCCAATGAGGATGTGCATTGGAGAAGAAGCAGCATGGAGAGCAGCACGTCGATCTCCGGGAGCCGTACGTTCTCTCTGACGACGAGCGCAGACGCCGCCGCCGCATGCTCCACGAGGCTGCCGCTCTCCAGGTCCTACCACGAGGAGGAGAGGTCGTCGCTGTCGCCGACGAGGATCGTGATCCTGAAGCCCTGCCCCGAGCTGAGCACGGACGACATCGAAGAGTCCTCGCTGGGGTCGCCTGAGCTGGTGAAGAAGGAGAACAACATGGAGGCCTTCCTGGAGGAGGTGAAGAAGAGGCTCAAGATCGAGCTCGAGGGCGGGGTGGCCTCCGACGACAAGCAGGCGGACCGCCGGTGGGCCCCCGCCGCCGGTGACATTATTCCGGCCGACCCGAAGCAGATCGCGCGGAGCATCGCCAACCAGATCAGGGAGAACGTCACGAGGGACATGCACCCGGCGCTGGTGCGGTCGGAGTCGACGCGGTCGTACCGCAGCGACGTGCCGTTCGACGGGCAGGGACAGATGGACTACATCGGCCGAGACGCCAGGAGGCAGCTCTCCGACAGGCTGAAGAACGTTCTGAGGAGGGACCCGCCGGACGCCGAGACGCCCTTCTCGTTCTCTCATCGGAGAAGGGCCACCTCGACGTCGTTCGACGAGGAGTCGAGGCCCAAGCCGACGAGGCAGGTGGCGCCGCCGCCGCCGCCGCCGCCGAGGAAGGGGAAGGTCAGGAGCAAGGAGGAGAAGAAGCGCGCGGTGGAGTCCGACGTCAGGTCATTCAGATACGGATCGAACAACACCCCAACGACGACGGCCCAGCTGGACTCCGAGTCCGTGTCGCCGCGAAACCTGATGAGGTCGTTCTCGGCGCCGGTGTCCGGGACGACCTTCGTGAAGCTCCTCTCGGAGGAGCCGCGGGTGCTAACCGGAGCGAGGCTGCAGCGCAAGCAGGAAGGCCACGGGAGCAGCAGGCCGGCGTCGTCGTCGGAGGAGAGGAAAGGGAGGAAGGACGCGTTCAGCATCAGAGGCAAGGTGTCCAACCTGAGGCAGAACCTTGGGCTCAGAGCCAAGCTGTTCGGCAAGAAGTTCCACGCCTCCGACGAGCCGTTCCCGGAGGACCTCCCTCCCATAGGCACCCTCATCACTGCCCCATCGGTCCTCATCCACCCCGGCGTCCTGCAGGTGAGGCATGCAGCTCTGCTGAGCTTGCTGTTTTTTTCTTTTTCATCATGCAGAGCAGCCATTATCTATCGCAATCTAGAAGCATGGGAGTGACGGATGCTTTGTCTGGTTGCAGGAGAACTCCACCGAGGTGCCACCGAGCCCGGCGTCGTGGTGCAGCAGCCCGCCTGATGAGATGAACAGGGGAGGCTACCCAAGCCCTGTCTCGCCATTGGAGGCATCCTTCAGCGAGCACCGGTCTCACTTGAGAACGGAAGCCAAGGACATGGCTTCAACTGCTTCTGGTAAGTATACTGTGATTGTGCAGCAGTTTATGGCTTGCCATGAAGTTCTCTTCTGAACAAAGAACCTCTCGCAGAACCAGGAATCCTGTCAGAACAAGTCCAGACCGAAGAGCAACACACCGAGACAAGTCCTGTCCTGGACGAGCACGACGACGGTGACATGGACGCGACGGATGATCACCCCATAAAATCCTTCGCCAGAGCTGTTCTTGTCGTCGCCGGCATGTACGGACGGAGGCAGAACCCTGGCGACGCCGCCATGTCAGAGTGCGAAACCAAGCCCATACCCAAGTGGGTGCTGGAGGAAGTCGTGTCCTCAGCCCCGGCGGACGGCGGCGCGGCAGCCGTCGACTACCGGCTCCTCTTCGACCTCGTCAACGAGGCGCTGCCGGGAGCCGTCCGGGCCTCCACGACGCTGTGCGCGTTCGACAAGTGCTACGCCATGGTGCCAAGGAGAGCACCCGGTGGCAAGGCGCTGCTGGAGGCACTGTGGAAGTCCATGCAGGTGTGGCTAGAGCCGCCAAGCGACAGCAGGACGTCGAGCTCTGCCTCCGTGGACGTGCTGATCGGTCGTGACCTGAGCGTGTCACCGTGGCACGGCGCGTTCCGCGAGGACGCCGACGCGCTGGCGAGGGACGTGGAGGCGGAGATGCTGGACGAGCTGCTCGACGAGACGCTGTGGGACGTGCTGCTCAACGTGGGGGACTGATGAATCGTAGGTCTCTTCTGACGAGGATACTTGTACATTTTTGGGTGTTTTTTTTCCCTACCTCTTTTTGGGTGCTTGCCGGGTTTGTGAACAGGTGTTGATGAGTGAGAGATGTAACTATGCTTGCGTGTGAAAGAACAATGAATTTAACCTGAGAAATGCGTAAAGAAGAGGAAAAAAAAGAGTGAATTATAAAAAGAACAGCTGTCGTCATGTCATTCGGGGTAGTAACTACTCTTCAATCTAGACTGTTGTAGACTTCTGTTTGTGTAAAGAGAAACTGTAATAAACAAATGTCCTCTTTTTTCCACTGGCAAACGTGACCGTAACTTATAATACATATAAATCAGACTACATTGTATGGCCGTAAGTCATAAGTCTAGGTCATGTAGGAGATACGTATTGGAATTGGACTCTGTATTAATCATTGTCTAGACGTGAGTTGTTCTAAGTCGTATATGTATGGGTCATAAATCCGTGTCAAATAAAATTAAAAATGGGACGGAAAAAACTCTCCACTGCCCAAGTACTTGGGAGGTGGATGAAAAAATATAATGAAGTTTTGGTTCTTTAATGCATCACATTCAGAATCAAGTGGCGTGGTGAGACAAATGTAACAAACCTTTGAAAAATGCTAAGGACTAGATGTGATGATCAACCTGTGACATATCAATTAGAGTTAGCATCTTTGAAAATGGCTTTGAAAAGGAGTAGTTTGCACTATTCCATTGTGCCCCAGACTCTCCCGTGATGCATCAGAGATATGGAATAGTGCATAGCCCTAGCAGCTCTGAGTGCGTCAAGGTATAGTTCTAGGCCTTGTTTGGAATGGAGTTTTTTCACGGGAATTTCAATGGATTGCTCTTCCTCTATTTTGCTGACGTCATGAGATGTTTGGATTGAAGGAAAGGACCCTCCCGTTCCGGAGAAAAGTTTTGCTTTCCTACACAAAACACAGGAATAAAAACATCCACTGCAATCCAAAGTTTTTCGTTGATGGCCGAGGCAAGCACACGGTGAAGAGAGAGAGAGGATGAGGGTGGGAGACAGTCAGACAGAGAGGCGTCCCTGTGCAACCGGCAATAAAGAGAGAAGGACATAGCACTTCCAAATAAAAAATACATTAAAATATAGAAAGGTACTAGTTGTGAAGCAATTAACATGCTACTTCCTCCGTTTTTCCGTTTTTATGTGTTATGGATTCCTCGTTTCAAAACACCCCTTCTAGTTATTTTTCGCGTTTTTTCTTTTCTCTGTTTTACCACTACACACTCACCATATTCCTACGTTTTTTCCTATTCCCGTGTTTTTGATTCCTGCGTTCCAAACAGGCCCCTAGTATTTACACCGGATAAACCGAAGCGATGCACTGACATTGGCAATTAAATTCAAAATAGGTTACCAGAAGTCTCTAGTGATGCACTGGGGAGTGAGTCCAGAGAGTGTTTTTGCACACAAACTTGTCTTGAACTCACTGGAGAGATTCGGCCTGGCGTTCGGTCAACCGATCGGTTTCGGTTCGGTTCTTCGGTTTATGACACAAATTCGGTTCTCTACAAATAGGAACCGATCGGTTCTTCACAAATCTTGGAACCAAGCAAAATCGGTTTCAGTTAGTTCGGTTCGGTTCCGGTTCCGACCGAACTAACCGAGGATTTACACAAGCAGCAAAAAAAAGAATAGAAAAATAGGAAAAAAGATTTTTAAAAAAGCACAATGCCGAGATTTTAAAAAATATGAGGGTGTGAGGCTGTGAGGGGGTGTCATCCACCTTTTATATCTAGGATTAAGTTGGTATTAGGCCTAGGTTGTAAGGTTTATTGGGCTTGTTTGTGAATTTCGGTTCCTTCGGTTATTTCGGTTAACCGAGCTCAGGAACCTAAATTTGATCAGTTAATTCGGTTCCTAAGAACTGAGAACCGAATAGCTAACCGAAATTTTCGGTTCCGATTCTTTCGGTTCCGGTTCCGTTCCGGTTCTTTCGGTTCGGTTCTCGGTTATTTTTGCCCAGCCTTAGGAGAGATCCACTGGAGAAATAGCACAGTGCACAGGTTTGAGAGCATATGCAGTTGAATTCACCCGTTTTGTTTGATGCTCGCACCGAAAAAAGAAATATCGGACAATTTGGCATAATACAAGTTATTGTTGATCCATTTGTCTGGTGCATAGGCATAACTCCGATGCACAACGAAGCTAACCGGTGTTGCTTGCCACAACACAGTAAAGTTATCACAATTAGTGTTATGTTTCGGGCTATATATATTGTTGTCCAAACATGGGCATAACTCTTGGACATTGTAAACCCTCGTACACAAACTAGAGGATACTTTGAGCATCCACACTCATACAACTGTATTAAGTTTCATCTTAAAGTGCGAGAGCTGGATTCTAGTGCTTTGCATTGAAATAGCGATGAAGTGGCACTAGAACATGAAAGCTCTTGTTTGATTTTGGTGAATTGATGAAACCCTAAGTGCTAACCTAGTTTATCTAAGTGATTATAAGATAGGTAGCACTATTCTAAGTGGTGGAGCAATGGTGAAGATCATGATGATGGTGTGGTGACCATGATGGTCAAGCGCTCGGCTTGGAAAAGAAGAAAGAGAAAAATAAAAAGCTCAAAGCAAAGGTGATATCCATAGGAGCTTTTTGTTTGTTGATCGAGACACTTAGCGAGTATGATCACATTTAGGATTGATAACCGTACTATTAAGAGGGGTGAAATTCGTATCGAAATGCGGTTATCAAAGTACCACTAGATGCTCTAACTCATTGCATATGCATTAGGATCTAGTGGAGTGCTAACACCCTTGAAAATGTTTGTGAAAAATATGCTAACACACGTGCACAAGGTGATACACTTGGTGGTTGACACATTTAAGCAAGGGTGGAGAAGTTGGTGAAGTGAAGGAGGTGATTTTCACTGAAAATCAGTGATCGGACGCAGGTGACGTTGTGATCGGACTCGGGGTGTCAGCGTCCGGTCAATTATAAAACTTGGTGGCGTGCTCGGCTTCTCTCTGGTGCTTGACCGGACGCCGAGGCAAAAAGTGAACGGACTCGCCTGTGGTGCGTCCGATCGACGATGACGTATGGTGACATGGCGTTGGTGGGCTGACCAGAGAGGACCAGACGCTGGGCGCGTCAGGTCACGTTTGACCGGACGCGTCAGGTCGCGGTTTTGCCTCTCTGGATCTTTCTGGATCTTATCGGACGCCGGGAAGGTGCGGCAGCAGCGCGTCCGGTCGCGGCGTGTTGGCTGCAGCGGAGCAGGTGAACGGACGCGGCGTCAGGCGCACCTGGTCGTTGATCGGCGCGTCCGATCACAACTTAACCGCGCGGGCGGGACTAGCCGTTGAAAATCGAATGAACGAGGTTGAATCGAGGGGCGACGTGGTAGCCATCCGTTGACCGGACGCTAGCTGTGTGCATCCGATCGTTTTGATCGGCGCATGCCCGGTCAGCGCGTGACAGGCTACAGTGAGGAGCCCAATGGCTCTATTTGTGGGGTCTCTATTTAAGCCCCATGGTCAGCTCAAGCTCTCTCTCTTGGCCATTTGCATTGACATAGCAACTTTGTGAGCTTAGCCAAAGCCCTCCCACTCATCTCCACCATTGATCCATCATCTTTATGAGATTGGTAGTGAATCCAAGTGCATTGCTTGAGTGATTGCATATAGAGGCACTTGGTGTTCGTGTTTCGCTATGGGATTCACTTGTTACTCTTGGTGGTTGCCGCCACCTAGACGGCTTGGAGCAGCGAGGATCGTCGAGCGGAGGTTGGTGATTGTCTCCTGCTCCGATCGTGGTGATTGTGAGGGGTTCTTAACCTTTTCCCGGCGGAGAGCCAAAATGTACTCTAATGGATTGCTCGTGGCTTGTGTAATCCTCATCTTGTGTTGGTTGTACGACACCCTATTGAGGGTTTGGCGTGTGATGCCAATTAACGCGTGAACCTCCAAATGAGTGAATCGCCACATCGAGAACTAGCTTGACGGCAAGCAAGTGAACCTCGGTAAAAAATCGTGTGTCATCATTGTCCGAGGATTTCATTGGTTGTCTTATGATTGATTGATTGATTGGCTCTATCTTGTGATTAGCACACTCCTCGACACGTCGGTATAAACATCATCACCTCTCTTGTATTATGTTCTTAGTGTAGCTAAACTCTTTAGTGTAACTAGTCTTGAGAGCTAGCTTGTGTCGGGTTTAGTGGTTAGTGAGGCTCTTTAGTTAGCCTTTGAGAGCTCACTAACTTAGTGTAGTGACTTAGCAAATTATGTGCTTAGTGATCATAGTCACTAGAATTATGGTAGGTGGCTTGCTCTTTTTTAGCAGGCTAGCGCAACACTCGCTTCGCCGTTTAATTGTCTAACATATTTGCTAAGTGTTGTTGTAGAAAATTTTAATAGGCTATTCACCCCCTCTAGCAATTAGGACCTTTCAGAACATCGTAGTGTAAGTTGATTTGCTTGCTACTTTTGGTGGTTATCGCCATCTAGACAGCTTGAAGTTTGTGGATTATGTTGAAGCACAACTGCACAACAAAAGTATTGCGTTGGTGCTATTGGAGAAGATTTGCAAGGGACTAGTGAGATCATCCTCTTTTTTGAGAGGCAGTGAGCTCATCCTCGTCGGAAGAGGCAAAGAGCATCAGTAGAGGAATACAGGCGTTGAGTATCTCCTTGGTTCTATCCGGTTGAGATCAATTGCTCAAGTTACCATTACCAAGACAACATTGTGAAGTTGGAAGCTCGATAGAAGAGCGGTGAATAATTGAGCTCACTTTAACATAGACTAGAGATAAAGGTGATCGACAAGTATGTACTACCAGACATGTTTTTGCCAGACTATCTAAACTTTGTCAAGTTTGTCGAATAAAATATTAAAATATGTATATTGCTATGGAAATACGTTATATTGACAAATCCAGTAACACTAATTTAATATCACAAATTTATATCTTTTTATACATTTGATCAAAACTCAAAATGATCTGAGTCCATACTGGTTGAAAATCGTATATTCTTTTCACAGAGACAGAGAAGATAGATAGATTATTACACGATGGGATTATTTAACCTCGTGTTGGAATGGAGGTAGTCCTAGCTAGCGTATTCATTTTTTAGCGGCTAAAAAAAATCTGAGAACTCGAAGGGGACAATTGAGAAATTTGCCCGCTCACCATCTCGACCGACGACAGCGGGGAGAACCCAACCACTGGGGCCTCCTGCACCTGCAGCCCCGCCGCGACACGCTCCCCCGAGATCTCCACCTCCCGACTTGGCAGATCCACCAAGCCGCACCCCCGCCGCCGTGATCTCCCTTTTGGATCCCTGAGATGGCGGGGACGGAGGCCTTCGAGGCATACTTCCGCCGCGCGGATTTGAACCAGGACGGCCGCATCAGCGGCCAGGAGGCTGTCGCCTTCTTCCAGGGCGTCAACCTGCCGCAGCAAGTCCTCGCCCAGGTGCCCCTCTAAACCCTTCCTTCGATTAGCGCATTCGCACGCTTGAGAGCCAATTTTAGGTGTGATAGCGGCGAATCATACTGATCCCTTGCCCCGCGAATTCGAATGAGTTAAGAGTTTTTGGGATGGGCGCAGGTATGGATGCACGCCGATCAGAACAAGACTGGCTTCCTCGGCCGCCCGGAATTCTTCAACGCACTACGCCTGGTCACCGTGGCGCAGAGCGGGCGTCAGCTCACGCCCGACATAGTGCAGTCGGCGCTCTATGGTCCCGCTGCGGCTCGAATTCCAGCTCCCAAGATAGCCGCAGGGCCGGCTCCTGCACAGATGGGTGCTGCGGGGGCGCCTAGGCCTCAGGGGAGTGCTGCGATGACGCCCACACCAGGGCAGGTTGAAGCGGCTCAGATGAATCCGGCTGCCACACCAAGGCCCCAGGGAAGCGGCATGATGCCGACATCTAGTCAAGTTGGCATGCCACAGGTGAACCCTGGTGCTGCTCCAAGGCCCCAAGGGATCAGTTCTATGATGCCAGCTGCGAGTCAGGGTGGTGCTCTTCAAGCAAGTCAGTTTGCTGGACCAAGGGCAATGCAGCCGCAGCCTCCTAACCTGGGAATTACTCAACAACAACCTTCTAGTACCGGTTTCATGCGGCCACCACAAGTTGGAGCTCCAGCAACTTCATTTCAAGCTCAAGCGCCTGGAATCAATCAAGGTTTGGTCGGTGGAGGCAGCATGGGAGGATCTGTCGGTTGGCAAGGCGGTAATGCTGCCTCCGTGGGAGGCATTCCACAAGCTATTCCAGGAGCTGCTCCTTCGCAGACAACACGAGGTGGATTTGGCCCAGGTTTACCTAGCACAATAGGCATGGCGCCTGGACAACAGGTACAAGCAATGTCTTCATCGCCATTGCCTCCGCAGAGCAACAGTGCTGTGTTGCCTCAGGATTCAAAAGCTTTGGTACTGTCTGGAAATGGCCCTGCCAGCAGCTCTGGATCAAGCACAGACATCTTCTCTGCACTTACACAGCCGAAGCCAAGCGTATCTGCACCTGCACCTCAGACAAACTCGATTCCGAGCTCATCCAGTTTTATGCCCACACCAACTGGCTCCCAGAACCTGACTAATCTCTCACAGTTTGGTTCTTTGCAAGGTAGCAGCCAACCTCAACAGACTCAGCCTGTTGTAAAGCCCAGTCCTGCTCCAGCTGCACCTGTTGTCTCTGCTGGGATTTCTAATTCAGCTCCCCAATGGCCGAAAATTACTCAATCTGACATCCAGAAGTACATGAAGGTCTTTGGGGATGTTGATAGGGACAGAGATGGCAAAATAACTGGCGCAGAAGCTCGCACTCTGTTCCTCAGTTGGAGGCTTCCAAGAGGTGGGATATCGTCACCAACTTTCCACTACCCTAATCATGAAATTTATCATTTACTTAGGTTTTTGTTCTAAACTTAGATTCAGTCTATGTTATCGTACTGTTAAAATTGCTGGTTAGCATTATAGCTTTTTCCACCCCTGTGGTTCTTTTTTTTATGATCGCTATACATATCTCATAGTATGAAATACCTATTGGCTAATGGGTTCTTTTAACCGTTTCAGAGGTCCTGAAGCAAGTGTGGGATTTGTCTGACCAAGACAATGATGGCATGCTTTCTTTGAGAGAGTTTTGTATTGCTCTTTATTTAATGGAGAGGCACCGAGCTGGAACTCCTCTTCCCCCGGCACTTCCTGACTCTCTTAGGCATGATGAGACACTGTTACGAGCTACAGGCTTGCCTTCAACAGCATACAATGGACCATCATGGCAACAGAATCAAGGTAATACTTTGCTTGTCATCTGGTTTGCAATTATCATGGCATAGCCAAGCGTAAAGACATCCTGTGTTTGTCTGTTGCTCACAAGCTAATTTATTTTGGGTCAGGAGGATTACCACAAAGAGGCCCTGGAGCACCTGGGGTTGTGCGGCCACCCTTGCCACCACATTTGCATTCACAAACTGATGGGGCTAGCAGACCAGGGCAACCAAGATCTCACATGCCTGGGATGGATAATCATGTAGTAAATCAAGGAAACAAAGATGACAAAAGTGGAGTGAACCAGGCTGCGCAGGAGGTGGTGGATGCTCCTAAGAAGGTATGTTGACCCCATCCTTGTTTCCTGAATTGTCCAGTGGTGACCATTTTGCAACTCCTGTTCCATTTTGATCAGGCTGGCTCTGTGGTGTTCAATTCACCCAGTTTATGCACCTTTAAATTAGTTTAGCCTGTATAGCCATGTGTTAGAAGAGCTTCATGTCTGTGTCTTGGATAGGTGGGATCTGGGTTTGAAGTGTGGGTCATTATGTGTGTCATGTCCGGACTGGTTTAACGCAACCTGAGCTGTGCCTTCTGTATATTTGATTTTTCCCCTCTCAATGGGTCATGGTCACCTGTAACCAGGATTGTTGATTTGTTGAATGCTTCAAACAATCAATACAATATAAACTTCAAACCTAAATATTTCTAGAAGAATATGCCTACCAACATCCGTTATGAATGAGCTTGATGTCGTTAGGTACATATTTAGTTCTTATCACTTTTCACTTGTGTCACCCTATCACATTAGTCCATGACGCAGCGACCCTCTTAATCAGCGCATGTGCGTAGGGAGAGGTACCGGCACATGATTTCTTCTCTCTCCTCTCTTCTTTCTCCAAACCCATCTTCCTCCTCTCTCTCTTTCCCCCTGCACCTATCTTCCTCCTCCGTCCGCCACCTCGACCACCGCCCTAGCTGCCGCCGACCTCCCCGCCTGCCGCCCATCCTCACTGATCCTTCCCTGCCCTTCCCTAGCCGGATGTCCCTCGCTGCCGACCCTGCCCAATCGGATGTCCCCCGCCGCCCCTAAACCCGCCACCACCACCCCCGAGCTGCTCCCCCTTCTAAGGCCGCCGAGCATGGAGACCCTTCTCCGAAACCCTAACAGCCGCGGGGCATGGATAACTCAACAGCCGCTGCCTCGTCCACCGCCCCCGGCCTGTGGCAACCTCGCTGCCCACCGCCCACCCTATGCCACCCTTCCCCTAATCTCAGTCAGAGCTCTGCATTGGCAATGCATGCATGTCAAATAGTGATTTTGATGACACAGCCTTTATAGCGTGGTGCTTTTGTGCGATACAAATTTCCAAGGCATGTGTATCAATTTATTTATACTCCTGCCAATTTTTTTTACTGAGACTGTTTATAGCATTTTTTATAGTTGACTGTTTTGGGTGGCCTTTTCTTCATTTCCAAGCAACTGCCTTTCAAATGGCATTAAGAGCTTGCTGAGTTGTTCCCATCGTTGCAATCATTGCATACTCCCTCTATCCAAAAATGTAAATCATATTTTGGTTTCTTTGGACAGATCTTTGACTGACAAATGCTAAGTATGTCAAGGCCCATACATTCTAGGCCTATATCGTCCATGAGGAATTCTCTATACATTGCTGTTATCTCTAAGGGACTAGTCATGCACTCAAACATCAAAGGTTAATAAAACAACAAAAACTTTATTAATATATACTCATATACAACGTGCTGATATTTAAAAAAATGTTGTGTTCTTAGTTTCATGTTCAAAAGTACTTATGATCAAGATTTGGTGCCACAAAAATGATATATTAATAGAGTAATTGTTAGTAGAAGTTTTGTCCTAATGAAACAAAAATACGCCTTATACTTTTTTTTTTGGAGAGGGGGTGGGTGGGTGGGTATGTGTTTTATGCAAATTATGCTTTTGATTCTGTATTATAGAGTAAACGCTTATGTGCTTGCAAAACACATTTCTCTTTTAATTCAACCTTCTCTCTCGTTTACACTGAAGGTTGAGGTGGAGAAGCAGGTCCTGGATTCTAGAGAGAAACTGGAGTATTACCGCACAAAGATGCAAGATCTTGTAAGCACAATTACAAATTGGGTGTAGTTAAGTCACTGGACATTGTAATTGAAAGTTGTTTTCATCATTTTTCTAATTCCTTTATTTTCCTTTTCTTGAAGGTCCTGTATAAAAGTCGGTGTGACAATAGGCTGAATGAGATTACAGAAAGGGCGTCCTCTGATAAACGTGAGGTACAGAACACTACTTACTACGTGATGTATACCATCATTGTAGGTGGCTAGTTGTTCCTTTTGATCTGTTGTTTGATGATAAATTCTCAGAGACACACAAATTAATTGTACAGAACATTGCTTCTTGCATTATGTTGACCAGCATTGTAGTTTCTTATATGAGCCTTTTTTACTGCTAAATTCTTGGAGAGGTGCAAATTCATGTTTGAGCTTTTGTTTGTTTTCCCCAGCAAATTTACTGTGGTTAATTTTGTGTCAGGTGGAATCATTGGCTAAGAAATATGAAGAGAAGTACAAGCAAGTAGCTGAGTTAGCTTCCAAACTAGCAGTTGAAGAAGCTGCATATCGTGATGTTCAGGTTTGTCTTTTCTACACCTTAGAAAAATAGATAGAAATTAGTGTTCATATACTCCCTCCAGTCACAAATAAATGATGGTCTGGACATCCGCATGGTCTCAGAACACAATTTTGAATAGTACCTTTTTTGTTAAAAAAATGTTTATAAAACTTAGGAAAAAAATTGCTTTCGGGAAACTATATTTTGAAACACGTACTTGTATCATTTTTAAGTATTCATACTTGACATAAAAAGTACTCCCTCCATTTTGTTTTGTTTGTCCAATGTCCTGGGGGGAATATACTTCATGTTGTTTGACCATTGAGGATACTATTGCGATGTTTGCACTCTTTAACCCCCCCCCCCCTCTCATTAAATGCTTTGAAAGAAGATATTTTATTTACTTTTTCTTTGTCTTGGATGAAAGTTTGAAATGGTTGGCTTAACAGAATCTCAAACGCTGCTTATCTGTGGCTGGTGGGAGTAATTTTTTTTTATGATCTTATCATCAGTCTCACTATCATAATATTTGTGATCTTGTCATTAGTTTCACATTCATTTCATCCTTCTTGATTTATCTTCTCTTGATGGATTTGTGTCTTAAACTGGACTTTGTTCTTTGTTGATTTTTTTAGGAGAGAAAAGTTGAGCTGCATGATGCGTTGATTAAAATGGTACAAGGTGGAAGCGTTGATGGTTTGCTTCAGGTACACTGTTACTTTGCTAGGTACTTATTCATTAATCTCTCAATAACACTGGTGATTTCCTAGGTTCGAGCCGATCGAATCCAATATCAATTAGAAGAGATGGAAAGGGCTCTTAGTGAACGGTGCAAACACTTTGGACTTCAATTCAAATCATCCGCATCAGTTGAGCTTCCTTCTGGTACCTGGCTTTCCATCTTCATATTATTATTTATTTTAGTATTCTTGAGAGTCCAGCTTCATGCTATCTTTATGATACTAGTGATCAAATTGCATGTTCTCACTTTTATTTTACTTCCTGCAGCCTTCAGACTCATAATTTGCACATCCTGACCATTTCTGTCTTTATTTATTATATAGGTTGGGAACCTGGGCCTCAAGAGGGACTCATTGAGTGGGATGAAGACTGGGATAAATTTGAAGATGAAGGTTAAATACTTTCATTGCATTCCCCGTCTGATTACTTTTAATCATTGTCTGTTTATATATCGGAGTACTCTGCATGGCTGCAGGCTGAGTTTTGCAATCCAGTGCTTGTCATGCTACTGTTTAAAAAACATTTGTGAAAGATAAACAAAGATTTCATATCTCTTACAACTGTTAACATACACTAGCAAAGCCATATCCTGAAATAAGCAACCTTGACTGTTTCAAAGCCTGATATTTGTGTAGCTGATATAATTCATTAGTGTCATTTATGCAGATAAAATTCTTTTGCCTTGATATCCTTGTTTAGGTTCCTTTCATTGAACATACCAAGCCACAGCCTCTGTTCTAGTTACCTTCTGTTGTTAGAACATTGTTCGTGTGGTATATACTATACATAGATTTTGACGACATGAGCTATATTTAATTTTGTGTCTTACACTTGGGGCAAACCTTTTCCTCTCATTTCCAATTTAATCTTATCACATTCCTGATGGAATCATATGACATGACAGGGTTTAGTATTGTTAAGGATAATGGTACAATACAGGAAAACCCAGTTTCTGCTGAAAATGGAAAAGTGCCATCTCTTTGGGATGATGGTGATGATATGTCTCCTGTTGCATCCTCTAATGGTCATATCAAGGAAGAAAGGCATTACAGTGGAGGTGATCAAGTGGCTGAGAGTGAAATAGCATATGATTTTGGTGATGAATCTGTGAGGAGTCCTGGCAGTGCTGGAAGAAGTGCCTCAGGGAGTCCATTTAAATCTTCCCGCTTTGGGATGCATGATTCATCTCCCAGCAAAAGAGAAAGTTACAGGTACTTGTTCCAGCCTTGGGTTTATGTGCATCCTAATTTCTGATCCTGGTGCTTAGAGCATGTTGCCGTAGTTTGTGCTGCATACACTTATAGCTCTCTCAAAAAGATGCTGGAATAGTTTGTACTGCATACACTTATAGCTCTCTCTCTCAAAAAGGTGCTGGATATTCGTGTCCCATATGAGAATAACTCTCTTATTATTTTGATGCAGTGACCATGGTGGTTCTGAATCTGTTTTTGGTGACAAGTTTGCTGATGAAACTTCTTGGAACTTTGATGATCAAGATACTGACTCTGTTTGGGGTTCTACTGCACTGAACACTGTGAGCTATGCAGTTTCTTCTTTCTTGTTCTGATATATGGGGGGTATATCTCTCCCTACCGTTTCTAATGAACTGTTTTAATACAGGAAGCTGACCAACATGGTGGCACCCATAACTCTTTCTTTGGGTCTGAGGCAGGCTCTCCAAGTGGCGCTAGTGTATTTGAAAAGAAGAGGAGTTCATTCTTTGATGATTCTGTTCCAAGTTCTCCTGCATACACATCTGGATTCTCTCCAAAATTTGTTGAAAGCCATGATGATAGCTCCTCTTATAACTTTGGGAGGTTCGATTCCTTCAGATCCCAAGACACTGGATTCTTCCCTCAGGAAAGTCGTTTCTCCAGGTTTGACTCCATTAGCAGCTCCAAAGGCGAGAATGTATCAGGATTCGATACAGGGAATAGCTCACGAAATTTTGGCCGGTTTGACTCTTTTGATGACGCCGATCCATTCGGTTCAAGTGGACCTTTTAAAGCATCTGGAAGCCGGTCTCCACCCAAGTTCTGATATGTTTTTTTTGCTCTGATTAGGGTTTTGTGACATGCGAGTTGATTTGTCAATACAAGGTTCAGATTCTTTGAGCGAATTCTGGCGTAACATGGATATTTTTTTTTGCTTGACATTTCTGCCATTTTCCTGGTGTGCAATTTTCCAGTCCATCTCATGTACAAAGTGGACAGGTTTGGGTTATTATATCTTTTGTTTTTGTAAACATTTTTTTTTCTGTATCTTGTAAATTACGCCAAGTCCGTCTTTGTTTATATAGTTTATATGTATGAAACAACTTCTCCTCATAACCTATTATTTCCTTCACTGTACTTACCTTCCTATGGTATAGCAGGAAATATTGTAATTACGTATGCTATGGTATACCAAGTGTTGGTTCGATACTTGAGCAAAGCGGGAAAAGTTTCAGCATTGTGTCAGCATTCTCATTGCCAGACCTTGTTTGAATTGCACTATCTCAATTCTAAATTATAAGCGCGTTTGTCTTTTCTAGATACATTGTTTTCATTGCGCATCTAGACATAGTGTATATCTAAGTACATAGTAAAAGTAATGAATCTAGAAAAGTCAAAACGTTTTATAATTTGAAACGGATCGAGGCCTGGTTTAGTTCCTAAAAATTTTCACCCTAAACTATCACATCAAATCTTGCGACACATGCATGGAATATTAAATATAGACGAAAAAAACTAATTGTATAGTTTGGTTGGAAATCGCGAGACGAATGTTTTAAGACTAACTAGTTCATATTAGCCATAAGTGCTACAGTAACTAACATGCGCTAATGATGGATTAATTAGGTTTAATAAATTCGTCTCGCAGTTTCCAAGCGAGCTATGTAATTAGTTTTTTTTATTAATATCAAAAACCCTTCCGACATCTCCAAAACATCCGATGTGATATCTAAAATTTTTTATTTCACGAACTAAACACAGCCTGATTACTGCTCTTACTATTTTAGAATCAGTGTCTGGGTGGAGTGGAGTCCCAAGTTTCTCTGCCGTGTTGTTTTTGCCATAACCCGATGTGATGTAGCTTCTTTTGCTTCGTGCATGACTTTTGGAAGCCACAGCGGATCTGCGTCTGTTTTCGCCTGTGAGAGAGCACCTCTGGTGGACATGTGCATGGTGAGCGGCGGCTAGAGCAGGCTACAGGACAGGGAGCACGGTGGCCTTCTGACTGTTCGGAGGCAGACGGTAACAGCGCGACCTGCGCTTGCGCAGCAGCAGCTCCGGCGGCTGCGGCGGCGGCGGCCCCCCATTACTAGTACTTTCCTTATTCGTCATCGTCACCTCCACCGCCGTGAGGGCGAGAATCATGCGTTCGTCCCCGTAGGCGCTGGACCATGAGATGCAGAGCCTGCCTCCTCCAAGGTAGGCCAGGCCCCCGAAGGGGAGATAGTCTTGCTTAGGAGAGTAGCCCTCGTCCTTGCTAGGGAGGAGAGCCTTCGTCCACTCCTGCCGGATCACCGGCCGGGGCCTGGCCTTGATGTCGATGGCGCGCAGGGCTTGCTGCCGGCGCTTGAAGCCGAAGAGCAGGCCCAGGTCAGGGGCGTACACCGCTCGTCCCACGAGGGGCAGCACCCAGCTCCCCTCGCGGCGCCAACCAAGCTTTGTTGGTGCCGCCATGTCCAGGGAGTAGGTTCCCTTGACCCCGTCGCACCGGCACCATACGGACAGCCACACGCGCCCGCCGGCGACGAAGTAGGACGTCACCTCAACCTCGTCGCCGTCGCCGAACAGCAGGCGCGGAGGAACGGGAAGGGGCTGCAGGCGACCGCCGGACGTGAGACGGAGAAGTCGAGGAGTTCGGTCGCGACCAGCATTGACATGTCGTCGTCGCGGCGGCGGCTGCTGCTTAAGGCGAGGAGGATGGTCCAGGGCTTCCAGCAGCGTAGGTCGTGGTCGTAGGTGTACTGGGACCTGGTGGCGTCGTAGACCATGATGTGCCCGTCCGTGGTGGCAGCGACGATCTTGTCCCCGCCGGGAGAAGCGGCCAAGTCCATGGGGAAGCTGAGTGGACGTCGAAAGCAAGCCACGTGGCTTGGAGATAACGGGAGCACCTCCCGAGGTCGCCTGCGGCGGCTTCGGCTTCTGCTCTCGTCGTCATCGTCAACGGAGAAGAGGCGCTTCACGTCGAACCTGAAGACGAAGTAGCCCATCTTTCTATCGTACACAGATACCAGGACGCTGTTGCCGTACGCAGGAGGCGGCGGCGCGGTGCCATGTATATATGTTTCTCAAGTTGCAGGCGGGGCGGGTTGTTAACGTAACCGTCGCCCCACAAAACCGGGCTTTGTGGCTGTTGTGGACCGGCTGCAATTTTTTCATGGTCCAAAGACTTCCAACCCTCCAAGCCCGTTGGGCGAGCGAGAAGCCTCGCAACAACACGCAAGACCCGCAACACCCTCCTCTGCTCTCCCTTCCAGCTCGTCCTGAACCCTACCGGCCCTCCCGTTCAAGCCGCGCCACCGCGCCGGCCACGCTCGCCGTACGCGCTGGCCGCACCGCCGCAGGCTACGCTCCCCGTTCGCGCAGGTCGTGCGCTCGAGCCGTCGCCGTGCCTCCGCCTCAGCTGTGCCACCGGCAAGCAAGCTGCGCTTAAGCGTCGGGCCGTGCTACTTCTTTGGCGAGCTGGCTGCTTGCTGGCGCAGCGCCGCCGTGCTTCGCTTCTGGCGGCAGCTTTTGCCCGCTGTCCACGTTCGCCCGCACTCGCTCGAGCCACCACGCTGTCCGCGCTCGCCTGTTGTCCTCAGCTCTCCCTTCCGGCTCGTCCCGGCCCTTAGCGCAGATGGAAATGCTGATTCCGGCCGTGGTAGACGGCGGAAACCTAGCCCTCGACTCGTGCTCCTCCATGGTGGAGCAAGAGGAGGCAGGAGAGGACGGGGGCCATGAAGCCTCCAAGATCCTAGCGTCGGGTGTGGCTTCGTCGTCCTGCAATTTCTTACAGACAGATAAATATGGGTAAGGATTTTGCTCGGTTCCCTTTGGTTTTGGTTGTTTACCTCTAGTGTAGAAGGTTTCCAACTGATCCCAATGAGTATAAGGCTTAGGCCGTGGTCTTTTGGATGTTAGTTGTTTGTACAGAGATTCTAGAATTCGCAGTAGGTTAGCAGACACATTACAATTTTCCAATAGACTATAAGCTTTGTATAAGAAACTTGGTTTTGATATCAAAGAGACATTCTTTAAGGTTTTTAAGCTGGTGTTTGCTAAAAATCCCAGTTATTGCAAATTGAAGTTTGCATGAATGTGGTGGATTGAGTGTTATTAATTGAAGGTGGGAGCCATAAGAGGAGTAGATATGTCATGGGTGGAAGAATTGATTGTCATCCTCTTGTGTTAGGAAAGCTAAAAGAACATTTTCTTAATAATGGAGTATTAGAGCTTGTCCATGCATTTCACTACATTGCATCTTATACCTTGTATATACCAGTAGGTGTTGAAAGCTTATTCATATTTCTTGAAGTGTGCTGTTGAGAGTTGACATCTAAGGCTGTACAATTGTTTCTACCTTAATAATTTTAAGGCAACCTTCTTGGTGATACTACATAAACATGGGTTTGATAATAACATTATAAGTGTCTGAAATGTGGGATCCTCACTTTGAAAGCTATTTTCTAATTTTACATGTGTTAAGTGTTAGTAAGATATTATGATCAAAGACTTTTTATTGATTTGTGCGGTGGTTGTTAGGATCAGATTTTTCTTGCATGGAAAGTACAAATGGCACCTTGCAAACATTTGTTAGTCTTTTGCTGATCAAAACTGCTACACGAAATTTGAACATCATTCCTGGCAACACCATGATTCTTTGTAATATTGATGGAGATGCAATACCTACTGTCCCACTTTGTACTGTAGGTTCAGATATGTTCCTTTGTGCATGTGTGTTTTTGTGCACCATAACTTGTAAGCTACATTCATCTTTTATCCTCTGACGAAGACAGTTACTTCTTATTTTCTCCGCGAGCATGATAATATCAAACTAATGTTGAGCTATTATCATAACTTGTAAGCTATTAGCATGATAATATCAAACTAATGTTGAGCTACAAATATCTAATTTTACTGTAGTCCACATTTTGTTGCCACCATTTGGTTGTCCTCTAGCTTATCATGTTATTGTATTCTATCTAGATGTGCTGGTGTGGACATGGCAACCCTGCCATCTGAGCTTGCGCCAGAAGAATTGAGTGGTCAAGAAGCAGATCAACAAAGCAGTAAGCATACAACTTCAAGGAGTGTGAATGTGAAGAAGTCATTGCTAGTGAAACGGATGTCATTTGCTGTTAATGCTCCAAAGCCTCCAACAGAGAAGCGGAGGAAGTCATCTGCTTCGAATGTGCAATTTGTGAGGTCCCCACTACTGAATAGGATCCTAGCATCACCAAGGATGCGCCCCTCTAGAGCCAAACACCAGAGGTCACTATGTGCTGGATTGTCATCTTCAACCTTACCTGATGATACAAGAACGACTGCTTCTCCTAATCTTGGCAAAGATGCAGCATCAAGGAGCGTGGATAGGATCAAGTCCTTGCTGTTGAAACGGAAGTCATCTGTTGTTAATGCTTCAAATCATTCAGAAGGAATGCAGAGGAAGTCATCTGCTTCACGTGTGCATTATGTGAGATCTTTGGTACTTAATAGAATGCTACAGTCACCAAGGATGAGCCAGTCTCCAGTACTATCTGCAAGATCATCATCTTCGTCTTCATCTGATGATACAAGAATGGTTATTTCTCCTGATCTTGGTCCAGGTTAGATTTAACTTCCTGCATATTGAAGCAACCAGTTTATGTCTCAAATTTTTCTTACTGTCTTGACTTTGTTGATTTGTTCTGTCTTGGTTAGGGTCCTGTTTCTACTATCCTGGTCCTTTAGATGAATTTTCTTGCTGCATGAGATGCCTTTAGTTACTGACTATGTATACTTTAGTAAATGCTTGTACTAATCAATACTTACATAATTATTGTATAGATGCATCAAGACCAATTAAGAGACGTAAACTTAGATCTGATGTGTGGAAAGAATTTGAGCCTATTTATGAGGGGAATCTAGTAGTACAAGCTAAATGTATTCATTGTTTGGAGCTCTTGTCTGCTACTCGAGATAATGGTAGAAGTGCTTGTTGTAGGCATTTGAAAGTGTGCAAAGAAAGGACTAGAATGAACCAGTTGGTTGAAAGCATGAACACAGGACTATCCCCTGATTCACTAGCTCTAAAGAATTGGAAGTTTGACCAAGAGGTCTCACGTAAAGCCATGGTCAACTTTATCGTATTGCAGGAGCTGCCCTTTAGTTTAGTTGACCATGCACCGTTTCAGGAATTTATTGCTACCTTAAATCCTTAGTTTACCATAGTGTCTAGAACTATAGTTGCTGAGGATATTATGAGCTCATATGAGGATCGAAGGTTAGCCCTTCGGAAAACTATCAAAAATTCAAATTCAAGGGTCTATCTAACTACTGATATGTGGACTTCAAATCTAAACCTAGGTTACTTGTGCATTACTTGCCACTTCATTGATAATGACTGCATGTTGTAGAAGAGAATAATAGGTTTTGGTCATGCAGCTTTGCCCCATGATGGTTTTACTTTGTTTAATGCATTGTTGAAGTGTTTGCAAGAATGGAAGTTAGAGCACAAGGTATTTAGCATCACATTAGATAATGCAAAGAACAACAACAACATGGTTGGTTCCTTAAGGAAAAATCTTTCAGAAAGACACCTTATGCTTGGAAATGGTGATCTGCTACATATGTGTTGTGTAGCGCATGTGTTGAACCTTATTGTCAAGGAGGGATTTAAGGTGATAGATGGTGCAACTGATCGCATTCGAGATAGTGTCAAGTACATTAGAAGCTCACAAGCCCGTAAACAGCGTTTCGAGGAAATCATTGTACAATTAGGTATATCCTGTGAGAAGAGATCGTCTCTTGATGTCCCAACTTGGTGGAACTCAACTTATTTAATGCTGAAGTCTACAATAGAGTATATGGCAGTCTTTGATGTTATGGAGTCACAAGATCCTAATTACATGGACAAGCCTTCTAATACAGATTGGAACATGGCAGACCTACTTTGCAATGTGTTCAAACCCTTCTATGATGCTACAAATGTAGTTTCTGGTACATTATACCCAACAGCAAACCACTGTTTCCATGTCCTATGGGAAGTCAAAGGAAAAATAGAAACTTTGGAATCAAATACAGATATTTCCATTGCAGTTATGGTGAGCAAAATGAAACTAAAGTTTTAGAAATACTGGGACATATGCTTGTTGTAGATATGTGTTCCAGTAGTTCTAGATCCTAGGTTTAAGCTCAGTTTTGTATCATTTCGTTTGGACGCTGGTTTTGGTGATAAAGGTCCATCATACACTGAAATGGTAAAGGTCACATTGCAAAATCTATTTTCTGCATATTCATCAATGGCACCTGATTTAAACTACTCACAACCAGAGCCCAATGATGGAAGTATTGATGAAGATGACTGCTGTGCAGACTTTGAACAACATCTTGCAGCACAAAAAAGGAAGAGAGTGAAAAGTGAGGTTGACACATATCTGCAAGATGATCTTTTCCCTCGACAAAAGAAATTTGATATTCTGCAGTGGTGGATGATGCATTCTACAAAGTATCATGTGGTTTCTCGTATGGCAAGGGATGTGTTTGCAGCACCCGCATCGACTGTAGCTTCTGAATATGCATTTTCCACTAGTGGAAGAATTGTTAGTGACTACAGAAGCCGACTAACAAGCAAGAAAGTTCAAGCCTTAGTATGCCTGCAGGATTGGTTGAGAGCAGAAGGTACATTTTCTTTGAATTGTACAAAGTAGCATATTGTTAGTTTGAGTATTGTTGTTTGAGCAATAACGACACCTTATAACTCATTACTTGCTCTTGTTTCAGGTTTATCATATGTTAAATTATCAGAAGATGATATTGGCGATGGTGACGATATTTGAGGAAAGGAGGTGTCAGGTTGAGCAAAGAAGGGTGGTAAAGAAGGGGTGCAAAATAGGGAGAACTAGAGAAGAAAATGATATTTTTTTTGTCTTTATAGATATAGAACTCCTTTCAGTTTAGCATTTCAACTTTATTTATGTTACTGTCTTTTGGAATTCTTAAATATTTGGTCCTAGATTATTGCAGTGGGGGCATGGCTCCTTTTCCAGATCTTGTTCTTGTCATCATAAGTTTAGCAGGATTTTGGTTAGTGATGTGGATGTAGAAGCTACATCATGTTACACATGGGGATGAGGACTCATGTTCAGGGCTGAATTCGATGTGGGGTTGTAAGGGGATACAACGTGTTGGTTTATGCGTCATGGTTGTAGGCACCTGATGCATTTAGTCATTGATTGACTGCAGGAAGTGCTGGAGGCTCATGACGGTGCCAGCAAGGGGAAGATAGGTTGATTCCTGGTCTCACATGATGTGTATGATGTCTTCTATACCAAGGTTTCCCTCTTTTGATCTTAATCTCGCATATGAAACTTATCGTGCCATGACTGTTGTACTAATTCTACATCTCATTCTATGCCTGCAGATGGGAGATAGGTTGATTCCTGGTCTCATGCCTGGTAACTGCAGTGAGACCATATGTGTGAATGTCTCTAGGTTCTGTGAATTCTATGATCCACATGATGAATCAAAGTTGCTGCATAGTGACTTGGTTTTGATTGATGAAGAGGTACAAATTGTCACTTGTCTTCCTATGCTCACATGTATACTGACTATAAGATTATGTATATATTTGTGATAGGCCGTAAGATCCATAATTTTTACCATAACTGCGTAGGTTTTTTACTATGGAACCTAGCTGTAAGATATAAAGTTACATGACAAGACTCTAAAATACCGAAGGGAGACACAATATGCAATAGTGGCAGGACCGTTATTACCATTCATCTTGCCTAGACTAGACTTGCTGAACTCTGCTTATTTGTACAGGGAAACTGCATCCATGCATAGATTTACCCACCCGACCATGAGCAGTTCAAGCCTTTGATAAAGGAAGGCAATGTGTACAACCTGTCATACTTCCGGGTCAGGAAATCTGGATAGTACAAGCCGATTGATAATGATCACATGATCAATTTTACAAGGTGGACTTCTATGGAGGAGGTCGTTGAGATCCCACCAGCTTTCCCTATGTATACCTATTCCCTTACTCCCATGGATCAGCTACCACTGCGTGTTGAGGACAACAAATTCATCACAGGTATATCTCTATATGCATAGAGATTGTGGTCCTAGCAAACCTGCACAAACAACTTATGTGTTGTTATTCACCTGTGCAGATGTCATTGCTGTAGTCACTATGCTCTCTAATGTTTCATCAATGCGGAGTAGAACACGCCAGAATGAAGTACTGAAGTGGACAATCACTATATGCAATGCAAGGTCAGTCGCCCACAGATGTTACTCATTAACTCTTTTATGGATTCTTGTATATTATGTTTGTAGGGGCTCTACTGTGTATGGCTGCTTAAGTTACGAACCATGGATGACAGCGGTGCTTCACTGGATGTTATACTTTGGGGTGAGCGGGCAACTGCATTCCCAGCTGAACAGGTCCATAGAGATGGAAAGGCCACCCCGCAGACCGTGATATTTGTTGGGACTCTTGTGAAGTGCTTTGCAGGTACATCTATTGTGTTGCTATGCGATTGTTGCTGTGAATCTACACCTAAATCCACCACTTGTTGTTTCAGATAAAGTGTCTTTGTCTAGGGGATCATCATGCAAGTGGTACATAAATCTTGAGGTCCCTGAGGCGAAGGCCCTTGAAGCAAGGTGACATGCTCATCTAAATATTTATGAATTACATGTGCCATCGACCTCTAAACCTGATCTAGATAAGAACAATGTTTCAAACCCTGCTCTAAATTATCATAATCTTCTTCCTGAACAGTGTGGCAAGCATCTATCAACTAGTCAAATGGGATCAGCATATGGCTTCCAGTGAGCCTGCGGCTTTCGCTGCTCCTGAACATAAAAAGGTCTTCGACATCAAGATACTTTCATAGTAAACTTCTAGGACTCGTCCGTCGCCCAAAAGAGCTGCAAAGAAACTTTTCACAGATGAAGATACCATGGATGACGATGGTGATGGGTGTGCGGATGGTGCTACTGTTGCTGCAGAGCCTAGGTACCTCCTTGCTTTTGTTTATGGCTCTGTGTTTATGTTTTCTCGCTACGCTTTGTTTTTCAACTGTTGCTACTCCTTTCATGTGTATATGATTTTCTTGGTCAATGAAAATAAGTAATCAACAAATGTATGGGACAAATTGTTAATACATAGTGTTCCTTTTCCAAAGTTTGAAAAAATACTGAAGTCAGTACATAATTTCTGAATCTTGATTCTCTAAATAGAACTGCAAAATCCAGAATGTCTGGGCATATTGTTAGTACGTAGTCTTCCTTTTTCAAAGTAATATTTAACATTCCATTCTTGTCCAGTTAAATTTACTGATTTATCTTTGTAAGGTTTTATCTGAAAATATTATATTCAGACAAAAAAAATTTGCTGGTATTTTCATATTTACATGGCGTGTGCCAATTGCAATAAGAAGATTTTCTTGCTTCTGTTTTTGGCTCTAAACATCACGCCTCATGGTCTCTTCTGTTAATAGTGCAGCAAACAAAGATAACCAATCAGCGAGGAAGGTCAAGGTGCTTTTGCCTCTACCAGTTGCAGCGAAGTGCTCATTAGCGTGTATCTGAAACCTCGCTCACAACTGATGTTCACCGCTCTTTTAGTTTCTATGTAGCTTTATATATCTACTCTCACCCATGTATTTGGATCGGCATTCTAAGCTACCGACTATAGTGTTCAGTAGCCATGAATTCCGATCATAAAGTGTAATGGATTGGTATGTAATGTATGGCCGGATAGAACCATAATGCCTATGGTAGCCATGCATGTAGTGAAGGATTGTGTAATCTGTGGCTGAACAGAACCATAACGGCTGCGATGGCCATGCACCTCATGTTTGTGAGTATTCCATTTCTGCTAGGTTACTCTTCTGCTGTGAATATATTAGCGATAATCGTGTTTCCAAAACACGATTATACTGCAATCATGTTTTGCTTCCAAAACAAATCGGTAACATGTATACTGCATCTCTGTATGCAGCACTTGCATCTGTAATCTACAACAAGCACAACAGTCTAGTGAGTTTTGTGCCTTTATTCCATGCATTTATGTATCTTCATCCTGCACAGCTAATTTTTGCTTCTTATACAGGCTGGCCAACAAATCATTATGTTCTCATACGGCAGTGGCTTGACATCGACATTGTTCTCATTAAGATTGCATGAGGGACTATACTGTACGTCTTGCGGGTCTTGCAGGTTTTGCATACAAGTTTGTTGTGTCTGCGGAACACTTGTCCGCAAGATCTGTAGCTTTGTGGCAAGCTGCAAGCCCGCTAATAAACTTTGCAGCAAGCGAGGCGGGTTAGCGGCCGGCCGCGAGCGAGCCCGCCTGCAAGTTGATATGTTTCTTTTGCTTTTGGAACTCTAGACTTGATGAAACGTCGTGTTGTCTAGAGCTCGATCTTGTTTGTACATACAATACATCCTATATATGGCTATATAAACACACACAAGGAACATCACAGGATCGAAGTACGTAACAGAGTCAGAGTCGGTGTACATTAGTTAATAAATTAATAAAGGAAAGGGAGTAGTACTAACTATGGGGCAGTTCGACTGGTGTGAAAACCAACCGGATTTCACTGTGCACGGCTGGTTTTCACTGTTCACTCTCTCACAAATTCCTTTAGATTCATCCAGATTCCTCCAAATTCCTCCAAGCGAACATGGCCTATATATGGGAAATCAGCGCACTAAGCACCCGGATGCCCGATATCAAGAGCGTGTCTGGACGCACCTAGTCCACATAACGTTTCGATCAGCCGCCGTGCCCCACGGGACCATCCTATCCGATGTGAATAGAACGAGCGCGCCCCCGCGTGCGGCCCATCCCCCGCAGCGCCGCCGTGTCGCGTCGCGTCGCCATCCCCCGCCGTGCCGCCATCCCCTGCACGCCCGTTGCCCTCCATGCCCCATCCCCACCGTGCTCCATCACCCCGAATGTCCATTTTCCATCGGAAGATCTATTGCAACACGAAGCAATGCGAGATACAAACATCAGAAGTATTACTTGTTTGCAACATCAGAACAAGTCTACTGCAACATCAGAACAAGTATACTGCAACATTAGAACAAGGTGACTGCAACAACAGAACAAAGCTACCGCAATGTGAGATGCAAAATAAAAAAAGAGACTAATGCAACAAAAAAATATTACTTGTTGCAACATCATAACAAGGCTACTGCAACAACAGAACAAAGCGCAATGTGAGAAAGCAACATCAGGAAAAAAACACTAATGCAACAAAGAAATATTACTTGTTGCAACATCAGAATAAGGCTACTGCAATGCGAGATGCAACATCAGAAACAAAAAAGCGACTAATGCAACAAAGAAATATTACTTGTTGTAACAGCAAAACAAGGCTACTACAACAGAGCTCGCCGGAACTGTCGATGTTTAACCACCGATAGCCTACCACGGGGGTACCCGGGGCAGTATGTTCGGGCTTCAGCGTATGTGAAACTCGACGGTGAACGCAAGAGACAGTCGATTTATCCTGGTTTGGACCCTCGATCGTTGATCGAGTAATAGCCCTACGTCCAGTCGATGTTAGCCTCTGCGTTGGATTGATTGTGAAGTGTTGTGTTGTTAAAATCCTGTCTCTAGGAACCCTGCCCTCCTTTATATAGTCAGGAGGCCAGAGTCCTAGTCGGTTTACAATGAGAGTTCCTAGTAGGATTACAGAATAATACTACTATTAGGATTACATGGGAAGAATCCTAGTTGGACTAGATCTTCTCCCTTCCTTGCGGGGTATCCCGTGGGTCCCGTACCGACAAGCCCCCGAGCACTTCACGGTTGAGCTCTAGAAACCTCGTCTTGTTCCTTCAGGTCTTGCCGAGCTGGAACAAGCGTCGTCCGAGTGCTTTCTTGAGCGAAACCATGTAGCGCTTCGTGAGATCTTCGCGTGATGTGTACCTTTTTGAAGAAAAAAGTACTCCCATTTGGGTGTAGCCCCTGAGCCTCTTGCTTTTTGGCACAAGGAGTTGGAGGGTCTTCTCTTGAGGGTTCCTGAGCATATACCCGGGTTCTTTATCAAAAAGAGCTCGGATATAGCTAGGTCTGGGTTCTTTTTGTCGTGAGGTCTTGAAGTGATCTATCTTGATGATGTGCGCTTTTTCGAAGAAAAAAGTGCACTCATTGAGTGTAGCCCCCGAGCTTGTTGCTATTTAGAACAAAGAGTTGGAGGGTCTTGAATCTTAGTTGTTCAAAGGACTGCAAAACCTCTCTTGTTGCAGCCCCTCGAGCATATACCTGGGTTCTTTTATTCGAAAAGAACTCAGGTATAGGGTCTTGGTATGTTCTCTAATAGTCTGTTGTTGTCAGATGTAGTTGTATGGTGGTGGTTGAAAGTAAATGCTGTTTGTTCACGAGTTGTACAGTGTTGGTATATTCTTCCGAATATGCTCGTTCTTGAGTACCGTTCCTTCATGTCTGAGTCATCTTTCATTGAATTCGGTCTTTTCACTGTGTCCTTTGTCAGGTTTGTTCCGTTGGTGCTCCCGGTGCATGTGCACCGCTTCTTTGATCTATAAATATCCTCCTGGTGTGCTGTTTTGATTCATCGAGCATTTTGTTGCGTGGTCTAAAATCTCCGAAGTCATGAATATGATAGTTTGTGAAGTAGAGCAGTCCCCGGGCGTATTCTGTAGTTCTTGTACATCTTGTCGTAGCTGGAGGGAGTCTTGTGATAGGGATTAGAGGTAGACTAATCCCACAACAGCATTGTACTTGGAAGTACGTGGCAGTAGTCAGAGGGAGTCTTGTGATGTGGGATATGTTCCTTCATCTGGCAGTTCTGAGTTGATCCTCGTCGCCTGCCCTGAGACTGTCCAGTGTAGATCATCACCATATCCAGCATCACATTGGACTTGGGTAGACAGATGCATGACGGCTTCCCCTGGTCTATGTTGTCCCACCGTGCTGCTGATTTCCGCCTTGGATGCACTGCGCCCGTCCTTTGAAGAAAACAGTGTAGCCGAGTGCGGTTTGTTCTACCGAGTAGCAATTTGGAACACGTAGTCGTTCTAGAGCCTAGCTGTGTCCGGGTTCCTCTTTGCTACCATATTTGTCGTAGTACTGAGTTCGTTAGGTCTTTTAAGATGTGTAATCTTCTATTTTTTGAAGCCATTTGTAATGGAAAGAATCATGTCTTCTGAGTTGTCATTCTTTTTTTCTGCTGAAGTCCTGGTTCTTTATGAGATTCCTGAGTTCTTTCTATAAGAACCGGGTTCTTATGTTCCTTGTGGGGTAACCCTTTGCTGCTTCGTGGTTGATGAGTTCTTTTTGTAGTAATATGATAACTTCACCGTGGTGCTGGATGGATAAGTCTGAAATCTGCCCGTTGAACTGTATCATTGTGTGGATTTATGCCATCCATCATTTTAGTTGTGTTAGTAAATGGACCGTTGCGTCCTCATGCCGTGTTAAAATGGGCTTGGTGGGCCGCGTTTTTACTGGTGTAAAATCTATTTAAGGGCATTTCCTCTTCTTTTTCTTTACTGCCCTGATTTTTCCTTAAAACCCTAGTCTTCAAACTTCCGCCGCCGCCATTGTTGCCTTCATCTGAGTGTCGCCGTCTGAATCATCATTGCCTCCTAGTTCTTTATTCCTCCCGCTAGTATATGGGTAGGAAGAAATCAGCGAGCAAGTCCCAAGCAGCCTTTGTAGATGAGGAGGCATCACTTTCCGTGATTGAGAATCAAGAGTTTATGGCCATGAGGGCTGCTCAGAAGATTTGGCCGGCTTCGACAACGACTGAAGATCAGCTTCGTGAGCTTGTTAGCGATGGTCTGATTCAGAGCAAGGACATTGCTAATTGGAAAGCTCCAGGCGAGCATCGGGTCCCCACTCCAGGTCCTGGTGAGATTGTCCTTTTTGTTTCCTTCATCCGTGTTGGTCTCTGCCTTCCTGCTTCTTTTCTTCATCGATTTCTCGGTTATTTTGGGGTTAGCTTGAACCATCTTGCTCCCAATGCCGTCCTCTATCTTTCTGTTTTTGTTCATCTTTGTGAAACTTTCCTTAGAATTCCTCCTTCTCTTTCTCTCTTCCGTTATTTCTTCCATCTAAAACCCCATCCCCGCCGCGATGACACCAATGTTCTTGGTGGCTGCGAGATTCAATTTCGCCAAGGTCTTAAGAGTAAATTCTTTGATTATGACTTGGTTGATTTTATGAGGGATTGGCGTGCTGACTGGTTTTATGTCGCTAATATGATTCCTCCTCTTTCTGTTCATTCTGGATCTGGTCCCGTGGTTAATGACCGGTGGGAAAAGAATCCTGTGACGACGGCTGAGGTCCAGCCGATCAAGCCGTTTCTTGAGGGGATTTGTACTCTGAAACAGCAAGGCTTGTCCGGCTTCGGGATTATTTCTAGTTTTCTTCGCCGCCGAGTTCAACCTCTAAAGGAGCGAGAAAATTATAGTTTTGAGTACTCTAGGGCAGAGGACCCTTCTCGTATGGTCCCTGCCCTTGAGTTGACTGATGAGGAGGTGCTCGAGCGTCTTCAGAAGATGCTGAAAGGAGTGAGCGTCGTCCCGCTTGCTGTCCTTGAGTACATTGCTAACAACCCGCCCCTTGCTGTGAGTTGTTCTTTTCTTATGCGGGTACTTTTGTGTGTCTTTTGTTGTATCCACTTTTTGCTTAATCTTCCTTGTCTTGTAGTTTTACTCTTTTATAGGAATTGGGGCATAACTTCGCTGATCTGATTCCCCTTGATGATTGCCCTACAAATGTGGAGGCTGGGGATAGTCTTGCTAGGGCATCCTTGACCAATAAGTTTCAAACCACCATGATATTTCCTAGCGTTTCTTCCGCAAACCTTGATGTATATGTAGAGTATGTTGCTCGTCCAGTTCCTCGAGCTCCTCGTACTGTCGGAAAGAGGGGGCGAGTGGATAGTTCTTCTTCTGCTTTATCTGCTGCCAAGAAGTCTCACCAGTCGAGTACTCGTCCAAGTACTCCAGTTGTAGCTAGCATGCTCTTAGGTGAGCATATTAATACGCTCTGTCCTTTTGTTGTTTGTTTTTGTCTTTGACCGAGTACTTTTGTCCTTTTTTAGCTGGTGCTATGGTGGCCTTGGTCGAGAGTGAGGAAGAAGAGGATGATGATGCCGCCCTTGTTACTCGTCGGTGAGTTGTTTTCTTGTTTTCCTGTTGTTGAACCCCTCTTTTTGTTTTGACTTTGGTCTTGTTCTCTTGTAGTAAGCGGTCATCGGCTTCGAGTTCTTCTAGGGCTCTAGTACCGGCCGTGCCGCTCCTGTCGCAGGGTGGCGGTGATGTTTTTGCCGCTATAGTTCCCCCTCTTAGGTCCTCTGTTGGTTTTCTGAAGAAGAGGATAACTGAGTGAGTGATTCCTTGTTATGCTTCTTTGCTTCTGTTTTCTTTTTCCTGACTCATATTGTTATCGTTGAGTTTTCTTATCATCTTGCAGACCCTTGCCTTCTCTTACTCCTCAGCCGCCCTCTTGTTAGTCCTCTGGTGCGCCCCCATGTACTGAGTCAAAGGACTCAAAAAGTACGGTCGGTGAGGTGGCTGTGAGGGAGACGGGCCCCCCTGGTGATCATGCTGCTTCAGATCTGCTAACTCTGGGGGTGACCGTGGCCGTGGGGGTGGATCCATCTAAGGAGGTAGCCGGGGCTTCCCAGGATACGGCCCTGGTTTTGCCTTCTTTGCTTACGCCGGCTTCTCCTTCTGCCTCTCTTTGTACCGGTGCTCCGCGTTTGGATGATGATGTGTTGCATCAATTTGATGCTACTCGTCGATTGTCAGAGCTGACCGCTGCCTGGGGAAACTTGGTGACCTTTGCGACATCTTTTGGGGAAAAGCTCCAGGTAAGTTTTTCTAAAGTTCTTTCTTTGGATGTTCGTCTTTCTTCTGTCCTTATGTCTTGTTTTTCTCTCTCTCTTTTTGCTCAGTCTTTTTCTCGTGATCATACCGGCTTCTTTTTCTCATCTAAAACCGAGAAAAAGTTGTTTCTACGGTGAGTACCCTAAAGGCAGAGCTTGACCTCTGTCGGGCCGAGTTGGAGACCGAGCGTCAGACGCATCAGAAGGAGGAGAAGGCTCTCCGTGCCCGGGTGGTTGAGGCAGAAAAATAGAGGGATGCAGCTGCCCAGGAGGCCTTGAAAAATGTGGAGGCCATGAAGAAAGAGTGCACTGGTATTGCGAGTTCTTTTTTGATTCCTTTTTTATTCAAATTTCCCTTTCTGCTGACTTGTTTTTTGTTGCCTGGTCTAGCTCTCCGAGTTGAAAAGGCAGAAGCTCTCGGAGGGTATCGAGGAGATGTCTACTTGTTCGCACTAACCACAATAGGGCTGAGGAGGTAATTACTCGAGCTAAAGAAGAACTCGCGCTTGCTAAGTTGATTAGGCGTGGAGCTGACAGGGATCTTGTGCAGGCCCAAAAAACTATCGAAGTCTTGACTGGCAAGTTGGCGACGGCTACTGAGAATTTGAATGCTTTGTGGAAATCTTTTCGGTCAGTAGCCGACCTTCTCCGGACTCCAGCAGATGATGGTCAACCTTGGGCTCAATTTATTCCCCAAGTTCCGACTCGTTTCTAGGAGTTCATGAAGAGGTGCGCCCGCTTATGTACCAGAAATGTTCTTGCCTAGGTCTGGGTTCTTGCTCTGGAGTTCCCTTTGTCCAAGGTTGCAGAGGAAGCCGAGAGTCAAGAGTATCTAGATGCTGTTGAAAAGGTAGAGCCTGAGGTCGAAGATTTAGCCACTAGGATTGTGGACAATCTTAATATTGATGTTTCTTCTCCTGATGAAGATGCTTGATGTAATCGACCTTTGTACTTCCAACCTCTGTAATAGGATATTATACTTCCTTTTGAATGAAGATTCTTTATTTTTGTTCATGTCTTCTTTGCCTGGATGTCTTCGCCTTGCTTGTTCTTTAAACGAGTTGTCCAAGTGATCAGAATTTTCTCCGAGTAGTTGTTTGTTCTGGCTTTCATCTGCATTGTGTAAACCACTCGGTGTCTGTAGATCGTTGTCTTGACAAACTTTCTTGATTTACCGAGTGCTTGTCTGGCTTTCGTCTGTGCCGTGTAAACAACTCGGGGTAAGTAGATCTTTGTCTTGACAACCTTTTTGTTCTTGTTAGTACTAAAAAGACTTGGGACCGACGATCTCGAGTACCTTCGGCTTCTTCTTTTCTCCTTTTTTGCTTAACTCGAGATGTGGTCAGCATCTGGTCCTTTCCCTGGTTGTAAAAACATCCTAGGATCGATAAGCCCCCGAGCACTTCATGGTTGAGTTTTGGGAGCCTTGTCTTGTTCCTTCAGGTCCTGCCAAGTAGGTACAAGTGTGGTCTGAGTGCTTTTCTGAGCGAAACCGTATAGCGCTTCTTGGGATCTTCTGAGCGATGTGCGCTTTTTCAAAGAAAAAAGTACATCCATCTGAGTGTAGCCCCCGAGCCTCTTGCTATTTGGAACAAGGAGCTAGAGGGTCTTGTCTTGAAATTGCTCTGATTTATGCTCAGGCTTAGTTTCAGTTGTTTTGCTTTTTGGTTTGGGTGTTAGCTTATTAGCTACCCTCATCGGCAGGCTCAAGCATCTTTTCAACTCTTTTGCTCTCGGTCGGTATGCTCAGGCATATTTTCAGCCATTTTGCTTTTTGGTTCGGGTGTTAGCTTTTTAGCTACCCTCATCGGCGGGCTCAAGCATCTTTTCAGCTCTTTTGCTCTCGGCCGGTATGCTCAGGCGTATTTTCAGCCATTTTGCTTTTTGTTTCGGTGTTAGCTTGTTAGCTACCCTCATCGGCGGGCTCAAGCATCTTTTCAGCTCTTTTGCTCTCGGCCGGTATGCTCAGGCGTATTTTCAGCCATTTTGCTTTTTGGTTCGGGTGTTAGCTTGTCAGCTACCCTCATCGGAAGGCTCAAGCATCTTTTTAGCTCTTTTGCTCTCGGCCGGTATGCTCAGGCATAATTTTAGCCATTTTACTTTTTGTTTCGGGTGTTAGCTTATTAGCTACCCTCATCGGCAGGCTCAAGCGTCTTTTTAGCTCTTTTGCTCTTGGCCGGTATGCCTATTGGAAACAACTCGAGGATAGCCATAATAAGACATATGTTGTCGAAAAAACCATCTTCATTGATCATGAGCGTTGATAAGCCATGATAATACATATGTTGTCGAGGAGCACCATCTTTATTGATCATGAACATTGATCCCTTGTGGCTTGTGTATATATTCTTCCTTGAGTTGTTTTCATGCGTAGAATCTTCTTAGCTGGCTGATGTGCCATGTATTGTTGACTTCTTTTCCATCTTCAGTTATCAACTTGTACGTGCCTGGTCCGGTGACTTTTGAGACAATAAAAGGACCTTCCCATGGATTGAGTAGTTTATATCGTACGTCAGTTTTTTGTATTCTTCTTAGTACTAGGTCTCCGATTTGTAGTGATCGAGGCTGGGTATTCTTGTTGTAGTGGCGTCTTAATCCTTGGAGGTATCTTGTTGATTAAAGGGTAGCGTTTACTCTGACTTCTTCTGTACTATCGAGTTCTAATCTTCGGGTGTGTTCTGCTTCTCCTTCGTCGTATTGTTCTATCCTTGGTGACGACCAGATCAAGTCGGTAGGTAGTACGGCTTCTGATCCGTAAACTAGGAAGAAAGGTGAGTATCCAGTAGCTCTGCTTATTTGAGTTCGTAGCCCCCATATGACCTTGGGTAATTCTTCAATCCATTTGGATCCATAGTCTGCTAGCTCTTCATACAATCTTGGTTTTAATCCGGCTAGTATGAGTCCATTAGCCCTTTCTACCTATCCGTTGGCTTCTGGATGTGCGACTGATGCGTAATCTATGCCGAAGACATAATCCTGTGCCTAACTTTTGAATTCTGTAGCTGTGAAGGGAGAACCCAAATCTGTGATGATTCGATTGGGCATGCCGAAGCGGTGCATAATGTCTTGGATGAACTCGACTGCTTTGGCTGCGCTGTATTTTGTGAGTGGTTTGTATTCAATCCACTTGGTGAACTTGTCAATTGCTACGAATATGTACTCAAAACCGCCTTTTGCTTTTTTGAGAGGTCCTACTTGATCCAGCCCCCAGCAGGAGAAGGGCCATGTGGGTGGGATGCAGATGAGATTGTGTGCTGGCACATGAGCTTGTCTTGCGAACATTTGACAACCTTTACATTTTCTAACAAGTTCTTCTGCGTCTTTTAAAGTGGTTGGCCAGTAGAATCCGGTGCGGAATGCTTTGCCGACTAGTGTTCTTGAAGCGGCATGATTTCCACAGCAACCTAAGTGTATTTCGTCTAGGATCTCTTTGCCCTCTTCAAATAAGACGCATTTTAGGAGTACTCCTGATGATGCGGCTCTTCTGTAGAGTTTGTCCCCTACTAGGACATAGTTCTTGCTTCTGCGAACAACTCGGGTAGCTTCCTCTTTATCTGTTGGCAACTTATTCTCTTTGATATAATCAATAAAATCCTAGGTCCATGAGGTGTTGATTACCAGAATCTGGTTGCCTTTGGCTGGGAGTTCTGGGGTTATTTCACCAGGTTGTTTGATAGAGGGAGCTAATAACTCTTCTATGAATACGCCGGGTGGGACCTTCGCCCTATCTGATCCGAGCTTGGCGAGGACATCTGCTGCAATATCGGAATCGCGTAGGACATGTAGAATTTCTAATCCTTGGAAATGTTTTTTGAGTTTTCGTATTTCAGCACAGTAAGCACCCATGTTTTCTTTGGTGCAGTCCCAATCTTTGTTAACTTGGTTGATGACTACTGCCGAATCGCCGTATACGAGTAATCGCTTGATTCCGAGGGTAATTGCTACTCGGAGCCCGTGGATGAGGGCTTCGTATTCTGCTTCATTGTTGGTAGCTTGCCATAATATCTGAAGGACGTACTTGAGTTGTTTTCTGTCTGGAGAAATGAGGAGAACGCCTGCACCGGCTCCACCTAGTTTGAGTGACCCATCAAAGTACATCTTCCAGTGGTCAAGGATGGTATTTGACATAGGTTGTTGAATCTCTGTCCACTCGGCTACAAAATTGGCAAGGCCTTGAGATTTAATTGCCTTCCATGGGGTGAAATCGATATTGAGAGCACAAAGTTCAACTGCCCACTTAGATATGCGCCCTGTTGCGTCTCTATTGTGTAGTATGTCTCCGAGTGGGAAATCCGTCACCACGGTAATCTTGTGGCTTTCAAAATAGTGGCAAAGCTTGCGTGAAGTGATCAGGAGAGCGTAGAGTAGTTTTTGCACATGCGGGTACCGGATCTTTGATTCTGACAGTACTTCGCTGATGTAGTATACGGGGCGTTGTACCTTATATACGCGCCCTTCTTCTTCTCTTTCTACGACTATCGCCGTGCTGATCACAGTAGAAGTTGCCGCAATGTATAGCATCATGTCTTCGTCTTTCTTTGGAGGTGTGAGAACTGGTGAGGAGGTGAGGTATGCCTTGAGCTTTTTGAAAGCTTCGTTGGCTTCTTCTGTCCACTCAAACTTATCTTTCTTCTTTAGTAGTTTAAGGAAAGGTAACCCTTTTTCGTCGAGTCTTGATATGAAATGATTGAGGGCCGCCATGCAACCTGTTAGTTTCTACACACCTTTGACACTTTGAGGAGGGCATTTCATTTCACCGGTCTTAGGTGTGTAGAGAAGTTTATGACCGGGTTTAGGATAGATGGCCGTACTATCAAGAGGAGCAAACTTGTTTGCATATCGGTCATCTAGTGCCACTCGAGTGATCTAACTTTGCATCGTCGCTAGGATCGAGTGGCGTGGCAAGTTGAGTGGCTAACATCCTTTGGGAAATGATTGTGAAAATGCTAACACACATACACATGATGGTGTACACTTAGTGGTGTTGGCACATTTACAAAGGAGATGAAGTTGGAGTTGATGTGGATCAACTCGGCGATGAAATGGAGGCGAGAAGAGTTAGGAACTCCATCGACGGAGTGTCCACCCGTAGAGTGCGGACAGTCCGACGGTGCCACCAGGCGCCCTAGTTAGAAAAGACAGGGTCTCACAGAGTGGACCGGACTCTAGTCACGCAGTGACCGGACGCTGAGTTCCCACGTCCGGTCAGTGGTGGCAGAGAGCATGCAGCGTCGATCTATCGACCGGACGCTGGCTGTGGAAGTGACCGGACGCTGGCTGAGAGTGTTCGGTTAGAGCTGATGTATGGTGATGCAGGCAGAGCAGAGAAGCTGCGAGTGACCGGACGCTGGTGCTGCGTCCGATCACGTTTGATCGGACCCGTCCGGTCATGTCCGGTACCTTACTAGAAATGACCGGACGCTGGAGGCTCAGAGTCCGGTCAGTTAAAGCTGCTGCGTCCGGTCGTCAGATGACCGTTGAGATCGGAAGAACAACGTTTGAAGGAGAGGACACGTGGCGAGTATCGCGTGACCGGACGCTGAGGTCCAGCGTCCGGTCGATCGGACCAGAGCGTTCGGTCAGCCCGACTTTTGCCCAGTGAAGGGGTAACGGCTCTATTTGTTCGTGGGGTTATAAATAGAAGCCATGGTTGGCCTTGGGTCGGTAGCTAAGCACACTAGAGCCTTGGTGGCTTGTGTAGTAGTGCTTGGGAGCCCTCCTTCTCACACATACTTGATAGTGATCATTCGATTGTGTGAGTGAGCGATTCTAGTGCGATTGCATCATGAGGTTGCATCGAGTGGCACTAGGTAATCGAGTTGCAAGCCGGTGGTGCTTGTTACTCTTGGAGGTTGCCACCTCCTAGATGGCTTGGTGGTGGTCTCCATCGAAGCCCGCAAGAAGCTTGTGCGGCGCTCCAGAGAAGTGCTTTGTGAGGGGCATTGTGCTCGCCCCGTGGGGGCCGCAAAGAGCAACTTTAGTAAAGCGTGTCATTGAGCTACCCTTACTTCCGGGGTAGGTTCTTGCGGCGCCCGACGAGCGGGCTTGGTGGGTGATGCCAATTAGCCGCCGAACCACCAAGTGAGCGGTCGACACAACGGGGACTAGCGTGTTGGCAAACACGTGAACCTCGGGAGAAAAATCATCGTGTCAACCTTGTTCTTCCCGTTGGTTTGCATCCCCGTTACACAAGCTTGCAATTACTTTCATATACATTGAGTTTGTGTTGTTGCTTTCATAATTAGTTAGCTTATGTAGCTTACTAGTTACCTTCTTGCTTGTGTAGCATAGAAGTAGCTCCTTTGCGTGGCTAATTTGGTTTGTGTAGCCTTGTTAGTCACATTGCTTAGTTTGTGTAGCTAAGTAATTGCGCTCTCTAATTTGGCATTGGTTGCCTTGTTATTGGGCATGGCTATTGAGCTTAGGTGGCTTTGTGCTTTTGCTTACTAGCATGTCTAGGAGCTCCCTCATTGCTTGAAATACTAGTGGCATAGGTTTATGTGACCTTGCTCCTAGAATTGGTTAGGTGAGCTCTAGTTAGCCCGGCACCTTTGTTGCTTAATTAGTATCTTTAGAAGGTGCTAGAGAACATAGATAGAGGGGTGTAGTCTTGGCTAGACCGATAGTTTTAATTCCGCACTTGTATCGGTTAGCCGACGCGATTAATTTTAAAAAGAACTATTCACCCCCCTCTAGTCGCCATCTCGACCCTTTCACAGGTGCTTTGCTTCTGGTCTTTCTTGGTTGTTCGACTCGGTAGCTTTGACTCTGGTCCCTTCTACATTCTCTGTTGTGACTTCCACTTGGTCCAAGTCTCTCAAAAGTGGACTTCCTTTGATTTTGATCTTCTTGCCTATGAGACGTTGACCTGGCGGGTAGTCTTGAGCGGGTCCTTCCTTCGTGCGTCCTCAGGGCTGTTGACCGGAGAAAATCCCGGAGTTGTTCTTGTTTTTCACTGGGATGTGAGGTCGCTCTGAGTTCTTCTAGTGCTTCTCGAATCTTATCGTAGGGTGTATTTGCCGTGCGTCTTTCTTCGACTTCTCGTTCTGATTTTCTTCTATTGTACTCGACCAGTTCTGACTCATATCTGATCCAAGCTTCCTTGCGCTGCCTAGCACGGTTTTGGCGTCCTTGTTTCAACTTGTTCTTTCTTTCTTTGGCTTGCTTCTGATTCTCAGTCTCACCATCGTGCCCCGAGGTAAAGGGTGATATGTTGGACTCAGATTTATCCGATGACCTGACGTTAGGTACTTTTGGGGGGACCAATGGTGATCGAGGACGGTGAACCATGAATACTTCTCGTGCGTGAATTGTTCTGCTATCAGCGTCGGTTTCCACACTGTCGGAGTTGCTGATAACTTTAGTAGAGGCTTCGAGGTCGCAGATCGAGTCTCCTTCTTGGTAGGGTAGAATTGTTTTCGTCATCGTGTCGACTAGTCGGGTTTCGCTATCCTCAGGAACAGAATCTGGCCAGTGGACGATGCAGTCTTGAGATGTTATAGTCAGTATCAAACCTTCCTGAGCTCCCTCCAGTGGCATTATAAGCACCGGATCAGGGGATCCTTTAGGCCGTGCCTGATAGGATGTTGCCGTGTTGTGGAGTCCAAACGGAAAAAGACCTGACTTCTTGAAAAGACTCTGATTGTACTCCGAGTTGTATTCTTGATAGGCCAAGGCCGCGTTCTTAAGCCCCATTAGAAAAGAACTTGGTTTCTCAGAAGAACTTGGGTAAGACTCCATTTTGGATGCGGAACCTGAGTTCGAGTCGGATGCGCAAAGTCGCGAAATCTGAGTTGAATCGGATATCGTGAGCTGCGTGAATCTTCCAGTGAGTTGATCTGTCGTAGTCGCCAAAATAGAATGATCTTCAGGGTTATCCGAATCTTCGAGGAGATGGCTTTGGAGCTTGCCATTGTCGTCCGCCTCGTAGACCCATGAGCCGAAGATGAAGGTTGATCCCGTCGAGAAGATCATGTTGTCTAGGTCCGTCGAGCTCTCGAATGCAAATTCACCGAAAGCCCCTACCTGGCGCGCCAGCTGTCGATGTTTGACCACCAATAGCCTACCACGGGGGTACCCAGGGCAGTATGTTCGGGCTTCAGCGTATGCGGAACTCGACAGTGAACGTAAGAGACAGTCGATTTATCCTGGTTCGGACCCTCGATCGTTGATCGAGTAATAGCCCTACGTCCAGTCAGCGTTAGCCTCTGTGTTGGATTGATTGTGAAGTGTTGTGTTGTTAAAATCCCGTCTCTAGGAACCCTGCCCTCCTTTATATAGTCAGGAGGCCAGAGTCCTAGTCGGTTTACAATGAGAGTTTCTAGTAGGATTATAGAATAATACTACTACTAGGATTACATGAGAAGAATCCTAGTTAGACTAGATCTTCTCCCTTCCTTACGGGGTATCCCGTGGGTCCCGCACCGACAGGAACCCTAGCCGCCGCCGCGTCCCTCATATCCAGAGGAGGAGGAGGGTTCAAATCGAGAAGAGGAGGAGGAGCGCTCAGACCCAGAGGAGGAGGTGAAGGAGGAGGAGGAGGAACCAACCTACCTCATCGGAGCTATCGCTGTCGTCCTCGTCTCTCGGTGGGAGGAGCAGGAGCCATGTGGAGGCGCAGGGTACCAATGGAGTCACGGGAGGGGGGGAGGGAGGGAGGGAGGGAGCGCCGACGGGCGGGAGGGGCGGCAGCGACTGGGCACGGCGTCCGTCCTAGTTGTGGGAGCGAGCGAGGAGAGGAACGGCCGCGGGAGTGAGCGAGGAGAGGATAAGGATGAGTCTAGGAGACGGCATGCGGCAGGGGCTGGTCGGTTCGACGTGGCTTTGGGTGCGTGCAGCAGGGGTGGGTCGTTCACGTGGCTTTGGGTGCGTCCGTTCTCGTCTGGATGACCGCCATATATCGTTATCCATGGGAAATTGGAGTTGTATATATTGCATATAGATTGCAAGTACAATAAGTATATAAAATAAAACCTTCCTCATCATGCAAACCAGAACCAGCAGACGGATTGACCTATTTAGGTCTCTCTCCATCAGGTAATAAAAAAAGACTCAGACCAGGGTGTGTGTGGGGGGTGTATCTTCTCACACAGATGGAGCGAACTCTGTTGGCTTGTGAGAACCGGGCCGGGCCATTCTGTGCTTTGGCTTATGGGGACGGGCGAGGGGATTTTTTTTACTCCCAACCTAAAATTCGCTCTCACGGGTAGTCGAACTTAGGACCCATTTTGCGCTTTGGCTTATGGGGACAGACGAGGTGTTTTATACTGCTGGTGGTGGGGCAGAAGCGGCCTAGCATATTAGGGCATGTACATTGAGTGGTCTAAGATGATTTCATGTCGGTGAACGGATAATACAATAGCAGCTGAATGAATTGTCCGGAAACAATTTAGATAGCATCTAGTTGCTGAATGACAATACAGCCATTCTAATATATCAAAGCAGTTTGCATTGGCCGCCAAGAGCGCCGTCCACGTCGCCCCGAATCGTCCCGGCCGTTCGATCTCGCATTGGACATCTCAGATTTATTGTAGCGAATTTCGTCGTAAGCGGTTTCCCGTGCTTCTCCTCGCCTTTTTCGGCTTCTCCTCAGCTTCTGCTCGGCTTCTCCGGCTCCTCGTCGAATTCGGCCAAACGAATATATTCGCACCTCCTGCTTCAGCTTCTAGACGCTTCTCCTCTCCCCATCCTCTCTCCTCTTCCCTCTCTCCCCCGACGGGTGACGGCAGGGCGACGGTGGCTCGCGCCGGCGGCGACCCGCGGTTGCAGCCACCCTCGCCCTCCTCCTCCCCCCCCTCGCGTCGCCTCGTGCTAGTCGGACCCGTGCCGCCGGCACACCGCACGAAGCGGTGTCGGGGCGCAACGACACGGCACCGCGCGTGGGCTGCACGAGCAAGCCCCGCCATTGGCTGCCGGCGCGGGTGCCCCCCCTACGCGCGGTCTCCTACTGATGTTGCGCGCCTGCTCCTGTGCAACAGGAAACCCTAGGTGCCTCTCCGTCTCCTGATCTATCGCTGCGGCCGGATCGAACGGTGCACCAATGCGGGAGCCACAATGCAACTGCCGCCCGCCCGCGACGGCCGCCTCGCCAGCATCGGTCAAGGAAGCGCCTTCACGACGCTGTCAAGATTTAACGCAGCCCGACTTTCGCTGCGTCGTGACCGGCCCTGTTGACGCGACCGACGCCAATCCAGCTGCATCCTCTGCTATATTTAGTCCTTCCTGACCTTGCTTGGTCCTGCTACGGTAACCTCAAAAAATCCCCTATATCTCCTTTGCCACCTTATGTCTATGATCCTTTGATTTTGTTTTCTATATGTATGGATGTAGTTTGCTTATACATACGATTTGTGTTCTAGGAAAAAAATGAAAATATCTCTCCTCATAACTTATGCATGTATTGTTAATCTGGAAGGCACATTGTTTGTAGGTTTGGAACATTGATGTGAACAAACTATACAGCCTGTTCGTTTGGCTGTGGCTTGTCGTAAACGATCGTAAATTTCCAGCCGGAACAATATTTTTCTCTCACACAAACCAGCCAGCAGTACTTCTTCACGAACCAGCAATGATATGAACCAGCCAACCGAACAGGCTGTATGTTATCTCCTATTTCCACTTCAATTTGTGCAGCCATTCTTTTGCTTTTGGCACTGTTTGCTTTTTCTTGATATTGTTGTTTATCGTATATGCATAGACAAATTTGTGGCCTTAACCAAGTGGCACTGTTTACTTTTTCTTGTTATTGTTGTTTATCGTATATGCATAGACAAATTTGTGGCCTTAACCAGGTGATTTGCCGACGCGTGAGAGGGCGCGCGTGATTGTCTAGTGTATATAAATAGACAATACCTCTGCTGTGAAAAAAATGTTGTCTATATGGCTGAGGGTCCATTTGGATCCTTTCATTTTGGAGGAATTAGAATCTACTGAATGAATTAGGATATTTGGCTTGGAATTTGAGATTACGTAACTTTGCAAAGTTCACATATAAATCTATCTCAAATTCATAGCGTGGAAGATAAAAATTGATTCTATAGATCATCATGCTATGTTATTACTCTTCAACTTATAACACGCTCTTCAACTCGCTTCCATATAGAAATGCAACATATAAACATCTCTTGCATGGCTAACAAAAATATACAAATATATTTCATATATAACTATATTAGCTTAATTAATATGTGTTTAAATTATAATTTATTAGAATAAATTTAATTCCAAGCATCCAAACGGGGCGAGAGATTTTTATGACCGTGAAGGAGATTGCCAACTACAGCCCGCCTCAGATCAGAGCAAAACACCCAGGATCAGAGGCTCAGAGCAACACCCAGGGCGTTGCTGCTACTTCAGTGCTTTAACATGAACACATAAAGGTACTCATAAGGTCTCTGTTATTCTGTATCATACTACTTCAGTGCTTTATCATGAACACATATATGGGTACACATACGGGAGCATTAAGTCACGCAACACAGAAAAGAGCCTCTCATCTACAAGTTTGTTATGAATGAATAGCACTACAGCATGTCTAAATGCGCTCCAAACTGGGCAAGCAAAAATGGGGTACTGCTTACAACTAACGTCAACGTTACATAGTACCGGCTCATCAAAACGCCGGTGAAAACCAACTCACTTTTGAAGAAAACCATTACTTCTGCAAAAGGCACTAAATTGTGGGGTAAGTTTCCTCTTCTCCATTATTCAAAAAAATGTGGTATGGTATTTTTTTGAGTATGTAGGTCTCCCAGAGACCTATGCTGCAGCCAACTTCAGCTCCTCTTGGTCCTCGAGGTTTAGAACCTGGAGCAGCTTTGGCCAAGATTCAGGGATCCCACCAGGCAAGTCAAATTCCAAGAGCTTCCCCTGCTCCCGGTAGAAACCTTCCACAGGTTGACTCTGCAAAGGTCAGGAAACCAAATGTTAAGTATCAAATCCTGAGTTCTGTGCACTTTCAGCACGCCTACCAGGACTGTGCTGTGATGAACCAAATCTACACAATGGTATCCTTGAGGAATCGGAATCAAATGTAATGCATGCTTCAGAGAGCAAGGCAACACTGGATCTTGTCTCATGCAAGGCAAGGACTCTACAGCTATCTATTATATACTCCCTCCATCCCAAAATAAGTCTCCGTTTCGCATTTGGAGTAGTCAAACAATTTAAATTTTGACCAAATATATTGCGAAAAAAACTAATATTTGTGATACCAGTTAAGTGTCATTAGATTAACCGCGTCATATATTTTCACAGTAAACCCAATTTGGAGATATACATATTGATGTATATAGTCAAAATTAAGATTGGTTGACTCCTTGAAATGCAAGATGGAGACTTATTTTGGGACGGAGGGAGTAGATTTGAACATCTTTTAAAATGCAAATGACACAAAACAAAAAAGTATAATGGTCTCAGGAGTTTAAATTGCATGTAAATCTTGCAGAAACAAAATAAATCAACCACTACTGCATATTCATTGCTTAATGAGAATATGTTATACATTTTATTATGAATGATACAGCAATATTAATTGCACATAGGACCATACCATGTCATTATATATCCGAAGCCGATTTCTGACCACCTCTTCGGTATCATCAGCTCGGGTAATAAGCTTTGACATGCAGTTGTTTGGGGGCAACAGTGGTTCCATGTAGATTGCTGGTAGTCCATTTTCGCCCTTAACATCAATGCAGGCCAAATTGAAGTTCTTTCCACATTGGCCACAAATCCTTCTGCCGAGGCACTTCTCTAGTAGAACATCTTCTCTTAGTTTTAGATTAACCACCATATCAATGTCTGTAACGCCATCAAGAATTTCCTGGAAAGACAGAGAAATAGTTAGTTCAGACCACCATGATCAAGTGCATGCATGAACGGGTCTCTGACGACTGCTAACAACATATTGCACCAGTATCAATTAGTTCAAATAGAAACAATGGCGGCAAAATGTTTAAATCTGTATCGGTGAGTAAGTTAATATTCCTGCAGGAGGCGCAATAATCACAAGCATTATACTTAAAGAAAGGCTAACCACATACTCCAACAAAAAGAGTACAGGCTATCACAGTGCCACACTAGTTTAAGGGGAATAGGAATATGTGAACTATCTGGATGGTATTGCATTGCATTACTCACATCATTACCAAACAGCAATAAAATAAAACATTGAGCGTTCAGGAGACACCACATCATTGAGTTCAATGGTTACTAAACAGAACAGACTAGGAAGAACTGATTCAATAGCAGCAGAAACCGATAAACATGTGAACTATTTGAATAATATTTTTATATTGCATCAAACGGCAAAACCAAGTTGAAGAAAAAACATAGAGAATTCATAAGTGACCAGAATATCGCATTCAATTGCTAGTAAAAGGAACAAACTAGAAGGAAGTGTTCACGATATGTTAAAGATTCTCACCGCTTGTTTTACTGTACGGGGAAAACCATCAAGAATAAATCCTGATTCTCCCTGGTCTTCTCCTTTCTTAAGCCTTTTGGACAAAAGATTGAAGATAATTTCATCAGAAACCAATTTCCCCTGATTAACAATTTCAGCAAGCTGCAAGAAAAAAAACTATTACATCAGTTTCAAAGTGCAAAATTAAAACAATATGAAAGGATAATCAAATACCAACCCGTACAGGCATGGAATCAATGAAATATGAATCTACTCAACAACAACAACAACAACAACAACAACAACAACAACAACAACAAAGCCTTTAAGTCCCAAACAAGTTGGGGTAGGCTAGAGTTGAAACCCAGCAGAAGCAAAGGTTCGGGCACCTGAATAGCTGTTTTCCAAGCACTCCTATCTAAGGCTAAGTCTTTGGGTATATTCCATCCTTTCAAGTCTCCTTTTATTGCCGAAATATGAATCTACTCATTTTCAGTAAATTTTAAATGGAGCAGTAGCACGAGCTTTGCAATCTAATAGTTAGCATGAACAGAACATGGCAAAATTACAATAAAAGTAGCCACACACTTGCAGCCGAACCATAATCAAGGCAAGTTTATTAGTCAATTGCTATACTCTTCGAGCAAAAACACTATTACGCGAACAGCCATGTGTAATGTTGGAACAAGTCGTCCAGCAAAACACTATAGCACAGGGAAGCAAGTACAGTCCCTTAACGGTTCTAACCAGACGTGTTTTCTGAATAGACTGTGATGCCCAAAAAAAACATGGGGTCAGATTCAGTAACAAGATTGAGCTGAAGCCTGCAAGTAAAGCAAAATGATCACATCAAGGCATCCCCAATTCACAAACACTAGGCGAGTCAAATTCAGGCAGTGATGTTCAGATCTATCAACAATTTGACTGCCACTCGAACCAAAACCATCTCTCTTTCTCTCCTTTTTTTCCCCCTAAAGCATTTCGCGTACTGATCCACACTCAATAGCCCAAGGCGACCTCAAATCTCTAGTTAAATAAGCTCAACCATGTCGCTGATCCACACGACTAAAAACGAATCCAGATCAGCGCAGAGCAGAACGGGGCCGATCTGGACCCTGGAGGTACGGAGAGGTGGCTCACTCTCACCTGCGCAGCAAGTGGCCCGGTGGAGGCGAGCTCGTCGCGAACAAGGTCCCCCGTCGCGATGTGGGGCACGCCGAGGAGGCGCGAGAGGCGGCTCGCGTAGGTGCCCTTGCCCACGCCCGGGCAGCCGAGGAACACCCACTGCACGTTCCTCTCCGCCATCGGCCGCCGCCTGACCCTCTCCTCCGCCGCGAACGGGAACCCTGCCGCCGCAGACGGCGCCAGCGACGTCATGCGCCTCCTGGCCGCCGCCGCCGCCGCCGCCGTCGCCGAGCCACCGGGGGCGGCTGCCCGGAGGAGTCGCTGCACGGCCGCCATAGGATGCAGCGGAGGCAGAGGCGGGGGTTTAGGGTTGAGAGTGGCTTGGAGAAGAAGGTGGGTCGGGCGGGGGCGTGGAACCGATCTACGCTGGGCCTGTGGACCGATCCGCCCCACTGGACGGTAGCGAAGGGACGGTGCGGGAGTGCGGAATCCATGGCGCGTGGTGTGGTGGACTAGTGGCCGCATGCCAGCCGTTTGCGCTGCACGTCGGGTCCCACGCGCCAGTGGGGGCTCGGTTCGCATCTTGCGCTTGTGCCGAGGCGAGCCCGGACAATAGTTTTCGTCCGTCTCGCGGGCCCATCCCACGGGACAATAGTTTAATTGAGGTCCGCGTGGGATGGGGGGGCCGGTTGCTCAACTAGACAACTCCGCCTCCTCCGAGAGCAGGCCACAGGCCAGGCTCTGGCTCACCCCCTCCCCTCCTCGCATCTTCGCCGCCGGCGATCATAATGGCGGCGCCCATGTCCGCCATCGAGTCCGCGTGGCAGGTACCCCACCTCCCGTTCCCCCCTCCCCTCCCCCCCCTTTCTCTCTCTCTCTGTGTTCTCTGCTCTGCTCTGCTCTCTCTCTCTCCGTCCTCATCCCCAGATCTCTGTCTCTTTCTGCTCTTCCTTGCCGGAGCAAAGGTGACGGAAATGAATGCAGGTCCTGATCGCCAACTTCACCGAGTTCCAGCTCGCCACCGTCGTCACCTTCCTGCTCCACGAGACCGTCTTCTTCCTCTCCGGCCTCCCCTCCCTCCTCTTCGAGCGCTTCGGACTCTTCGCCAAGTACAAGATCCAGGTACCCCATGCTTCTTTTTTCTTGTCTTTTTCTTTTTCAGCTACTGCCCAAAACTGCCAGTGCCCACTGCTGCTGCTAATCTGAAAGAGTATCATGCCCGATTTGATCCATTCACCTCTCGGCCAATCAATTATGGTCGCCTAGCCTGCATCCATTGAATGGATGGGTTTTCTTGTCTTCTCAAATCATAATAGTATAGGAATCAAAAGGTAGCAACTTTGCTGGGTAAGGGTAGGAGTAGGGGTAGGGGGGACAAACAGTAAATGGGATGGTAAGGCTGGACTGGGCAAATCGAGATGACACTTTCCTCTTCCGCTTAACACACTGTGGAGGAGGATCCAGTGACTGTTTTCGCTTCTCATAGTGGCCATAAAGACAGGGAAAGATGAAAACGATGCTTCTCATTATTTCCCTTTTCTATAGCCTGCAACAAAGAGTCGGGGTCCTCTCCTTTTCAATTTCCCTTTCTCCCCACAGGGAGAATGGATATCGGGAGAATTCTTTCCCATTGCCCACGTTAGCACGTCTTCTCGATTTTATTTGATTCACACCAGGGACGAAGCCAGAAAAAAAATTAGGAGGGGCTGAATAAAAGAATAGAGGCTTTTTTATCTTCTCTTAACCTTAGCCCCTCCTAACTAATACATATATGCATAAAATTTTAAGAGAGGACTTAGGGGGGCTCCACGTGCCCAGGATCGGTAGGGGGGGCTAGAGCCCTCCCAGCCCCACCGCTGGCTCCGTCGCTGATTCACACATCACAATGTGAGGCGGTCCTTTTGGTCAAAAAAATTGGGAGAATTCTTTCGCTTGCTGCTTTGTTGCTTTCTTCGCTGTTGAGGAAGCAAGGCTGTTTAATCTTGCATATTTTTGGATGGGAGTGTATGATGTCAAACTTTACAATTTATACAAGGGAAAGGGAAACCGTTGAAGATTTGATCTTTACAGCGCTCACCTTGCAATAGTATTGTTTCAGCTGTTCGCACTATACCATATTAATATTCAGTTAATCATTTCTATCCAGATCTTATTTAGCTTTCCTTTAGAATTGGAATTGAGTTATTCCCAAAGAAAACATAACTAAGACCCAGGTCGGCTCAATTAGGCTAGTTAGGGGGTGAGTCTAGGCTTACCACTCGGTGTAACTGTTTCATTCTCTTCCTCTTAATGAAGAAATGCTACAGCATGTTTGAGGAAAAAAAAACACCCAAGGTTGGCTCTTCATTGGCAATAATTTCTCTGCCTCTTCTCTTCAAGATTGAGTGATATTTTGTCCCCCTAGATATTCTGGTTCTTTCACTGAAATGCAATGCCTAGATTTCCCTGTGAAACAGGACATGCATGCTATTAATTCTGTTCCAAGCTCCTAGTGCCCATAAGCAAAGAATGGCTGATCCTTTGTCTCTTTTGTCTTGTCATATAATATTTGATCTGCAATGTGCAGTATGCTTATCTTGCTACTATATTTGGTTCCCTTAACAAAAAAAAAAAAATGTGTGCATTGTTCTATGCAGAAGAAGAGCAACACCCCTGCTTACCAAAACAGATGTGTCTTGCGTCTTATTCTGTACCATGTCTGTGTGAACCTGCCTGTCATGATTTTCTCGTACCCTGCCTTCAGATTCATGGGTCTTAGGAGCTCTCTTCCTCTACCACATTGGTATGCACTCACTCCTCTCTCCTGGCTAAAGCACCTCACGTATTTTAGTTACCTTATTGCTAGTATTCTTCATCTCACTATCTCAGCATGTAAATATGAAAGCACCAATGTTCGAGTTGGAGAAGAAAGGCCTACATATTTCAATCTACTTTTTTGCAGGACGGTTGTTGTATCTCAAGTTCTTTTCTACTTTGTCCTTGAGGATTTTATATTCTACTGGGGGCACAGGGCACTGCATACGAAATGGCTATACAAACATGTTCACAGCGTCCATCACGAGTAAGTGATATTGCTTCATTACATCTTATATTACATGTTGCAACATTTTCTAGTCTATGACAGAACAAATCCTTGCAGGTACGCCACACCCTTTGGTTTAACTTCTGAATATGCCCACCCAGCTGAAATTTTGTTCCTGGGATTCGCCACAGTTGTTGGTCCTGCTCTTACTGGCCCTCATCTGTTCACCTTGTGGCTGTGGATGGTGTTGAGGGTATTGGAGACAGTTGAAGCTCACAGCGGCTATCACTTCCCCTGGAGCCCATCAAATTTCCTGCCACTGTATGGCGGGTAAGTAAGCTAGATCATTGTTTTCCTTTCCCCCTCTTAAAAGGGACTGTGTTTGTTTATTTGAAGCTGAACGTTTTACCGTGTGCTCAACTTTTGTCATGATGAATAGCTCGGACTTCCATGACTACCATCACCGTGTGCTGTACACAAAGTCAGGGAACTATGCCTCGACATTTGTTTACATGGACTGGTGAGGATCCGTTGCATGACTGTGTTGAGTTGTGCAGGGGCTCTAAACTCCGCCATTACGTAAGAAGCTCATTGGTTGTGTTTCAGGTTGTTCGGGACGGACAAGGATTATCGCAAGGCAAAGACCATTGAGGAGAAAGAAGGGAAGAATCTGTAGATTGTGGAAGCTGCTTAGTGAAGACATCAGCAAGACTGGCGATAGAGTTGCGCTCATGGAAAAGGAGATGGATGCACCCTAGAAACAGTCAGTCAGTTATTGCCTTGACGATCGATACTATAGGTTGAGATTTTGATTTCCAGTGTTTGCTATGATCAAGAATGAGGTCCTGGCGACCTTGGTCTGTCATGAACTGAATTTGATAGTTTGTAATCTCCTCTTGGGGGTTTGCTTTGCGTTTGTTTCGACGACTGGGGGTGTATACATATGGGAATGGGATGGCCTGGCAGCAGTGAATTGAACCATCAGAGACGGCGGGAGTAGCTTTGCACCCTAGAAACTGTCCATGAAAGTCTGGGATGGCAAGGATTGATTGCTTGTGTACTTTGTTGGTAAGCGATTCCGGATTTGTTCTCGTTTATATAATTTTCCTGGATCTCTGTATATATTTGCGAGACATTTCCTTTGCATGCTCTGGCTCAGCTCAGTCCTGTATTGTAGCTCGTAGTCCTAGGCTAGGCATGAACGTAACCAACAAACTTGCATCGGTATCTGGAAATCAGCATTGCTACTTGGGGATGTAAGCTTTCAATTATGCTCATTTGTGTCAACATATGCTCTTTCCTGACCGTCGATTTAGAGGACATCAAGCTAACAGTTTAAGTAAAATATATGCCGCAAAAGATTCTAATTATTGATGGACTCTTTTGTGTTAAGCTGTCTCTAGTCTTATTTTCTCCAAAACAGTGGCTAACAACAGAAGTGTGAAAGAAAAGGAAGGAGAAAAGTAGTCTCTCATCTTAACCATTGCCTGTTCAGTGGATAGCTGAGATGCTGGTACTGCATATGTTGCAGTAGCAGTTACAACTGCACACGATCTGCAGTCCAGTCACAGTTTTAAATTTTGGTGCGAGGGAGTCAGACAAGGACAATAGGACTATGGGGCCTAGATTACATGTGATGCCTAAACCCTGTCTGGAAGACAGGTATTATACACAATACATCTGTAAATTACAGGCCAACATGGCCAGGAAAAGCTTTTTCTTGGATCATCCGTCTTCAAAAAAGACTATGTGAATGCCCGTGAGTTCAATGGGAAAAGACACATTTATACACTGCGGTGATATATTCAAAAGTGATGGAGTCACATCGGTATAAATTCTGGTTGAAAAGATTATTACTCTATTGGCATTGAATGACTCATATTGACATAATTGAATTCCTTTCTCCTATGCATCACACACAAAAAATGTTGTTAAATTAGGTTGAAATCCATTGTATGCAATAACACAGTGTCGTCAAATACAATAAACAAGAGCTGTTGCTTAAAGGTGGAATCATATAGATAATTAGAATGGAACCGTTGACTATTCTATTCCAAACGTATAACTAAACAACTACAAACCCTTTACATACTCTTGTGTCCTGTCAAACCGTTTTTGCAGCATCATTCATCTGCTCAATTGTATCTTCACATATGTAATCACTAATTCACCAGAGAACAGTGCTACGGTACTCCTCTTCCTTGCTGATATATGACATGCCTCGGTGACAATGACACATTGACACCACAGCCAATTCAGCTTCAATGCCACCCATCGTCGTGCAGCAAGTGCTTGGACCTTGCCATGGACCCAGGTGTGCTGTCCTGCAGAGCTTCATTATTTTCTTCTTTCGCTTCATCGTGTTTTACACTAACTCATCCATGGGCAGCTGCAAGGCCGCGGCGTTCGCCGAGTTCGACGCAGAGGTACGCGAAGGAGCCCCCGGCCATGGGGATCTCGACGGCGAACTCGGTGCAGCAGGTGACGGAGAAGCCCAAGGCGATGTAGGAGAGCACGATGCCGGCGTGGTCGTGCGCCTCCTTGCCTGCGCCCTCGTGGTACTCCGGCGAGGACACCTCCGCGGGCACCATGGCCGCAGCTCGCGGCCTGCAGTGCAGGGGCACGGAGCACGCCTCTGCACGCTCCCGCTGCAGAGCACTGAGTGCGGCCACGGACTGTAGGAGGTCGGCACAGCTTATGAAGGTGGAGGCCGAAGGAGGAAGAAGAAGGTACTGTTAGTTGATCTCCACCAATAGGCCCCTTTGTCTCTGCTCCCTGATCGGGGGAGCCCAACCCTAATACGGTTAGTGGGCCCCTGTCGCACAGCACACATAAAAGAAAGGTGGGGATCAAGGCTCGGAGTACGAGGTTCACTAGAGCCGCCATCCCACCCACAGAAAACCCTAATCCGATCCTAAAGAAGTGCTGCTAGCGACGGGATGTCCCACCGCACCGCCGTCGCCCCTGCAGGTCTACACCGGGCCACTGGACTTCACCTCCTCGCCACTATGACGTCTACTACACCGCGGCATCGGCGTCCACGCTTGCCGATGCGCCGCAGCAGAGAAAGGCGAGGAGCCTTCCCGGATCTACGGTTACACACAGAGAGGTAATCATCGATCCTAACAATGGTATCAGAGCTAGGTTGCCTCTATGTAACCCTAACCCTAATCAGGTAAAAGAAGAAAGAAAGAGTGATCGGGGTGGCGGAAGTCACTGTCTACCGGTCACCACCGCCACCGCGCGGGGGGAAAAGATGGCCGCACCGCTGTTCTACACTAGCGCACGGCAAGAACAGAAAAGATCCGTGTTCGGATCAGAGAAGAAGAAGAGAAAAGAACCGAACACATCCTTTTGGATCTAAACAGAGAAGGGGTTCCCTAACCCTAACCCTAACTAGGTTAAAGAAAGGGGGAAAAGAAAAGGTTTCGGCCTTAAGATGAACAGAGCCGAAATCCTAACCCTAGAATGAATCAGCATCCCTAACCAGTTGAATCCGAGAAGAAAGAAAGTAAATCCAAAGAAAGAAAAAGAACAGGGGTCGGAACCAAACCCTAACCGGATGAACAAAAAGAAAAAGAAATCAAAAGAACAGAAAACCGAATCGGCCGAATCGAATTAAAAAGCGAAACCCTAACCCTAATTTTGACCCCATCCCCACCACGGGTTAATCCCAGAAGAGAGAAGGGGACGGGGAAGAAGGGAAAAAGGGGACGGACCCACCTTCGCCGGCGCGGGAGAAGAAGAGCCGAACCGGCCCTTCGCCGGCGCGGGAGAAGAAGAGCCGAGCCCGGGGGGCGCCGTGGCCAAGCCGCTCGACAGCGGCGTGCTCACCCGTTGGGGAGCACGCGCGTCGGCGAGGGGGCCGGCGATGGCGCCATGCTCGCTCCACCGCCCGCTCGCTCGCTGTCTCACTCTCGGTCGCTGCTGGATGCGCTGAGGAAGAAAGAACGGCGCGAGAGAGGAGTGGAGAGCGGCGAAGAGAGAGAAGCAGAGCGGCCAAATGACCTAGGGTTTCCGGGAGGAGGCCGCGGCTGCGGTTTTGTTCGCGCGAAATCGACGCGCAGCCATCGGATCGACATGAACGGCCGAGATTGATCGGGCCATCGCCAGCTCAGGCGGGCGCGCGCGGCAGCGCACTTTGCCGGCCCAGGCCCAGGTTGCGGCCTGCGCGCGCGCGGTGAGCTGGGCCAAGCTGGTTTTTGCCGTTTTGGGCCGCCGAGAGTAAAGAATGAGCCCGTTTCGCATTTTTCTTTTTCCTGGAAAATTGAAAATGTAAATTGGCTCAAAAGAAAAATAGAAAAAGTAAATTTTTTCTGTGGGTAAAATTCAAGTAATTGAGTTATTTTTTTCGCTGCTAAAGAAAAAGTATATTCTTAAAGTTTTCCAGTAAATGTTTATTTCCTGGAAATTGATTAATGGATTAAAGGAAATAGAAAAAGCAATTTTCCCTGTGGGTAAAATTCAAGAAAAAGAGAGTTTTTCCACAGCTAAAGAAATTGTTTATTCTTTAGTTAATTTGTACCAACGTGATATTTAATTGGAGAAAAAGAAAGTTTTTTTCGCTGCTAAAGAAAATGTTGATTCTCCAGTTATTTTGAACCAATGTGGTATTTAATTGGAGAAAAAAAGATTTGACATGATTATGATATTGTTATTTTCTAACCAACGTTGTTAATAACAATATCATAATTTTAATGATTTATGCATTAATTCTACTTCTGTCCAACGGTGATGTAGAATTAGTGTATAAGAAAAGTTGGTAATTTTAATGATTTATGCAGTAATTCTACTTCTGCCCAACGGTGATGTAGAATTAGTGTATAAGAAAAGTTGATAATTTTAATGATTTATGCATTAATTCTACTTCTGCCCAACGGTGATGTAGAATTAGTGTATGAGAACAGTTGTAAAAGTTAATGATTTATGCATTAATTCTATTTCTGCCCAACGGTGATATAGAATTAGTGTATAAGAATAGTTGTATGTTTTGATTTTGACCAACGTTGGAATCAAGACATGCAAATGGTGTTATTTTTATGATAAGAAAAGTTTTGACCTAGTTTTCATCTTGTCTAAAGTGGACTGGGTAGTCACCTCACCGTGTTCCACTGAGTTTGTGGCACCAGTGAGGGAGACAAAAGAGAATGATGCCACTTGGGCAACTAAAGTGAGGGATTTTGAATCCCAAAAAATAGTCCTATGACTTTTGTGCATAGAAAGTGGGTCACTGCCAACAAGAAATATTTTGGCTATGATAAAGAACATGATTGAACCTACAATTGTGGGGTCAATCCCAGAGTGTGACACAGTCATCGAGTACCTCGATAGAATAAAGAGTCAGTTCACTGGCTCTTCAAAGACATATGCTACCCAGCTGATAAAGCAGCTGGTGACAGAGGGTAACTCTGGAAATGGTGGCATAAGAGAGCTCACGATGCGTTGTCGAAATTATGGCACTGTCGTTTAGGCCATATTTTGAGGGAGAGAATAGAAAGACAAGTTAAGAATGATATTCTTCCTCCATTAGAGCTCTCAGATTAAGAACAATGCAAGGAATGCATAAAAGGAAAGTATGTAAAGAAGATTAAGAAAGATGACAAACAAAGTGTAGGAATTTTACAGATTATTCACATAGACATCTGTGGTCAACTTTCCTGTAAAGAGTGTGGATGGTTATGATCTGTTCATAACATTCACAGATGATTACTCCCATTATGGCTATATTTATCCAATCAAAGAAAGAAAAGATGTATTGAATAAATTTAAGTTATTAAAGATTAAGATAGTCAGGTCTGACCGTGGGGGAGTACTACGGTCAGCATACCCTAAAAGAATGGCATAGGAGTCCAGTATTCTACATCGAGCAAACCTCAGCAGAATAGAGTAGCTAAAAGAATCAATCGCACCCTGATGGATATGGTGGACAGTATGATAAATTACTCCACCTTACAGTTAAGCCTATGGATGGAGGCATTAAAAACCGCCATTCATATTCTCAATAGAGTATCAAGAAAGTCGGTGCCCAAAACACCGTATGAGTTGTGGATAGAAAGAGTACCCTCACTAAATCACTTGCGTGTGTGTGGGGGAGCCCTGCTGAGGCTAAAGTATTTAACCCAAACATTAGGAAGTTAGATCCCAAAACAGTAAGGTCCCATTTCTTTGGCTACCCAGAAAAGTCAAAAGGTTTTCGTTTCTACTGTCTAGAGGGACTGACAAAGTTTATGGAAACGAGACACGCTGTCTTCCCAGAGGATGAATTGATAAGGGGGAGCATGCTAGCTTGAGAAATTGACCTTAAAGTGAAGCGGGTGTATGCGCCCACTCCAATGATTCATGAGCCAATTTTCTCACTGCCTGTTGTCGCTGCACCGATAGTGCAAGAGACTATGGTGTCAGCACCTGTTGTTATCCCACCTGTGGCAACAATGAATGACGATAAGGAACCTGTTCTTTAGGATTCTATAGAACCTATTGCCACACATGAGGGGGAGCAACAACAACCTCAAACAGAAGATGTGCCAAAAGTAGAGGCCCCTAGAAGATCTCAAAGAGTTAGAAAATCAGCTATTCCTGCTGATTATGAAGTGTACAACACTGAGAAATTTTAAATGGAGGATGATCCCACCTCATTTGAAGAAGCCATGAGAAGTGATCATTCATCAAAGTGGCTTAAGGCCATGGAAGATGAAATGAAATTAATGAATGCCAATAAAGTTTGGGACTTGGAAATAATTCCTAAAGGAACCAAAACAGTAGGCTGTAAATGGGTCTACAGAACAAAACTTGGCTCTCAAGGGAATATAGAGAAATATAAAGCGCGACTTGTGGCAAAAGGCTATATGCAAAGAGAAGGGATTGATTACAATGAGACATTTTTTCCAGTCTCATATAAAGTTTCCTTCAGAATCATAATGGCATTAGTGGCACATTATGATTGAGAATTACATCAGATGGATGTAAAGACGACATTTCTCAACGGAGACTTGGAGGAAAATGTTTACATGGCACAACCAAAAGGTTTTGTCATGGAAGGAAAAGAACGAATGTGATGCCACCTAAAGAAATCCATTTATGGATTAAAACAAGCTTCAAGACAGTGGTACTTGAAGTTTGATCAGACAATAAAGAATTTTGGGTTTTAAAGAGAATATAGAGGACAATTGTGTCTATACAAAGTAAAGAGAATGTAGAGGACAATTGTGTCAATACAAAGTTTAAGAATGGGAAGTTTATCTTCCTTGTCCTATATGTAGATGATATCTTACTTGCTAGTAGTGATGTTAGTCTACTACTGGAGACAAAGAAATTTGATATGAAAGATCTTGGCGAAGCCTCGTTCGTTCTAGGGATCGAGATTCACTGAGATAGAAGAAAAAGGGTATAAGGACTGTTACAAAAGGCATACATGGAAAAGATCTTAAAGAAATTCAGTATACACAAATGTAGTCCCTCACTGAAAGGTCCTAATATGGCTAGAGGGGGGTGAATAGCCTATTTAAAAATCTATAAATCAACTAGAGCAATTTGATTAGTATGACAAATAGCGTAATGCAAACTTGCTCTAGCTCTACAAGGGTTGCAAGCCACCCATCCAACAATTCTAGTTACAATGATTACTTAGGCACACAAACTTGCTATGTAACTACTCACTAAAAGCTCTCAATCTTGCTACTCAAAAGAGCTCAACTAGATGAATATAAATAATAAAGCAAGCTCTTAATTCTAATTACACTAAAGAGCTTGTATCAACTAGTTTGCAAGAATATAAATGAGTGAGTAGGGTGATTATACCGCCGAGTAGGGGATGAACCAATCACAAGATGAATATATAGCCAATCACCGGGAGAATGCCAAAGACAAGAGACAATCGATTTTCTCCTGAGGTTCACGTGCTTGCCAACACGCTATGTCCCCGTTGTGTCGACCAACACTTGGTGGTTTGGCGGCTAAGAGGTGTTTCACAAACCTCGTCCACACGATGGGACACCGCAAGAACCGACCCACAAGTGAGGTAACTCAATGACACGAGCAATTTACTAGAGTTACCTTTCGGCACTCCATCGGGGAAGGTACAACTCCTCTTACAATCATCGGAGATGGCCACGAACAATCACCAACTCGTGCCAATCCTCCACCGCTGCTCCAACCGTCTAGGTGGTGGCAACCACCAAGAGAAACAAGCGAAATCCACAGCGCAACACGAATACCAAGTGCCTCTAGATGCAATCACTCAAGCAATGCACTTGGATTCTCTCTCAATCTCACAATGATGATGGATCAATGATGGAGATGAGCGGAAGAGCTTTGACTAAGCTCACAAGGTTGCTATGTCAATGAAAATGGCCAAGAGAGTGAGCTTGAGCCGGCCATGGGGCTTAAATAGAGGCCCCCATGAAATAGAGCCGTTGTACCCCTTCACTGGGCACAACACGGGGTGACCGGACGCTGGACCCAGCGTCCGGTCGCCCGATGTAAGCCACGTGTCATTCTGAGTTAAACCTGAGCCGCCAGATCTCAACAGCTATTGACTGATCGGACGCTCCGGCACAAGTGACCGGATGCTCAGACCCCAGTGTCCAGTCGTTTCCAGTAAGCTCCCAAAACCGACTTTTGCCGACCGGACGTGTCCGGTCCACCTCGACCGGACATGGCCCAGCGTCCGGAGCTTAACCCTAACCACTGAAAGCTCTAGTTTGGTTTTTGGTGAATTGATGAAACCCTAAGTGCTAACCTAGTTTATCAAGTGATCATGAGATAGGTAGCACACTCCAAGTAATGAAGAAATGAAGATCATAGCATGATGATGACGATACCATGATGATGATCAAGTGATTGGACTTGGAAAGAAGAAAGAGAAAAACAAAAAGCTCAAGACAAAGGTATAAACCATAGGAGCTATTTTGTTTTGGTGATCAAGACACTTAGAGAGTGTGATCACATTTAGGATTGATAGCCGTACTATTAAGAGGGGTGAAACTCGTATCGGAATGCGGTTATCAAAGTGCCACTAGATGCTCTAACTCATTACATATGCATTTAGAATCTAGTGGAGTGCTAACACCTTTGAAAATGTTTGTGAAAATATGCTAACACTTGTGCACAAGGTGATACACTTGGTGGTGTTGGCACATTTACAAAGGAGGTGGTGTTTATAAAGGAGGTGGTTTCGGGAAAATGGAATACCTATTTTCTATTGCGTCGGATGAAAATTCTTGGTGGTTGGCACATTTGAGCAAGGGTGAAGAAGTTAGAGTTGAAATGGAGTTGGTCGAAATGATGCTGGCGTCGGTCTCATCGACCGGACGCTTGGAAACACTCTCAATGACCGGACGCCGAAAAATCTCGCGTCCGGTCGTCTTTGCTTTGCCGACAACGCACGATGGCTAAGGTTGAGCACCAGACGCTGGTCTGTGTCCGATCAAGGTGGACCGGACGTGTCCGGTCGAAGAAATACGCCTCGGGGAGCTTACTGGAAACGACCGGACGCTGGGGCTTCAGCGTCCGGTCAGTTTTGCCGGAGCGTCGGGTCAGCTTCGTAGCCGTTGAAATCTGACGAACAGCGTTTGAAGCTGATGACGCGTGGCGTCCATCGGGCGACCGGACGCTGAGTGCCAGCGTCCGGTCAGTATGACCAGAGCATCCGGTCAGAGCGCGTTTTGCCCAGTGAAGGGGTATAACGGCTCTATTTGATTGGGGCTCTATTTATAGCTCCATGGCCGGCTCAAGGGACAACTCTTGCACATTTTCATTGACATAGCAACCTTGTGAGCTTAGCCAAAGCCCTCCCACTCATCTCCATCATTGATCCATCATCATTGTGAGATTGGGAGAGAATCCAAGTGCATTGCTTGAGTGATTGCATCTAGAGGCACTTGGTATTCGTGTTGTGCTGCGGATTTCGCTTGTTTCTCTTGGTGGTTGCCACCACCTAGACGGTTGGAGCAGCGGTGAAGGATCGGCACGAGTTGGTGATTGTTCGTGGCCGCCTTCAGTGATTGTGAGGGGAGTTGTACCTTCCCCGGCGGAGTGCCGAAAGGTAACTCTAGTAAATTGCTCGTGTCATTGAGTTACCTCACTTGTGGGTCAGTTCTTGCGGTGTCCTATCGTGTGGACGAGGTTTGTGAAACACCTCTTAGCCGCCGAACCACCAAGTGTTGGTCGACACAACGGGGATTAGCGTGTTGGCAAGCACGTGAACCTCGGGAGAAAAATCGGTTGTCTCTTATCATTTGCACTCTCCCGGTGATTGGCTCAATCTTCATCTTGTGATTGGTTCACTCCACGACCCGACGGTATAATCGTATCACTTACTCATTTACATTTCCGCAAACTAGATATAGCAAGCTCTTTAGTGTAACTAGAATTGAGAGCTTGCCTTGTGCTTTAAACATATCTAGTGGAGCTCTTTAGTGTAGCTTTTGTGAGAGCTCTTAGTGAGTAGTAGTTAAGTAGATTGTGTGCCAATTGATCATTGCAACTAGAATTGTTGGACAGGTGGCTTGCAACCCTTGTAGAGCTAGAGCAAGTTTGCATTTCGCTATTTGTCTTACTAATCAAATTGCTCTAGTTGATTTGTAGTTTTTAAATAGGCTATTCACCCCCCCCCCTAGCCATATTAGGACCTTTCAACCACTGAGCCGTCTGACAGCTCGACCGGACGTAGCCTTTCAGCGTCCGGTCGCTGAGTGACCCAGCGTCCGGTCAGTAGATCGACGCCAGCATCATTGTGACCAACTCCGTTTCACTTCTAACTTTTTTACCCTTGTTCAAATGTGCCAACCATCAAGTGTATCACCTTGTGCTCATGTGTTAGCGTATTTTCACAAATATTTTCAAGGGTGTTAGCATTTCACTAGATCCTAAATGCATATGCAATGAGTTAGAGCATCTAGTGGCACTTTGATAACCGTATTTCGATATGAGTTTCACCCCTCTTAATAGAACGGCTATCAATCCTAAATGTGATCACACTCGCTAAGTGTCTCGATCACTAAAACAAAATAGCTCCTACAATTTATACATTTGCCTTGAGTCTTTTGTTTTTCTCTTTCTTCTTTTCCAAGTTTAAGCATTTGATCATCACCATGCCATCACGGTCGTTATGATCTTCGCCATTGCTTTATCACTTGGAGTAGTGCGACTTATCTCATAATCACTTTGATAAACTAGGTTAGCACTTAGGGTTTCATCAATTAACCAAAACCAAACTAGAGCTTTCAATCTCCTCCTTTTTGGTAATTGATGACAACCCTTATACAAAGATATTAATTGAATTTTAGATGAATCCATGTTGCGTGCCCAAGCATATTTACCATGTGTAAAAGAATATGGACAAGTTTCATGAATCCCATATGGTAGCAATTGCTCCCCCTATATATGTGCTAAGAGTTTGAATTGTAGCTTGCACATATGCTTAGATAGAAAATATAGGAGTCAATTTCTACCAAATGATGCTAAGGTATAAGAGATGGACCTTTGAAGCGTGATACCAATCGGAGTGCACCAATATACCATCCTTAGCACCATTAGTAACTAGACATACACAAAAACTAGAATACCCCATGAGATCAACATTGCAAGTAAGGGTCTAGTTTCCATAAAATGATTTTAAGTCTAGTTACTTTAGCTCAATACCACTTAAAAATACAATCACTAGATTACCTATGCATGCTAGTTTTTCATTTCATCAATCAAGCATATAACTAGCATACACCACACAAGCATGGATATTGAAATTTGAAACTTGTGCCATGCAAGCAAATATATGAAATGCACATTCAAATGCAACATACAAGTTTATGAGCTTGCTCCCCCTGCTTGTGTGCAATTTTGATTGATCCCCTTACAATGTCATTTCATTTGTTTGCTTCCCCTATCTTACTATCTTTGTGAACTTCTCTCCCCCTTTGTCAACAATTAGCACAAAAAGAGGGCTCAAATCTTAGATAGGTTGGGGTAAAACCATGTGAAGTGAGGATCATTTTTTCAAATTGGTTCAATCTAGATTACTTGCAAAAGTTATTTAACTCGGTTTGATCCAAGGACAAGCTTCTTCACACCTCCAAATAAGGGTTATCTTGTACCATGTTGAGTTAAACGCTTATAGCTCATTTTATAGATCAAACACTAGGTTTACAAGCCCACAAACATGTCATATGCTACCACTAGATCATTTTAAACATACAAGCAATAGTGGTACCATACAAGCATCAAATTCATTTGATTTTTATGAATGAGCCTATTCAAATGTGAAATATGTCTAGATGCACTAATCATGTCCTTAGCAAGGATGTATGCCATGCCAATCAACTTTTACCTTGGATTGCTCGAAGGAGAGGCATGTCATATAATTTGGGGTGTATTAACACATATTGGAGAAGTCAGGTATGTTCAATTCATTCCTTAGCTTGCAAAACCTCTTCTCATCAAGTGGCTTGGTGAAAATATCGGCAAGTTGATCTTCGGTGCCCACACTCTCAATGTAAATGTCCCCTTTTTGTTGGTGATCTCTTATGAAATGATGGCGGACATCAATATGCTTTGTTCTTGAATGTTGAACCGGGTTGTTGGTGAGCTTTACGACACTCTCATTGTCACATAGCAATGGTACTTGCTTGAATTTAATTCCAAAGTCACTCAAAGTAGCCTTCATCCAAAGTAATTGAGCACAACAACTACCGGTCGAAATATACTCCGCTTCGGCGGTTGAAAGTGCTACACTATTTTGCTTATTTGATGACCAAGATACAAGTGATCTTCTCAATAGTTGACATGTGCCCGATATGCTCTTTCTCTCAACTTTGCATCCCGTATAATCGGAGTCCGAATATCCAATCAACTCAAATCTTGCTCCTTTGGGATACCATAATCCAACATTTTGTGTATGCTTCAAGTACCTCAATATTCTCTTTGTTGCCTTCAAATGACTCTCTCTTGGTGAGGCTTGAAATCTAGCACACATGCATACACTAAACATCACATCCGACCTTGATGTGGTCACATAGAGTAGGCTTCCAATCATAGACCGATACATCTTTTGATCCACCATGTTGCCACTAGCATCACTATCTAAGCTTCCACTTGTCTCCATTGGTATACTAATAGCTTTACAATCATCTATTCTAAACTTCTTGAGCATGTCCTTGATATACTTGCCTTGACTCACAAATGTGCCATTCTTCATTTGCTTGATTTGAAGACCAAGGAAATAACTAAGCTCTCCAATCATAGACATCTCGAACTCACCTGCCATCATCTTCCCAAACTCTTCACAAAATTCTTGATTTGTTGATCCAAAGATGATATCATCAACATAGATTTGCATTACAAATAAATCATTTACAAGCTTCTTGGTGAAGAGAGTGGTGTCAACCTTTCCCATCTTGAATCCCTTAGAGAGTAGAAAATCCCTCAATCTCTCATACTATGCTCTAGGTGCTTGTTTCAATCCATACAAAGCCTTTCTCAACTTATAAACATGGTTGGGTTTCTTTTCATCTTCAAAACCGGGAGGTTGCTTAACATATACAAGCTCATTGATGTACCCATTAAGAAATGCACTCTTCACATCCATTTGGTACAACTTGATGTTGTGGGCACAAGCATAGGCTAGCAAGATCCTAATTGATTCTAATCTTGTAACCAGAGCATATATTTCTCCAAAGTCAAGACCTTCAACTTGAGTGTAACCTTGAGCCACTAATCTTGCTTTGTTCCTTATTACTATCCCATCTTGATCTTGCTTGTTCCGAAAGACCCACTTGGTTCCAATCACATTATGGTTCTTAGGCCTCTCAACTAATTCTCATACTTGGTTTCTTATGAAGTTGTTTAGCTCTTCATGCATAGCATTGACCCAATCAACATCATTTAAAGCTTTATCTATCTTCTTAGGTTCAATAGATGACATAAATGAGAAGTGCTCACAAAATGAAGCCAATCTTGATCTAGTTTGGACACCTCTTGAAATATCACCAATTATAGTGTCAAATGGTTGATCTCTTGCAACATTGGTTGGTTGAAGCACTTGCACTTGATTGCTTGCATTTGATTGATTATTTGGTTGAGATGGTGAACTAGCCACTTGTTGATCTTGTACTTTGTCATGACTAGTACTTGCTTGAACTTGATCATGAGAACCACTAGCTTGCACATTTGAGTTAGAGAGCACTTGATTCTTGTCATCTTCAACATCAATCACCTCTCTAGGCCTTATATCACCAATGTCCATGTTCTTCATTGCATTGACCAATTGAGTGCCTTTTAAATCATCTAGATTCTCATCTTCCTCCTGTGAACCATTTGTTTCATCAAACTCCACATCATGAACCTCCTCAAGAGTACCACTAGCCAAATTCCAAACTTTATAAGCCTTGCTAGTAGTGGAGCAACCAAGCAAGAAACATTCATCACATTTCTTTTCAAACTTGCTCAATCTAGTGCATTTCTTCAATATGTAGCATTTGCAACCAAAAACTCGAAAGTATGCTATGTTGGGCTTTCTTTCATTGAATAGCTCATAAGGTGTTTTCTCCATCATGGGGTGACAATAGAGTCGGTTGCTATAATAGCAAGCCGTGTTGATTGCTTTGACCCAAAATGAATGACTCACATTGTACTCACTCGACATTGATCTTGCCATGTCAATCAAAGTTCTATTCTTCCTTTCAACTAAGCCATTTGATTGAGGAGTATACTTGGCCGAGAATTGATGTCTAATTTCAAATTCATCACACAACTCATCAATTCTAATGTTCTTGAATTCACTACCATTGTCAATTCTAACTTTCTTGATGGTTGTTTCAAACTCATTGTGAATGTCCTTGATAAATGATTTGAATATTGTAAACACATCACTCTTGTCCACTAGAAAGAATATCCATGTGTATCTAGTGAAATCATTCATAATCACAAATTCATATTTATTTCCACCAATGCTAATGTATGTGGTTGGTCCAAACAAGTCCATGTGCATCAACTCAAATGCCTTAGATGTGCTCATCATGCTCTTCTTAGGATGTGTGTTTCCAACGTGCTTTCCGGCTTGAAATGCACTACATAGCTTATCTTTCTCAAAAGTGACATCTTTCAAGCCTCTAACTAAGTCATGCCTAATCAACTTGTTCAATTGTTTCATTCCAACATAGCAAGCCTTCTATTCTATAACCAACCCATGCTAGACTTAGTGATCAAACATGTTTTCAATTGAACTTCTCTAGCATTGAAATCAACTAAGTATAGATTCTCATATCTAAAAATCCTTTGAATATCAAGTTAGAACCATCTACACTTATGATCTCTATATCATCCACACCAAATATGCACTTGAAACCAAGATCACATAATTGAGCTACCAACAATAGGTTGAAGTTCAAGCTCTCTACTAGTAGCACATTAGAAATACTCAAGTCATTGGATATTGCAATCTTACCAAGCCATTTGACCTTGCCTTTGCCATTGTCACCAAATGTGATACTATTAATCCCATTGCTCTTGTTTTCATTGATTGAATTGAACATTTTTGAATCATCGGTATTGAACAATAATTAGCATGTTTTAAGTTATATTATTTCAAGACTCTATTTTAGACTGTTCAATACACATGACCGAATCTAGAGTCTTGAAATAATATAACTTATTAGTAAGCAAATATGGTATTGAACAATAATTAGCATGTTTTAAGTTATATTATTACCACAATCTAAAATAGATTCAGGCTTAGCATGATAAAATTAATTGGTATACAGTCAATTCAAACAAACTAGATATTATTTTACTATTTATTTTGTTTATTTTCAATTTAATTAATATAATCGGCCTATTCGTTGGTTAGTTTCTGGGCTGATAAGCCCGGCTAATGCTGATTTATTGTGAGAGAAAAATACTGTTGGCTGGCTGACAAACCTTGGCTGAAACCAACAAGCGAACAGGCTGAATATATCCTAGTGCGGCTGACTAAATAAACACTCAAAGTAGTCTGGTAGTGAAAACAAAAGTATAGCGGTATGTTTTGAGCCTGTTCCAGTAACAGCTAGTCTCGCTAACACGCATCAGCATGTTCGGTTGGCTGGTTCGTTTCGTTGTTGGTTTATGAAGAAGTACTGCTGGCTGGTTTGTGTGGGAGAAAAATATTGTTCCGGCTGAAAATTTACGATCATTTACGACTAGCCACAGCTAAACGAATAGGCTGAATATATTTGATGCATTGCGTTGCGCGTGGCAAAGTAAGAGATCTAAAATTAGCCTTCAATAGAGTACCTATATGGGAGACCTATTTTGGGTTGTCTGAGAGACAAAATCTAAATATGGGCATCATCTCTCCTGGAAACCTATTTGTAGAAAAGATTCTCTTTTTGGTCTCGTTGTTGGAGAAGATGTCGAATAGGTATTGAATCTTTTGTCTGTAGCGCTACCCAAAGAACGAATGAATCTTGTATTTTGGGTGCTGTTGTTGGAGATAGCCTAAAAGCCGACGTTTTCTGGTGAGGGGCTGGCTTTTCTTTTCACTGGATCGCGGCTGCGTGCAAAGCAACTGAGCCCTTGTTTAGTTCGTCCGCCAAAACTTTACGTCCTATCACATCGAATGTTTAGACACATACATAGAGTATTAAATATAGATTAAAAAATAACTAATTGGACGAATTGCGATTACTTTACGAGATAAAACTTTTAAGCCTAATTAGTCCATAATTTGACAATAAAGTGCTACAGTAACATGTGCACCAATGACGGATTAATTATGCTTAATAAATTCGTCTCACGGTTTACTGACGGAAAGTAATTTATTTTTTTATTAGTATCTGAACACTCCATGCAATATCTCTTATAACATCAGATGTGACACATCAAAACTTTACGTCCAGTATCTAAACACCACCTGAGCTGACTGACCATCAGGCATAACGCATGCGATCGCCGCGTTAAGCTGCGTGCGCGCTTCAGCAAAGCTAGTGCTCTTCTTGCGGTGCTAAAGGTAAAGCCTGCATTTGGCGCCTTAGATCAGAAAATAAACTACTTAGATCAGAAAATAAACTACTAGTATGTGTGTTCGTGCGTTAATTTACCGTCGTGGGCTCGCGGCTCGCTGTCACTAATCTCATATGCTGTCAGCAATTCCCTTTCCTTCCTGCAGCAAATTCTTTTCTGACAGAAGTAAAGTAGTGCTTCTACCTCCGTAAAGAAAACGGGGTCTAAGTTTTGATTGTGTCAAACTTTCTTAAGTTTAATTAGGTTTATAGAAAATACATTAATATTTATGACTTTAAATAGACATACAACAAAAAATATATATATTCTAAGATTGATCTGATAATGCATATTTAATATTATAATTAATGCTACTAACTTTTTGTATTGATTTGGTTAATTTTTTTTTACGAGGTGATTTGATTAAATTTTTACTTCTCAAAAACAAGAATTATAATTTTGGAGGACGGATGGAGTAGCTCACAATTAATGCATATTAGAAGGAAAGTTTATTCGCGTCGGTGCAATTTGTCAAATAAAGCACTCCCCCGATCCGATCTTCGTCGAGAGAATGTTGTGGATCACTTCTGTTTGGACGAGAAAAGCGAGACAAAGCGAAGAAGCATTCAGAGATCTACGGAATAAAGGGAGGACGGAGGATGGTGAAACGCATCCCATCGCCTTTCTCCTGCTGATCTCGTCTCGTGCATGCATTTCAAACTTCTCCTTTAATTGTGAAGCCTTTTGCTCCCCTTTTCTTCGAAACGCCATGTCCATCAAGTTCAGGTTCCAAAATTAAATGATACTTCCAACAGCAGAACATGGCGTGGTGGTGCTGTGCTGCGTCGCCTTGTTCCATTGCCTTCCTTCGTCGTCTGGAACATGTGTGGCGGACTATGCACTCTGCACAGGCCAGAGGTGAGTGAGTGAGTGAGCGAGAAGATGCGCGGCGCGTGCTCTCTCCATGGGCTTCGTCTTGGACGCCGATAAGGCGCGACCGTCACGCACACGCGTAGGCGTAGCGCGCGACCCCAGGTCCCTCCAGCTTGCGCGCGCGACTGAGCCCCACGGGCGGTCACTGACCGGTGTGTTCTGGGCGAAGAGCCGAATGAAACTAGACTTCATTTATATATGTTTCAAATATTTTTAGTTTAGTAGCATTTTATGTGTAAATATGTGCTAGAAGATTTATATAGGAGTTACTACCACGTAATACTAAAGCTGCTATTCCAAAAATATTCTAAAATTTTTACATAGTTTCTTTGGCTTGCATCATCTCCAATTCTCTACGGACTGCGATAAGTCGACGAGTCGCCCAAACGTCAAGAGCACGACCCTGTTACTCTGCCTCCGGCCACGCGTCCAGCATTTGGAAAAGAGTGATTACAGCTGATGCTCCATCACCCCCTTGCGCGTTTTCAAAAAAACTATTTAAAAAAAAACTATAACTTTTGAACGGTGTATCTGATTTATGAAAGAAGTTGGTACCATATAATACTAAACTTGCTACTCCAAAATAAACTAAAGTTCTTACATGGTATGCACATCGATTGTTACTACGAGGGAATACAATAAATTTTTATATAGTATTTACATAAAGATACTAACCCCTAAAGAGAGTATAGAACCAAAACAAGATAAGCTGTAATCTAGAGGGATAAATTATTAAAATAAACATTGCATAAGCTGTCAATTAGAGAATGCAAGTTATTATAAGACACATTACAAAAAGCCAGGCAACCTGACATGTTGCCAGCTAGGGGCATTTATTAAAAAATAAGGGTAGCGATGCAAAACAAGACAAGCAGCAACCTGGGGGCAAATTATTAGAACAAGCATTGCATAAGCTGCCAACAAGTCATTATAAAACCCACAATATAAGCCGAAAAATATGACTAGCTAAAAATCGGAGGGACGTGAAAAAACAAGAGTAGCAACACAAAATAAGGTAAGCTGCACCCTGAGAGGCAAATTTTTAGAAGAAGCATTGCATGAGATGCCAACTTAGAGGGTAAGTTATTATACAACTAATATGTATGATTTAGGAATGCATTCGAACCTAAAAGGATGACTGAGAACTGAAACTAAAAAAAACACTAAAAAACATAACAAAAAAACTGAAACTAAAAAACACTAGAAAAAAACATGACTGAAAACTAAAACTAGGAGGCAAATTCTTCTGTGGTAATTTATGTGTGCAATGGCTACTCTTCTGTAACAACTTATATATTATAGATGAGACAACAAATCTACAAGATTTAGGAAGACATTCTAACCTAAAAGGGTGACTGAAATCTGAAACTAAAAAAAACTTAAAATGAAAAATGATTTTTTTTTTGAAAAAATACTTGATTGAAAACTAAAACTACAAAATCATTAAAAAAACATGACCGATAACTGGAACTAAAAAAAAACTTGACTGAAAACTTAAATTGAGGGCAAATTCTTTTGTGGCAACTTATATGTGTAATGGCTACCCTTTTGTAATAACTTATATATTATAGGTGAGGCAACTAATATGTAGGATTTAGGAAGATATTCGAACCTAAAAAGCTGACTGAAAATCGAAACTAATTTTTAAAAAAAAAACATGACTGAAAACTGAAACTGAAAAAACTGAAAACTGAAACTCTGAAACTGAAAGCGAACTAAAAAGAAACTCAAAGCAAAATGATAAAACTGAACCTCTAACACTGAAAAAAAGAAGAACTCACCAAAACACTTAAATACCTACCAATTATGGGAGGTGAAGCACTGAAATAGCTACCTAATAATGAAACTGAAAAAGTAGAAGGGGCATTGATACACTACAGGATTCCTGGATAAACAGTGCAACTTGCAAAAATAACAACAGTAGAATGGTTCTTGGGAAAAAGTAGTAACTATAAAATGATCCTGATTCATAGCAACATTCATGGAGTAATGTGACAATCTAGAAGAATGATGCACAGAATGATTCTCGGAACAACGTAGCAGAAGAAGGCCCCGAATTCTACCGCACAAAACTCCTCGGGTAATTTGGCTGCAACACCAGTGGACAATTTCAGATGCTAAAGCAATCAGATTCTTGGGATGGCTGGAATACTGTGCCTGTTGAGAACTTGCAAGACAATGCTCAATGGAAAGAGACAACTGATTCTGCTAACAAGGACCGGTAATCAGATGGATGGGATGGCTGAAGGAGCCGTGGATGGCACCTGCAGGAGCCGCAACTACGTCAGAGCGGATGCAGAAAAGGAGAAGCGATTAATACGCGCGACGGAGAGAGGGGATGCCTTCAACGACAGTCGAAGCAGCTCCTCTGTCGTCGTCCACCACAACCTGGTGAACGAGCCGTTGATGGCTGATGCAGAAGCCCAACCACGATGGGGGGCAGATGCGGGAAGAAGAAGGGATTTGGACGCGGGGCGAAGAGAGGGCAGACCTTGGACGACAAATCGGAGCAGTTCCTCCGCCGTCGCCCGCAGCAACCTGCCCCACCCACCGCTCGCTGCTCGGCTTCCGACAGCTACGTCGCCGGATTCTGCGGCCGGCTGCGCTGCCGAACGGAAAGGAGGAGGAGGCTGAAACGGAAAGGATGAGAAAGGCCGCATGAAGGCGTGGAGTAACTATTGGGCCGGGCTCGTTTCAGACGCGTCGCGCGGTCGCCGACGAGCGCGACCAGTCGCGAATTAGACTTTGCACTTCGTCTTGGTCCAGGATGCGGCCACTGGGCCCCTAATCATCTTGCATGGCCATATTTGCAGCTGGGAAAGCCCACTAACTTATCCGACCCACTTTCTTCTCTGCTCCTCGATGGAAGCCCAACATTACTGGTTTCCCAAAGCAGCGGGAGCCCAGCAACAAATAGATTCAACAGACTTGTACGGTCAGCTAAACGGGATCGCTGTCGACGGCGCCACGCGCTGCCGGGACAGGGATCAGGCACGGCATGCCATGCAGCACCGACGGAGGGGGGAGGGCGACCGCGCGCCGCAGATATTTCTGGCGGACCGACCGGCTGTGAGGAACAAGCAGCGGGGATGGAGAATCGGAGGAGAAGAAGAACAGGAAGAACGAGTACGGAGGAGTTCTTAGTATTAGGATAACAGGTTTGTGTTGACTTCTAAAAGTGCTCTCCACCTCTCTGTCGCTCAGCTTAAGTAGTTACAGAACCGCGCGTGCAAGCGCCTACATGGCTCATTCACTACCCATGTATCTTGGGTTCGCCTTCCTGCGCCTCGGCCTCTTGGGCCGGCCTTCACCCTCTCTGTCCTCGTCAGTTGCCGGAGAAGCAGGTGAGTCGCTGACACCGGCCGGGTGCCGCTTGGTCGGTCTCGGCAGGCCGCTCCATTGCCCGGTTTGGCCCAGCAGTCCATTTCGCGGCCACGGGGGGGACGTCGTCGGAATCTGACCGAGACCAGTGACCACTCCACTCCACCGTTTTCCTGATGTGGCGAGACCTGCTAGCTATCACGCGGCCCGACAGCGACAAGAATGGCGATCCAGCACATTGCATCTTAGGCCGCGTTTAGTTCGTGAAATTTGGAAATTTGGCCATCAGAAGACTTTCGTTTTATTTGATAATTAGTGTTTAATCATGGACCAATTAGGCTTAAAACGTTCGTCTCGCGATTTCCAACCAAACCGTGCAATTAGTTTTTTTTCCGCTCATATTTTATACGCCCGCATCGCGTGTCGCAAAGATTCGATGTGATATATTCTTTGTAACACTTTTTGAGAATTTTTTTGGAAAACTTTTTGAGAAGTAAACAGGGCCGTACGTATTTGGTGCGGCGGCAGCCCATTGATTTCGACGGAGCCATCTGCAGCTGCCGCAAGTGGCGAAACAGCGTCGCAACGGCAGGCGGCACACGGCGGGCAGAAACGGAACGTACGCGCCTGTTCCGTTGTTTTCTTTCTTCGTAGCAGCCGATCCGGCGGGTAAAGCTAACGATGGGCTCGCTCGCGGGTGATGGCTGATTCCGTGTTGGAAGCGTGTTTAACATTTCATCTGAGGCTTTCCGAACAGATTAATTAAATTAAACTAGACTACTAGAGGCAGTAGTTTGGAGTGCGACGTACGGCTGGCACGTGCCATTTTGGCCAGGCCAGGAGCGGGTTTTGTTCTGTCATGATCATGCAAAACCAAAAGAGAAGATAAGCATGATCGTTCCAAATCAAGAATTCAAGTCAAGGACGGGACTAGTTTTAACCATCAGGATCAGAGAGTACACACACGTCATTTCCCCATTTTGTTTCCACTTTGCGTGCGTGTTCTCGTGCATGCTGCATTTTTTCGGGAGTATGCATTACCTCGTGCTGAATAGCTGCTGCGCTGATGAACAGAGGTACTCGGCGTCTCGGCCCCACTCCCGATGTACGTTGAGGGTTTTAAAGCTATCTCCAACGAAAACACCCAAAAAAAACAAGATATATTTATCCTTTGAGTAGCGCTACAGGCAAAAGGTTCAATACCTATTCGACATTTTCTCCAACAACAAGACCCAAAAGATAATCACTTCTGCAAATAAGTTTTCAAGAGAGAGGATGCCCATATTTAGGTTGTGCCTCTCAGACAACCCAAAATAAGTCTCCCCGTATAGGTACTCTATTGAAGGCTAATTTTAAATCTTTTACTATCCATTTTAGATTTAAGTGTCCATATAAGTTCTTTGTTGAAGACAGTCTAATATGTCTATGATACAGTTGGTAGGAGAAAACACAGATCAAATCAAATAATTTTTTAGGTGAAAATAGCTGCACTGGAATCCTGTTATTATTGTGAGCTAGTAAAGCACAATTTGCATATGGTATCTGTTTCCTCTATTTCTCGGGAAAGTCTGAGATACGGCTAATTACTGGGAATAAATCCGAGCCCGATCAGGACTTCTGGCAGTATTCTACACTGATTATTTCTTTTTTTCTTTTGAATACACAAAAGATTTACATATCATTATATTAAAAAGAAGAGTTTAAAGAAACTTACAACGCGCTTCTATCGAGCGCAAAGGAGATGACCTCAATATTACATAAAAAGAAACACGCTGGTTATTTCTACTGTTATTCTAAATTGTTCGTCGCCACTCTACACTATTTGCCACTATTCAAACACTGTTACACACTGTTTCTTCTACCTGTTCGTGAACGCCTATTCCACTGCTGCCCGAGCGTCTTTGCTGCTCACGCGTCTTTTACTGCTCACAAACCGGCGCAGAAGCGCGACCAGCCGTGCTAGTACCAAGTTATCGCTGGTTGGATACTTTCCTTCTCAGAATAATGCTCGTGATCAGAGATAGAGGAGAGAGATCAGTGGTGTGGACACAGATTTTCCTGTTCGATAAGAAGTAGACAGAGAAATAAAAAGTTTTAAAAGATGCACGGACATAGAGAAGCTTGAAGCACGGAAAACGTGATCAATTTTTTAAAAGGAAAACGTACCTTTTATCAAACGAGAAACCGAGATATATAATAGTAGTATATTATTTTTATAGACTAAGGAAGGTACTTTGGAGCCTTTCTGTTGATCTGCTGCTATCTAAACAGAGGATCCGAGCTATAATTGGTGAGTCCTTTTACTTTTTGTAAAAGATAATGCATGTTGCAGATCAGCTCAATGTCTTGGCTCTTGGCGAATCAAACAAGATTTATGCTTTGTTGATGCATATGTGCATCCGCTTTGACACATGTAGATTAAGATGAATACATACGCATGCGTATCTAAATAATGACTTAAGTGGTAAATGTGGTTGTCACTACTGGTCCCCGTTGTCTAATTTGGATTTCTTCGGGTCTCCTTTATTAGGGAAAGCATGCTGTGTTACGTTGAGAATCTTCTTTTTTTTCTCACTCAGATAAATGTGAGGGCAAGTCTAGATCCTTAAATTCAATTCATTCTAATAATTACAATTTAGACATAGATTAATTATACTAATATAGTTATATATGAAATATATTTGTATATTTATTGTTAGCCATACGAGGGACAATACTTATACGTTGCATTTTTGTTGTAGGGAAGTGAGTTAAAGAGTGTGCTATAAGTTGGAGAGTAGAATTATAGCATAGTGATCTATAGAATTCATTTTCATCTCCTACCCTATGAATTTGAGACATGCTTATTTGTAAGCTTGAAAAAATTATGGAATGACAAATTTCAAATCAAATAGTCTAATCTATTAAGTAAATTTTAATTCCTCCAAAATGAAGGATGTAAACGGCCCTGAGTGTATTTCGTTACGTCTCGGGCTTTTTCTGTTCTTCTCAGAATAATGCTCGTTATCAGCACAACAAAGTAATAATGATCCACGAGACAGAGAGGGAGAGAGATCAGTGGTGCGGACACAGATTTTCCTGTTCGATAAGAAGTAGACAGAGAAATAAAATGTTTTAAAAGATGCACGGACATAGAGAAGCTTGAAGCACGGAAAACGTAATCAGTTTTTTAAAACGAAAAACGTACCGTTTATCAAACGAGAAACCGATATATATATATATATATATATATATATATATATATATATATATATATATATATATATATATATATATATATATATATATATATATGCCGTGCCATTTTATGCATATTTGCGTACTAAATAAGGAAGGAGTTTTGGAGCCTTTTGTTGATCTGCTGCTATCTAAACAGAGGACCCGCTATAATTGGTGATGGTGACTCCTTTTGCTTTTTTGTAAAAGATAATGCATGTTGCAGATCAGCTCCATCTCTTGGCTCTTGGCGAATCAAGCAAGATTTAAGTGGTAAATGTGTTATGTTGTCACTACTAGTGGACGCTGTCTGTTTTGAATTTCTTTGGGTCTCCTTTATTCGGGGAAGCATGCTGTATTTCGTTGAGAACCTTCTCTCTCTTTTTTTCACTTGATAAATGTAAGTGTATTACATTACATCTTACGTGTTGTTTGGTTCGTTGAATAATGAATAGTAATGCAAATGGAAATGAAATCCGATCAGCGTCGTATCTGTTGTCATAATGTCCAAAGCTTTGATTCCTTTACGTTTGTGTTACTGATTCTATAATCAAACAACTCAGTTGAATGGCAGATGCTCCCTCTACAGTTGCCCCATTCGTTTGGCTAATAAGTCATGACTGAAAGTACTGTTTGTTAATTTATTGTGAGAGAAAAATACTATTTGTTGACTGAAAAAATACGACTTATAAGCCAAACGAATAGGGCGAATGTCCCGCTCGCATTTAATGGCCAGAAATCGTTAACATGAACATAACAAGCGACTGGGATACAAGATACCCCTTTGCCCCTTTGGACTTGAGCTATAATAAACATCCTTAACGTGTATACAGTAGAATATATAGTGCAAATCACGTATTGGATGGAGACATGAAAACCAATTCGAAAATATACTTCAATAGTTCAATCATCTAAAAAAATTGTAACGATGCACTTCCATAGCGCGTTTATATATGTACTTTGTTGTAGAAGATGCTATGGAAACCTAATGTAGAAAAAAATGATGCGAAAATTGGTCAAATAAAGCCCTGTTTGGCATGGCTCCAGCTCTGGGTAAAGCTGCTCCACTCCAAAACTCCAGGTAGAGCCAGCTCCACTCCAGAACTCCAAAACTAAAATATGGTGTTTGGCTAGATGGGTGCTCTCAGCTCCAAAAAAACCGATTCCAGTGTGAATTGCCATTGTTGTCCCCCAATTCAAGTCCCACTTGTCATCCTCTCTACCCCATCTTCTTCTTCAGAAGTCTCCTGTGTTTAGCTTAGATGAAATCGTGATGGCACCATTGCTGCTGCAACGTGTACTTTGCTCATAGCTTGATTCATTACGTACGTGCCTCTATCTTATAGCATATCCCTATCTATCCTGTATGAAGATCGTATCTATGTCTGGCCATATTTCTCCGGGAAGGTGAGTATCTGCGGCTACAGGTACTTTCCATGGTAGATGAGACTGGACATGGCCCTGTACGTGGCCTGGGTCATGTAGATCCCGTCCCAGCTCAGGTACACCGCCGGCTCCACGCACGCCGTCGCCCCCGCAAAACCACGCATCCGCCGCCAGTCAAAGTTGTACTCGCTGCCGCCGCCGCAGCAGGCCTTGCGCGTGCTCGCCACGTCGAAGCCCAGCAAGGAGGCGTTGTGGAGGAGCGCGAGGAAGGAGTCGCGCCCCCTGGACGCGACGCTCATAGATTCCGCCACCTCTCGCTGCGCAGCATGAAGTTGTGCTTAAGCGGCGGCGATTCAAGCACCGGAGAGCACCCGCGCGTCGTAGTCCGCCGGCGGTGGAGGGAGGCAGCGGCGAGCTGGCGCGTGAAGAAGGCACGGCCGCCTGCCGGCGAAGGCGCGCCCGATGGGGCCGTGGCATGGCCGCCGGCCGGACGTGAGGGAGGGGCCCGATGAGAAGCAACGACGGCAGGAGGAAGTCACAACGCGCGGGTTCGCAAGAAAAGAAAACGAATCGTTTTTTTTGTGTAACGAGTGGCATTGGTGGGTAATTACCCACCAACTCCACGAGGAGGTTCAAGAAAGGGGTTTTGAAGCAGCAAAAGAGGTGCTCTAAAACTCCACCCCCATTTGTACCACAACTCTATGGAGTTGGCAGCTCCATGGAGTTTTGGAGTTGATGTGTTTGGCTGGATTTTTTTGCTAGAGTTGGTGGAGTTGTGGAGTGGAGCCATGCTAAACAGGCTCTAAATTTTCACATTATACTTTTTATGTAATAGATGTTAGTGCTCTTTTACATAAAATTGGTCTAAGTTAAAAAAATTTCTAGAAATTAATTTATTGAGGGAGAGAGTATATCAGAGGGGCTTCGCCGGTGGAATAAAGCGAAGTCTACTACCCCGCTTCCAATCATTACCACTGGAATTTATAAGTGATCAGTCTAATTTTAGTCACTACCACCGGATCAGCGAGACAAAAAAAGAAGTGCAAAGCAGAAATTTTATCACAAATTTTTTGAGCAAGAACAAAATTTTATTTCCTTCACGTTTTCACACCATGTATTTTACAATGTGCACATAATTAAGTATAAAAGTACAAAGAGAAAAAGGGAGGAAAACAAACGCGTGCGAGTGACCCTCATCCGTACCTACACTATCACTGCACATAAAAGAAGTTGAAAACTACGCCATCCTTGGAGCTCTGGCACGTGTGAGTAGCTTCAAGTTTTCCAAGTGTTTTCACGACGATGTTACAAAAATAGATTAGAATATCGCATACATCGTAATAGTTGTACACGTATGTTCAAACGTTTGTTCCAAATGTTTAATCTGTTTTTTTAGGCGTATGTTGCAAGTGTGTATGTTTCGATGTTGCATATATTTCACACATATGTTGCAATTATTTTATATGGATGTTGCGTATGTTTTACAATGATTTTTAAGTGTTTCTGTAAGTGTTTCTGTAAGTGTTTCTTGCAAGTGTTGCATCTGAATGTTTCAGAAATAGATTGGGTGTTGCATCTCCCACCTTGCTTTCTGCTACCTCGCCTCGCTGTCTCCTCCTTAGAGCAAGTATTATGGTTCAGCCGGCTGCCGGCTGGATAAACGCCAGCGTGGACAACATTTAATGCAGCAGCAACATTGACACAACACATGCAGCCAACCAACGGTGAGTGCAGCAGTAGCGCAGCCAATGAAACTGCATGCGCGCGCATCCACCGGCTTTCAGTCGACGTTTAGCTAGCCGCCCGCTCCACTCTCTCTCTCCTTTTCTCTCTCCGCCAGCAGTGATTTTTCTGACGTGGCTGTGCTCCCCGCCGGCCTTGCTGGCTCCATAATACTTGCTCTTACAGCATCGGCTAGGCATCTGCCGCCCTCTCTTCCTCTCCTCGATGCTGATGGCGTTCGGGGCGACACGTGCCCGCGTGGACACGTGAAACGATGCAGCAAACGATGGCATGACGCGAGGGAACGGTCCGGCTGATGCAAGTGGGTGACGCAAGACAGTGTGTAATGGTCTATAATAATAATTTACTGGAGGCGGTCAGCGGACATGAAAGGTCGTGCAGGCCGTGCACGCTGTCAACTGACGGAGTCGTCCGATACTTAGACCAGCGTCCGAACGCTAATAACTCTCAACGCCCCGTTCATTTGGGCTGGTTTGGTTTATAAGCTATGACTAAAAGTACTCTTGTCTAATTTGATATAAGAAAAAAATACTATTTATTGATTGATAAATCATGACTTATAAGCTGAATACGACCAAAACGAACAGGTTGTTGCCACCGGAATTTATAGTCTAATTTCTGTCACTACCACCGGATTAGTAACGAGACAAAAAAAAGAAGAAGTGCAAAGCAGAAACTTTTATCGCAATTTTTTAGCAAGAACAAAATTTATTTCCTTCACGTTTTTATAGCATGTAGTACTTTACAATGTGCACATAATTAAGTATCAAAGTACAAAGAGAAAAATGATGGAAAACAAATGCGTGCGAGTGATCCACATCCGTACCCACACTATCACTGCCCATAAAAGAAGTTGAAAACTACGCCATCCTTGGAGCTCTGGCACGTGTGAGTAGCTCCAAAGCTTTGGCAAAAAAGAAGTGCACTGTGTAGCACTAGTTGTGCTCTATAGTGTTGTGCTACCTATAGCCTTGACACCGCCATGATGTGCGCCACCGGCTGCTCCTCGCGGCGACCGCCGACCGTCGTCGAGGAGGTCGTCGTCTTCCCCTTCGGCTTCTGCGCCGGTACGGTGGGCGCCAGCTTCCGTGCCGCCTGCCGGAGCTTGACCTTCTCAACCTTTCCGAGCGCGTTCCTAGGTAGCGCTCCGACGACCTCCACCTTCTTGGGAACCATGAAGCGCGCCATGCGCTTCTCGCAGAACGCGAGCACGTCGTCCTCGCTGAGTTCGGCAGCGTTGTTCCTGGGTACGACAAAAGCGCAGGGCGTCTCGCCCCAGCGGGGGTGCGGCATCGCCACCACCGCCGCGTCGGCCACTGCCGGGTGGCGGAACAGCACCTCCTCCACCTCCTTGCTGCAGATGTTCTCCCCGCCGCTGATGATCACGTCCTTTGACCGGTCCTTGATCTCGATGTAGCCGTCCTGGTGCACGACGCCAACGTCGCCGGTGAGGAACCAGCCGCCCCTGAAGGCGTTGTCGTTCGCCTCCGGGTTGTTGAGGTAGCCCTTCATGACGCCGTTGCCCCGCAGGACGATCTCCCCGACGGTCTTGCCGTCGCGGGGCACGCTGACCATGGTGTCGGCGTTCTTGACATCGGCGTCGGCGAGGGACAGGACGCTGACCCCTGGCGCGCCTTTGAGGCGCGCGCGCTCCGGGAGCGGGAGGCGGTCCCACTGGTCCCGCCACTCGCACGCGAGCGCAGGCCCCGTCGCCTCCGTGAGGCCGTAGGCGTGGGTGACCTTGAAGCCGATCCGCTCGACGCGCTCCAGCAGCGCAGCCGCTGGCGGCGCGCCGCCGGTGAGGACGTGCACGGGGTTTCGAGCTGCCTGGTGGCGCCGTCGCCCTCGAGGAGGATGCTGAAGACGACGGGCGCGCAGCACATGTGGGTGACGCGGTGGCGCGCGATGGTGCGGTAGATGTCGGCGGGGCGCGCGTCGCGGATGCAGACGTTGACGCCGCCTCGCGCCGCCATGCCCCAGGTGAAGGTCCAGCCGTTGCAGTGGAACATGGGGAGCGTCCAGAGGTAGACGGACTCGGTGGTCACCCCCCACTGCAGCAGCAGGCTGGTGGTGCTCAGGTACGCCCCGCGGTGGCTGTAGACGACGCCCTTGGGCGCGGACGTGGTGCCGGAGGTGTAGTTGAGCGTGACGGCGTCCCACTCATCTTCGAGCGGCGGGAGCTCCGCGTCGGGGTCGCCGTGCGCGACAAGCGCCTCGTACTCGAGCTCTCCGAGGCGGGCCCCCGTAGGCGAGTCAATGTCATCGATGTCGGCAACGAGCAGGACGGCGGGCGTGCCGTCGGCGGCGAGGAGGCGGAGCGCGTCGCTGGCGAGGCGCACGTAGTCGTAGTCGACAAAGAAGAGCTTTGCCCCCGAGTGACGCAGGATGGTGGCGACGGCGCCGGCGTCGAGGCGCGTGTTGATGGTGTTGAGCACGGCGCCGGCCATGGGCACGGCGAAGTGCATCTCGTACATGGCCGGCACGTTGGGCGCGAGCACGGAGATGACGTCGCCCTGCGGACGCCGAGGGACAGGAGCGTGGACGCGAGGCGGCGGCAGCGCTGGTACGTCTGGCGCCAGGTGAAGCGGACGCGCCCGTAGATGACGGACGCGCGGTCGCCGTAGACGGCATTGGCGCGCGGCAGGAACCCCACGGGGCTCAGCGGCACGTAGTTGGCCGGGCGCTTGGGCAGCTGGTCCATGGCTAGCTCGTCACTCGCTCGCTGCTCAGCGTGCACCGTGCAAGGAGGGCGGCGAGGGGAGATGGAGGATGTGTGTGGTTACTGCTGATGCGAGGTGAGAGGTGGCGAGGGGAGTGAGCTGCTGTTACGGCCGTGAAGGATGCCGGATGGGTGGTTTATATAGGCGCGTTGGAAGGTGGGACCCAGCTCTCCTGCCCCTACTGCAGCTGGCTGCAGTGGGTGTAGACGTGTAGTACACGGTTGTCTGTCTGGGAGAAAACGGAGATTTCCGGGGGCGGGAGGCCCATTACAAGTAAATGTTGTGTTTAGTTTGTGAATTTTGGAAATTTGTCTAGTATAGTATTTTCGTTTTTATTTAGTAAGTAGTGTTTAATTATAGACTAATTAGGCTTAAAACGTTTGTCTCGGAATTTTCAACTAAACCGTACAATTAGTTTTTTTCATCTACATTTAATGCTCTATGGACGTATTGCAAGATTTGATGTGATGGCTCTTCGCAAAGACTTATTGGGAATTTTTTTTGAACTAAACAAGGCAGCGTTTAGTTCGGCCCGGATTCGGCGCCACGAATCCTAGGTACTCGTAGCTTGACACTTGTTGTGTGTCTTGTAGCGTTTTGTTTTTATTTGGTAATAATTAGACTCAAAACGTTCGTCTCGTAAAGTACAACCAAACTGTGTAATTAGTTTTTGATTTCGTCAACGTTTAGTACTTCATGCATGTACCGTAAGTTTAATGTGATGGGAAATCTTCTTTTTATATAGTGCCAAATTCTGAAATTTGGGACAAACTAACATGGCCCAAGCAAAGTGAAAACGCGGCGTCTTGACCACATGTTCCTTTGCCTCCTGGCTCCTGCGCACGATTTTTCACACTCCATCTGTAGCGATCCTACCCGCTTGTTATTTGCTCTCGTTCGATCGGTGGGCCGGGGAGGCGACCTGTCCCCCGTTGCTGTTGCTGGTGCGGTTTCGGGGTTGGGTTGGGTTCCCGGCAAAGAGCAGAGCCGCAGAGGAGACGGCAAATCGACGTGCCATGGCCCGTCGAGAGCTTGTGGCGAGCGCAAAACCATCGACCATCGGCCGTTGAATTAGAGCCACGCCATTGGTTTCATGAGCGCTACCAGGATTGACAGATAGTGCTGGTACACTGGGATGATAATCTTCAGTTGCTTTCGAATGGATTGCATCTAGAAAACAGAACTTTCATTCCATCTCTATTTTTACCTTTAGTACCGGTATTTTTGTGTTTGGGATTAAAGGAACTATTAGTCCCGGTTGTATCCTCAAATAAGGATACAAAGTTCCTATCCCAAATGTGTAGCGACGGCAGGCAACAATTAGTCCCGGTTATAGCCCAGTCCTTTAGTCCCGGCTGGACCCTCCAATCGGGAATAAATCTTTACTCCCGGCTTGAGGCTCCAGCCGGGACTAAAGGATGACCTTTAGTCCTGGCTCTGGGCTATAACCGGAATAAAATCTTTCTTGATAAAATAATATAGTCGCGCTGGACAAAAAAAAGGGGCAGCCAGGCATTAAACCCACGACCTCATAGCCAAGGTCCAAACCGCAGCGCACTAGCTAGCCATCTGAACTAAGTCACTTTCTCGAGAAGAAAGCACCCAAACATTTATTTAATAAGAGAAAAGACCATTTAATTGATTATATTCTTTTGTTAACTATACTTTGAATTTTCTGGTCCATATGCTTTCTAGTGCCTGATTGATTTCATAATTTTTATCAGGGTTTCAAATGCCCAGTGTGAAGCCACCACCAAGTTCGAGATTTTTCTGAATTGGTTTGGTAAATTTTTCACTTTAATTGAATTTCTACGTGACTTTACCGATTAATTATACGTTGAACTGAGTCCACCCCTGAAAAGATCCGGAATGGTGCCAAACTTTGCCAAATGGTCTCCTGTGCCCTAGGAGACAAATATTTGTGGAGGTTGATGCAAAATTATATTGTTTTGAATATGTAATTCGCCGTATTTCGTCTCACACGGCACAAAGAAAAATGTAATAATAAAAATAATCATCAGAAAAACCTAAGATGTTGTGTGGGACCATATTTTGGGTGTAAATGACTGCCAAATTTTTTTTAAGCCATTTCGACATAGGCGGAGTCGACGTGCTTCACAGAGGTATATAGAACCTTTCGTCGAACCCTATCTATACACCTAGGTTCTCTGGGATTCTGAGGTCCATGTGCTTTCTAGTGCCGGATTGGGCTCAAACTTTTTCTCAAGACTTCAAATGCCTTATGTGTAGCCACCACCAAGTTTGAGATTTTTCTGAGGTGGTTTGGTACTTTTTTCACTCTAATTGAATTTTCGCGCGAATTCACCGATTAATTATACATTGAACTGGGTCCACCCCTAAATGATCTGGAATGGTGTCAAACTTTGCCAAATGGTCTATTGTGCCCTAGGAGACAAATATTTGTGGAGGTTGATGCAAAATTATATTGTTTTCAATATGTAATTCACCGTATTTCGTCTCACGCAGCACAAAGAAAAATGTAATAATAAAAATAATTATCAGAAAAATCTAAGATCTTGTGTGGGGCCATATTTTGGGTGTAAATGACTGCCAAAAAGATTTCAAGCCATTTCGACATAGGCGGAGTCAACGTGCTTCACAGAGGTATATAAAACCTTTTGTCCAACCCTATCTATACACCTAGGTTCTCTGGAACTGTGAAGTCCATTTGCTTTCTAGTGCCGGATTGGTCTCAAACTTTTTCTCAAGACTACAAATGCCCTGTGTGTAGCCACCATCAAGTTTGAGATTTTTCTGAGGTGGTTTGGTACTTTTTTAACTTTAATTGAATTTCCGCCCGAACTCACCGATTAATTATACAATGATTAATGAAGAACCTAAGGATTTACGTTACAATTACGTGAAAACTAATTTCCTGTCGAAAACCAATAAATTTAATAATTTCAATGAAAGTCTACATTTTTGCATTAACGAAAATAGTGAGTATTAGTTGCATTATGTTCAACATTTATAATAAAAAACACAATAGTTTAGGTCACATATTTTTTTTGTGCTTGATAAATGAAAGTAAAGTTTATTACTTTTTCTAAAAAATTTATGCCTAGTATTGAATTTATCACAAAATAATAAGACTTAAACATTTAAATACAAAACATATATAAAATAAACTGATCTACTTAAAAGTTGGCGGAAATGAAAATGTAGCCCACCTTTAGTCCGGCTCCTGCCACCAGCTGGGACTAAATGTGGGCTACATTTGGCGGCCCACCAAAAAATCCTTTAGTCCCGGCTCCTTCCAATAGCCGGGACTAAAGGTCCCCCCTTTAGTCCTGGCTGGTGGCAGGAGCCGGGACTAAAGGTCCCCCCTTTAGTCCCGGCTGGTGGCGGGAGCCGGGACTATAGGTGCTTTAGTCCCGGGCGGTGGATGGAGTCGGGACTAAAGGTCCCTCTCCTATATACCTCCGCCTCCCTTCTCTTTTCTCCTCATCGATCGTCTTAGTCTTGGTAGCGTCCCTAGAGCTCCGTCGCCGCCGATTCGCCTCCCGGCCACCCCGACGCCGCCTTCCTCACCAGAGGGGCACCCCGAGGCTCGCCCACCTCGTCGGAGTAGCCCGACGCCGCGTGCCCTCACCGAGGAGCCCCCTGGCCGCCCCTAACGCCCAGCAAGGCCACGCCGTCGCCGATTCGCCTTCCCGGCCACCCCGACGCCGCCTTCCTCACGAGAGGGCACCCCACCGCCCGCCCACCTCGCGGAGTAGCCCCAACGCCACCCCCTCAAGGAGGAGCCTCTGCTGCCCCGGCCACAGTGCACCAGGCCGCCACCGATTTCGCTTTCCCGCCACCTGGCCCGACCTTTCTTCTCACCGGAGGCATCCCGACGCCCACCCACCTCCTCACGGAGTAGCCCCGACAACGCCACGCCGCCCAGAGCCCCCCATGCCTCGATCCAGTAGCCACATGTCCACCACCGCCCGTCGCCAACACTCCATTAATTCTAAACCGCCGGTATATATATATTATATTTATGAATTATATTAACGAAATGTGTATTAATGTATATATGTATGAAATTATATATGTATGAAATTATGTATGTATGAAATGTATATATATATATATCAATTAATGTATATATGTACGAAATTAATGCGTGTGTATATATATATATATCAATTAATCTATACATGTATAATTTTACCTTAGGAAAAAAATCAATTGTGTTATATTCTGATACCATGTGGCCTATACCCTAAACCCTAAACCACCCTAAACCCTAAACCCTAAACCACCCTAAACCACCCTAAACCCTCCCCGGCCACCGACGCTGGCCGGCCGCCCCGCGCAGGCACCACCTCCCCGAAATATGTATGAAATGTCTATAAAACCCTAATTGCATAATTATTGTTTTATAATTGTTTAGGCTCGATCTCTATGGCCGACCCGAGAGACGATGACCTGGAGGCGGAAATGATGGATATTATCAACGTCGGCGCTGAACATTGTGTCGATGTTGATAATGACCAGCAGGAAGACGACGGGAGTCAATACTTGAATCTCGATCATATTGTTGAGGAAGTTGTTCATGAAGATAATTCCGGCGAGGTATATATTTCTCAATATCTAGCTCTCATTTATTTATTATGCATACATGTAGCCCACTGGATCGACCTTCGTTTTATAATACTTTTTGTGTTTCTATGCGTACATAGCCGTCTGGATCGACGACGACGACGGGGAACACAAAGAATGTTCGAGGGGCCAAAAAGCCGTTGGAAGGCCGCTACATCATCTCAGAATTCAACGTGGCTATAGGCAAACCACTAGGACAATATGCACAGAAATTCATGTACCACTGTGGGTACCTTGTAAGGGACCAGCTTCCGATCAATGTCCGTGAATGGAAAAAAATAACAATGCTCCTCATATTAGTTATGTCTCTGATAAGGACAAAGAGCTGATTTGGCAAGATGTTCTTGCACATTTCACGCTCCAAACAGATGATTATCATGAAGACATCACCCACGAAAGGTTGACGAAGCGAGTTAGGCACTGGACAATGAAGAAGATGGCCACCCAATTCCAATCTTGGAAGAAGCAGCTGTACAAATCATACGTCAAGAAGAACAAGACTCCAAATTGGAATGATAAGGGCCCAATCGCGAAGGCAAGGCCCTCTTGGGAGGAATTTATACAAGACAAGACATCGAATATAGGGTGCGGAACAGGCGAGAAGGAACCAAGAGAATTCGGCACAAAAGCAATACCACCATAACATGGGATCGGTGGCTACGCGACTTCCGTTCCCAAGTGGCAAAAAATAGAAGCGCACCTTATTGCTAAGGAGGTCGTACCTAAATCAACACCGTGGCCTAAACGCACAAAGCATTGGTTTTTTAGGTCATAGGGAGGATTGGACCCGATCACCGGGAAGCTCGTCCATGGCACAAAACTCGAAAAGAGCAACGAGAAAGTTGATTCAAATTCTAAAAGCTAGAGATAGTGGACTATTACGCCCAACAGAGAGAAAGATGAACGATATATTCCATCGGGACGGCCGAGCATTGTGGACGAACTAGAGGCAAAGGGGCCGTTCCGTGGGTGCAAGGTTTCCACTGAATGGATCGATTAAATGTGAAGCCGCCAGAGACGGAAGGATGAGGAGGCGAGAGGATCCGCATCTTGCAACAATATGTTATTGAGTCACGGGAGCGCGGTGCTTGAATCACAAAAGCGAAAAAAGAAATGCAAGCGAAAATGCAAGAGGAAGTCGCAAGGCAAGTGCAAATACAATTGAGTGCCCACGGATTACAACAGCTCCGGAATCAACATTAGCCCCCCCGATCAGTTGAGAAGCAGTTGTGTGCTTCTACGGAGCTGCCTGATGCCATAAAAGATGCAGAGCTGCGCTTCCCCATGGATGACGTCACTAAACCTTTTACATCATGTGAGCTGCACATTCCAAAAGATAATGGCACAGTGAAGGTGGCTATTGGTGTTGTAAACCCTATCGACCATACCAAGACACCAAGAATCCATGGGACAGTAGTACCAGCTGGATATGCTACCGTCTCGGTGGATAAAGCTATTGAAGGTTTTAGCGTTGTGCCTCTTGACATTCATGGAGGTGATGGGGAGAAGACCGTGGGAGAAGCAGAGAAGTCATTCATTGCATGGCGCAAGCGCTACATCAATATTCCCGGGAAGCCGTTGACGCACAATAGGTACGGATGAAAGTGAACGAAACGATTTTTTTTATCAATTTTATATTGCCTCTTAAATAACAATTGACTCATTGTCTTCTATACGCACACAGCAGGGCCTCCCCCAACCTAAGTCCAATAGTAAAGAGGAGTTAGATGATGCGGTTAAAAAAACCGTCGAAGCATTCTTCTCAGGCATAGGAAAGAGGAAGCAGCAGGAGCAGAAGCACTTCCACCTACCTCCAGCTAAACTAAGACGGATGGTGGAAGCTGAGCAGAAAAAGAGGCGGCAATCTCGTAAGCCCTCGGCACCATCAGACTTTGACCACACTCTTAGCAAGATAATCAAGAAAGCTGCTAAAGCAGGGAAAACTGTTGCACAACTCGGAGAACAAGAATTGCAATCAGCCCCTCCTCTAGTTATTGCTAATGAATATGGTTCAAACATAGATATGCTGGATATGATGAAAATACCTACTGATAAAGAAGTGGATATGGCGGAATTTGCTAACTTTTATGCTATGAGAGGTATCGACCTTGATGATTTTCTCTTTGAAAGTGCGCCGGTAGCGGATGAATGGTAGAAATATGAGCATGGCAGGAGTCTATGGAATCCTAAGACCATCAATGAACTGGGTACACAATTGTTCAAGCTAAACACCTTGTACCTCGACGCGTGTCACCGGAAAGAGTTCTATATTTCTGTCAGAATCAAAGACGACCATTGGTTCCATGGCGATGACGTTATGTACATTTAGCTTGCTGAATTACACCAACTAGTCCACCGAAACTCTCTCGACAAGACTCTCATCAGCTGCTATTGTCTGTAAGTGATTCTTTCTACTAATTAATAATAAGTCGCTACGTACGTACATGTCTGTGTTTATTATCCTCACTCTATATATATGATGCAGGTTTGAGATGGGAGAGTGTAAAAAGAGAGGGTGTACTGATATTGGTTTCATTGATCCACATATCGTATTCAAAAACCCTAAACCCCAACCAACATGGAAAGCAGAAACGGAGGCCAATATCAAGATGTTCTTAGAGAAGCAACGTGACAAGAAATGTATACTCTTCCCCTACAACTTCAAGTAATTGTTCATAATGTTGACGATCGTGTATCCATATATATATGTTCACTGCACCTGTTAGCTAATTAATGAGTGTTAATGGACATGACAGTGAACACTGGATATTGATGGAACTCGATCTGGAGAAATGTCTTCTAGGCATCTGGGACTCGATGAGAAAAGAGCAAAAAGAGTTCCAAAAGATGATAGATATTATTCAGAGTTAATTGCAGTCTCACTAGCAAAACTATTCCAGTCTCTCTGCATGCAAATTAATGGTTCAAATATTTTTTTATGTTATTTGGTAGTTGTTGAAAAAAGGTCTGTCAAGAACACCTTATGAAACGCAAAGTGCCACTGAAAGTAGTGCTATACAAAGTAAGTACTATATACCTATCTTAGTTCAATTTCCCCATGCTCGGATGATGACGAATCTTTTTCTCGTAAAGTGGGTTCTGCTGCAGCCCCGGGGGACCAATCTCTGTGGATACTATGTTTGCGAGTTCATGAGAGTGTGCTCAAAAAGAACTAGTCTAGAGGAAAAAGGGTAAGTGTACACACACATATATATATATATATTCTTCATACATATATTTATATATATATATATATATATATTCGTGATAGATATAATTTATTTATCATTATTGTTGATACATATATATATATACTAATATACTTTTTGTTTATCTCATATCTCAAATTGAAGACTCGTTGGTTGAAGGAAAAAACCCTAGACACACACCATCTCAAAGCAATCCAAGAGACAATAGGTGGATTTCTGAATGATCACGTCTTAACTCCCGGCGGCGAGTTTTACTATGACCCAAATATGTGATGATGAAAGCCAAATTTCATATTGATCCAAAGAACATGTGATGATGAAATATACAATTAATGTAAACTTTCCATGTGACGATGAAATGTAATATTATGTTTTAGTTTACTTTTACTTGTGTTGCTTGCGTGCATTGATCGAGCGAAAACTTTACAGTACGCGCGCGTATACGTATATTACTTTACAACGAATAATGCGTATTCGAAAACCAAATTAAAACAAAAAAGAATCATCAATTGAAATAAGCAGGAAAAGAAAAAAAGACCCTTTAGTCCCGGTTGGTAATACCAACCGGGAATAAAGGGGCCAGCCCAGGCGCTGGCGTGGCTACCTTTTTAGTCCCGGTTGGTATCACCAACCGAGACTAAAGGTCCACTTCTATTCCCGGCTACTAACCCTTTATTCCTGAACTACTATTCTCGGCTGCGTAACCGGGAATAAAGGGAGTTGGCAGCCGGGAATATAAGCCCTTTTTTTTACTAGTGATATGGTTCTAAGGGCTTGTCTGATGCAAGAGCTAATTGCTACTTAAAATTATGTCTAGTGCATTTAAACAGGAGAGATAATACGTGGACTAATTTTTAGATAAGTCTTTAGCTAGTTGTTAGCTAATTAGCTAGCAACCATGGCTGATTTGAACTAATTTTAGCATAACTAGCTATGTGTATCCAGAACCGGTGATGAAGAAACGTCTACAAGACTTCGCGCTTGCCCTCGTCTCCACGTCAATCGACAGCATGGCAGGAATTGACTTAAGTGGATGGAACTCTCGCTGAAAGGTTGTCCCGCCATAGCCGTAACAAACAAAATTATTCTACTTTCAATCTACTTTTTTGCAGAACGGTTGTTGTATCTCAAGTTCTTTTCTACTTTGTCCTTGAGGATTTTATATTCTACTGGGGGCACAGGGCACACCATACGAAATGGCTATACAAACATGTTCACAGCGTCCACCACGAGTAAGTGGTATTGCTTCATTACATCTTACTTTACATGTTGCAACATTTTCTAGTCTATGACAGAACAAATCCTTGCAGGTACGCCACACCCTTTGGTTTAACTTCTGAATATGCCCACCCAGCTGAAATTTTGTTCCTGGGATTCGCCACAGTTGTTGGTCCTGCTCTTACTGGCCCTCATCTGTTCACCTTGTGGCTGTGGATGGTGTTGAGGGTATTGGAGACAGTTGAAGCTCACAGCGGCTATCACTTCCCATGGAGCCCATCAAATTTCCTGCCACTGTATGGCGGGTAAGTAAGCTAGATCATTGTTTTCCTTTCCCCCTCTTAAAAGGGACTGTGTTTGTTTATTTGAAGCTGAACGTTTTACCGTGTGCTCAACTTTTGTCATGATGAATAGCTCGGACTTCCATGACCACCATCACCGTGTGCTGTACACAAAGTCAGGGAACTATGCCTCGACATTTGTTTACATGGACTGGTGAGGATCCGTAGCATGACTGTTGAGTTGTGCAGGGCTCTAAACTCCGCCATTACGTAAGAAGCTCATTGGTTGTGTTTCAGGTTGTTCGGGACGGACAAGGATTATCGCAAAGGCAAAGACCATTGAGGAAAAGAAGGAAGAATCTGTAGATTGTGGAAGCTGCTTAGTGAAGACATCAGCAAGACTGGCGATAGAGTTGCGCTCACGGAAAAGGAGATGGATGCACCCTAGAAACAGTCAGTCAGTTATTGCCTTGACGATCGATATTATAGGTTGAGATTTGGATTTCCTGTGTTTGCTATGATCAAGAATGAGGTCCTGGCGACCTTGGTCTGTCATGAACTGAATTTAATAGTTTGTAATCTCCTCTTGGGGTTTTGCTTTGCGTTTGTTTCGACGACTCGATGGGGTGTATACATATGGGAATGGGATGGCCTGGCAGCATTGAATTGAACCATCAGAGACGGCGGGAGTAGCTTTGCACCTAAACTGTCCATGAAAGTCTGGGATGGCAAGGATTGATTGCTTGTGTACTTTGTTGGTAAGCGATTCCGGTTTTGTTCTTTCTCGTTTATATAATTTTACTGGATCTCTGTATATATGTGCGATACATTTCCTTTGCATGCTCTGGCTCAGCTCAGTCCTGTATTGTAGCTCGTAGTCCTAGGCTAGGCATGAACGTAACCAACAAACTTGCATCGGTATCTGGAAATCAGCATTGCTACTTGGGGATGCAAGCTTTCAATTATGCTCATTTGTGTCAACATATGCTCTTTCCTGACCGTCGATTTAGAGGACATCAAGCTAACAGTTTAAGTAAAATATGTGCCGCAAAGATTCTAATTATTGATGGACTCTTTTGTGTTAAGCTATCTCTAGTCTTATTTTCTCCAAAACAGTGGCTAACAACAGAAGTGTGAAAGAAAAGGAAGGAGAAAAGTAGTCTCTCATCTTAACCATTGCCTGTTCAGTGGATAGCTGAGATGCTGGTACTGCATATGTTGCAGTAGCAGTTACAACTGCACACGATCTGCAGTCCAGTCACAATTTTAAATTTTGGTGTGAGGGAGTCAGACAAGGACAATAGGACTATGGGGCCTAGATTACATGTGATGCCTAAACCCTGTCTGGAAGACAGGTATTATACACAATACATCTGTAAATTACAGGCCAACATGGCCAGGAAAAGCTTTTTCTTGGATCATCCGTCTTCAAAAAAAGACTAGGTGAATGCCCGTGAGTTGCAATGGAAAAAGACACATTTATACAGTGCGGTGATATATTCAAAAGTGATGGAGTCACATCGGTATAAATTCTGGTTGAAAAGATTATTACTCTATTGGCATTGAATGACTCATATTGACATAATTGAATTCCTTTCTCCTATGCATCACACAAAAAAAATGTTGTTAAATTAAGTTGAAATCCATTGTATGCAATAACACAGTGTCGTCAAATACAATAAACAAGAGCTGTTGCTTAAAGGTGGAATCATATAGCAGCCGGTAAATTGGCTTGTGCTTGTCGTATATGATCGTAAATTTCCAGCCGGAACACTATTTTTCTTTGACACAAATTCGCCAGCAGTACTTCTTCACGAACCAGCAACGATACGAACCAGCCAACCGAACAGGCTGTACATAATTAGAATGGAAACGTTGACTATTCTATTCCAATCGTATAACTAAACAACTACAAACCCTTTACATACTCCTGTGTCCTGTCAAACCGTTTTTGCAGCATCATTCATCTGCTCAATTGTATCTTCTCATATGTAATCACTAATTCACCAGAGAACAGTGCTACGGTACTCCTCTTCCTTGCCGATATATGACATGCCTCGGTGACAATGACACATTGACACCACAGCCAATTCAGCTTCAATGCCACCCATCGTCATGCAGCAAGTGCTTGGACCTTGCCATGGACCCAGGTGTGCTGTCCTGCAGAGCTTCATCTTTTTTTTTTCTTTCGCTTCATCGTGTTTTACACTAACTCATCCATGGGCAGCTGCAAGGCCGCGGCGTTCGCCGAGTTCGACGCAGAGGTACGCGAAGGAGCCCCCGGCCACGGGGATCTCGACGGCGAACTCGGTGCAGCAGATGACGGAGAAGCCCGAGGCGATGTAGGAGAGCACGATGCCGGCGTGGTCGTGCGCCTCCTTGCCTGCGCCCTCGTGGTACTCCGGCGAGGACACCTCCGCGGGCGCCATGGCCGCAGCTCGCGGCCTGCAGTGCAGGGGCACGGAGCACGCCTCTGCACGCTCCCGCTGCAGAGCACTGAGCGCGGCCACGGACTGTAGGAGGTCGGCACGGCTTATGAAGGTGGAGGCCGAAGGAGGAAGAAGAAGGTACCGATCTCTGCTATTTCTCCTGGCGACCACCCTCAAATGCGGGCCGGCTACGAAAGCGGCGGTGCCCAACTTTGTGTTACCAAAGCCCACGTAGGTGCGACGGCGAGGCTCATAGAGTAGGCTCATGCGCGACACGCTACACGCTAGCATGTGGTGGGGTACAAGTATGTACTCGCTATACAATATACAAGCACGCGACACCAAGCAATACAAGTCCGTGCATCCGCGTGTCGGCACGCATCACCCGTGGTGGCAACACGAGACGCCAAAAGGCAACCTGTGGTCTCGTGTGTGCGACTGTATTCTACTACTCCACTGTCATCTTTCCTTTTTCCGATGATGGCCAGCGTGACTACTGATCTGCTGGTCGAGTGTGACAGACAAAACAAACCACGCATGTCGTCTTTGATGGAGATGGGGAGCTCGAAATTTTCTCTTAGGAGTAGTAGATCTCAACGCATTGCTATGGGAGAAACCGAAACACTGAGGGGACAGAGGAAACAGCAGCACGCACAGGCGGCACACGCTACTAGACCCATCGATCCACGACTCAACAAACGACAATACTTGTCACACCAGCTGACAAAAAGTCCAAAACAAACCACACAAACACAAACTTCTTATTCATGGACTGTTCGCGATCAACGCGCGACACGGCGACAGATCGAAACGGGGCCGCATGCACTCGCCGGGCATGCATGCATGCTCCCCCCGGCCGCCTGTGCGTGCTGCTGTTTCCTCTGTCAGTTGCGGCAGTGCGTGGTGCAGAAGCAGCGGCGGCGGAAGCCGCGGCACTTGCCGTCGGGGAATCCCTCGGTCCTGCAGACGTTGGCGCAGTTGGCCCGGCGCACGCAGGGGCCCCGGAACTTGTGGCTCTGCGACTGGCACGTCCGCGCCTCCGCCACCGCCACCGGCCCGATCTCTGCATGCGCATGCACGTGTATAGCCGAAACACCATCTCAGATCAGCAGACCGTACCAGATGAGTTCACGTTCACAGATGAATAGATGATATATAAGCCAGCCCGCCGCACATACCTGCGGCCACGAGCAGCAGCATGACGAGGAGGACGGCCGTGAAGAGCTTGCGAGAGAGCTCCATATTGCTCCGGCCGATTCCTTTCTTCTTCTCCCTTCTTCTTCGGCGCTGGTCTCAGCGGCGACAGAGGGGATACAACTGAAACTGAATCGAACACGGGTGCCCTTCCCTGCCTTTATATACAAGACATGAGATGGCCGCCGCGCCGCCCGCCGGCCACTTGCACAAGATGCGAGACGTGACGCGAGTGAAAGGGCAGCAAGGAAAGCGAGCGAAGCAGCACGAGCCTAGTCCACGTGAGGCCCGCCCCGCGTGTGCAGCGAGGCGCGTACGCGTAAAGGCCCTGCCGTTTCCCGAAGGCCCGCTACCCTAGCTTTTGTTAGCCTGTTTGGTAGTACAGATGCCCTGGCTCGAACTATGCTAATAACGAATTAATTAGGTTTAATAAATTCGTCTCGCGGTTTTCTGACGGATTCTATAATTTATTTTTTTATTAGTATCTGAACACCCAATGCGACACCCTAATGTGACACCTCAAAACTTTACACCCTGAAACTAAACCAGGCCTAAGTATAAAAGTAGCTCGCGAATCTGGCTCCCGAAAACTTAAAAAATAAAACGGTAATGCTTGGCGTCCGTCGTCGTCCCCGCTAGCGTCGTCCGCTTGCTCTGCTTGTATTGCCACGTCCTACTGCTGGACGGTACCCGTCCTCGCCCGCACTGCACTGCCCCCCCCCCCCCTTCCTCGACTTCTCACTGTGCCTCCCGTCATACCTGCGTGCTCTCTCTACCTGCATATGTTTATCTCGATGCTGCATATATTTCATACATATATTGCATGTGTTTTATCTGGATATTGCGTATGATTTGCAATAGTTTTCAAGTGTTTTCAAATCTTTTTATAAGTGTTTCAGATGCATGTTTTAAGTGTTTCATTTATCTTCAGACGTATGTTGTAAGTGTTGCATCTAAACGTTTTAAAAGTAGCTAAGCATAGAAACGCCTAAGCTTGTCGATGTGCCAGGAATTGGGTACGTCTGTGCCATCTAGGCGAGCTAACCTGTAAGATGTAGGGCGTGTAACCTCCTTGATCATGAAGGGTCCTTCCCATGGGGTTGCGAGTTTGTGGACACCTGTCTGATTCGTCTTCCACTTCAGGACCAGGTCCTCGACGACGAAGAACCGCTCATTGACGTTCTTGTTATAGTACCTGCGCAAAACAGCAAGGTATTTGGCTGTACGTACGTAAGAGTCGAGCCGCTTCTCTTCTGCACTATTCACTTCTAGCTCCCGCACTTCATTGGCCTTGACTTCGTCGAAGTTCTCTACCCGTGCTGATCTGAAGGCTATATCTGCTGGAAGTACTGCCTCAGCACCATAAACCATAAAGTATGGTGATACGCCGGTATTGCGACTGGGCTGGGTTCTGAGACCCCAAACAACGGCTGGTAACTCTTTGAGCCATCTTCCAGGAGCTTTGTCATTCTCTCTGTACATCCTCTTCTTAAGTGCGTCCAGGATCATACCGTTTGCCCGCTCGACCTGTCCATTAGCTCTAGGATGTGCCACCGAGACGTATTTTACTACTATGCTCCTTTCATCGCAGAAGTCCCAAAAAGCGTTCCCGGTGAACTGAGTACCCAGATCGGTGATGATGCTGTTGGGTATGCCAAAGCGGTGGATGACCTGGTCGAGGAACGCGACAGCCTTTTCTGAAGATGCCGTGACCAGGGGCATGTACTCTATCCACTTGGAGAATTTGTCAATCAGCACAAAGGCGCATGTAAATTTCCCAGGGGCCGGTTTGAAAGGGCCGATCATATCCAGTCCCCAGCACGCGAAGGGCCAAGAGGCTGGTATAGTCTGAATCTCGTGTGCTGGTACGTGGATTCTCTTGGCGAAGAACTGACAACCTTCACAATAGCGGACTAGCTTCTTTGCATCGGCTACGGCTGACGGCCAATAAAACCCTGCTCGGAAAGCCTTGCCAATCAACGTTCTCGAGGCCACGTGGTTGCCACAAGAGCCAGAGTGGATTTTGTCTAGGAGACGTTCACCATCCTCCTGGGTTATACACTTCATCAAGATTTCCTCCTTCGCGTTCTTGCGCCACAATTTGCCATCGACGAGCAGATAATTCTTACTGCGACGCATCAGGTGTTCGTTTTCTGTCCGATCGATGTAACCGCTACCATCTGTCAGGTACTTGATGAAAGATACTCTCCAGTCAGGCTCCTTAGTGGTCGGAGGTGGTTTGGTGGTGTTTGACGCCGGAACCGTAGCCACCAATAGCTGGTCTGGAGGCTTGTCGACCGCGGGATCTTCTTCTTTGATGGAGGGCGTGAGCAGATCTTGAACAAATACGCCATGTGGGACTTTGGCTCGGGATGATCCTAACTTTGATAGCGCATCTGCTGCTTGATTTTTGTCCTGGACCACATGTGTGTACTCGATGCCATAGAACTTACCTTCCAGCTTTCTGATCGCTTTGTAGTATGCGTCCATCTTTTCGCTGGTCGTATCCTAGTCCTTGTTGAGTTGGTTGATGACCAGAGCGGAGTTTCCGTAAACATAGAGACGTTTGACACCGAGCTCGGCCGCGATGCGCAGACCGTGTAGGCATGCTTCGTACTCGGCGGCGTTATTAGACGTCGGGAAATAAATCCTGAGGACATATCAAAGCTGCTCCTTGGATGGTGATACGAAAAGGACTCCGCTCCTGCGCCGTCGATATTTAGAGAGCCGTCGAAATACATCTTCCAATACTCCGCGGGCCCCTGAGAGGCAGGTGTGCTTAAGTCTGTCCACTCGATGATAAAATCGACAAGTGCCTGAGACTTGATTGTAGTACGGCTTGCAAATTCCAAGGAGAAGGGGCATAGCTCCATTGCCCATTTGACGATGCGCCCGTTCGCATCCTTGTTGCGAATGATGTCTCCCAGAGGGTACTCGGTCATGACCACCACACGATATCCGTCGAAGTAGTGTTTCAACTTTCGGGATGTAATCAGTATGGCATAGATCAGTTTTTGAATCTGTGGGTACCTGGTCTTGGATTCATTAAGCACCTCACTGATGAAATAGATTGGTCATCAGTGTTTTGTAGACGTGGCGGGCTCGTCGCTACCGACCACCATGGCGATGGAGACCACTCGATTAGTTGCCGCAATATAAAGCATGAGGGTTTCGTCTTCTCTAGGAGCAAAGTGAGGATCGGAGGTGATGTAAGGAATTGTTTCAAATGTAAAAAGGCGTGTCTGCTTCCTCCGACCACTCAAACTTCTCGAGATGCTTTGAGTAGCTTGAAAAACGGTAGTCCTTTTCACCTAATCTTGATATAAAATGACCGAGGGCAGCCATGCATCCGTAAGCTTCAACATCCTTCACCTTTTGGGCGGCTTCATGTCCAAGATAGCTTTTACCTTCTCTGGGTTAGGGCGTATGCCGTCGTGACTGATGATGTTGTCGAGCAGTATACCAGATGGAACACCAAAGATGCACTTCTTTGGGTTTAATTTCCATTGGAATGTGTTAAGGGCTGTAAAGGTACGCTCTAGGTTGTCAACAAGGGTGTATGCTTCCTTGGTTTTAACGACTACATCGTCAACATAAGCCTCGACAAGGTCGTCTTTTATCTTGTCTTTGAGGCAGGCCTGTATGGCGCGTTGGTAGGTAGCCCCAGCGTTCTTGAGCCTGAATGACATGGTCGTGTAGCAGTAGGCGCCGAAGGGCGTGATGAAGGATGTCTTGATCTGGTCATCCTTTTTGAGAGCGATCTGGTGATAACCAGAGTAGCAATCGAGAAAGGAAAGCAGCTCGCAGCCGGCGGTTGAATCTACGACCTCGTCTATGTGAGGTAAGCCGAAGGGGTCTTTAGGGCCGTGTTTGTTGAGATCAGTGTAATCAACGCACATTCTCCATTCATTATTCTTTTTGTGTACAAGAACCGGGTTGGCTAACCACTCCGGATGATATACTTCTTTGATAAATTCGGCTGCTAAAAGCCGTGTAACTTCTACCCTAATAGCCTCCTTTTTGTCGCAAGCGAACCGTCGTAGCTTCTGTTTGATGGGTTTGGCCTTGCCATTGACATTTAAGGAGTGCCCGATCAAGTTCCGAGGTACACCGGGCATGTCAGCGGGTTTTCATGCGAACACACTCACGTTGCTTCTCAAGAACCTGACGAGCGTGTCTTCCTATTTAGGATCTAGGTTGGCCCCGATAAGGGCCGTTTTGCTGGGATCGCCATCAACCAGCTGGATCGCTTTGTACTCTTTGGACTTGATGTTCTTGCGTGGGGCCTCGAGCTCTGGAATCTCTAGGTGATCGGCTGGGGTCTTCTTAGCGACGAGCATGGTCTCGGCCATGCGAATAGAGAGGTCATGAGCCTCTGCTATTTTAAAGCTGTCCTCCTCGCAGGTGTAAGCTGTGTATACGTTGCCTCTGAGAGTTAGAACCCCCTTCTCAGTAGGCATCTTGAGCACCAAATACCTGTAGTGAGGTATGGCCATGAACTTGGTGAGCGCTGGTCGACCAAGGATAGCATGGTAGGTGCCTTCGAAGTCGGTGACCACGAAGTTGACGTAGTCGGTGCCGCCGTCAGTCAGCACCCTATCGAACTGAACCTTGTAGATACAAGGATCGAGGACTAGAGGAAAACGCCCTGGCTCAAGTATTGTAGCCCATTGATCCTTTCTATTGAAGGAGATCTCGCGGTGAGACTAAGGAGGGAGCCGCGGATCGATGATGAGGTTGTCGGCATTGGCCACGTTCAAGCAAGCGCGGGCGAGCAGCTTGCGTTCTCGTTTGGTCTCGATGGACACTCTGCCCCCAATGATGGTGTGGACGCGGTCGGTTGGCTTGACGTACTTGTCACGGGGATCTACGTCTTCATCATCGTTATCCTCGTTACGCTGCTCCCCTGCGTCGTTAGGCTTGTCGGATGTATCCGGAGCTTGTTGGCGCGTGTAGATAGATTTGAGAACGCGACAATTCTCCATGGTATGGTTTGACTTGGGATGGAGCTGGTAGGGTCCTTTCAATGCTTTGGCGTAGTCTTCTTCATAGTTGCGACGTCCACCACCTTTTTTAATGGTATTGACTTCGTCGTCATCTTCCCGAGCACGCTTGCCCCTGTAATCATCACGGCGATTATGCCGCTGATTACGTCGGTCGTGGTGGTCGCGGGAATCGTTGCGCTGGTTGCGGCGATCAAAATTGTCGTTTCGACCACGGTTGCCGCGGTAGTCGTCACGATGTGGGGGTGGTTGGAGCGTCGAACCCTTGCTGCTTCTTCGATGATTATCTTTTTAGCATCATCGGTATCTGCATATTTTTTAGCAGTGGCTAGGAGCGCTGTGACCGATTCAGGTCTTTTGCAGAGGAGCTTGTCCCTCAGGGCATCGTGGAAGCGGAGACCAGTGATGAAAGCTTCGATTGCCTCGTTGTCAGAGATTGACGGGACCTTGATGCGCATCTCCGAGAAGCGTCGGACGTACTCGCGCAGTGGCTCATCTTTGCGATCTCGAATCCGCTATAGATCATATTTGTTGCCGGGTTGTTCGCAAGTAGCAATGAAGTTGTCGATGAATGCTTGCCTGAGCTCTTGCCAAGAATTAAAGTAGTTCGCCGGCAAGCTGACCAGCCATTGGTGGCCTGCATGGCCAACGACGACTGGGAAGTAATTAGACATGACGTGCTCGTCAGCCATGGGCGATCTGCACGCGGTTTTGTAGAGCATGACCCATAACTCGGGGTTCTCCTTGCCGTCGTACTTCTGGAGTTTTTCAAGCTTGAAGTTTTTGGGCCATATGACTTGGCGAAGGTGAGGGGTAAACTACTTCAAACCCGGAGGGCCATGGGTGGTATCATATTCCATACGACGATAGCTTTCGTGGGATGCACGATCGTTGGCTCTTTGGTTAATGCGATCGCGCAGATCGCGTTGTCTGAGGTAATGGCGGAGATCGTTATTGCCATCACGGCGATCCCGATTGCCCCCCTGGTTGACCCCATGACCGCGGTTATCACGGCGATTGTCGTGGTTGTCTCGGCGGTTGTCGTCCCGTGAAGTTGCGGCGGCGGTTGTCGTTCCGGTTACCATCATGACCACCGTTTCCGCCTTGACGGTTGTCTGACGAGTCGTTGTTGCATGAGCCACGTTGGTTGGGTGGCTGTGAGTGACTTGAGTACTGGCGGCTGTGGCTTGATTCGACTAAGACGGACGGAGCTAGGGCTTGGTTTGCAATCTCTGCAGTCTGGGCCATAGCAGCCGTCAAGTAAGCTTGTACATCATCACGAACTGCCTAGATTTCTAGGGTATTGGGTAGTCATTGCATTGTTGCCATAGCAACAGCTACGTTGGCGCTAGGAGTCCTGAAAACCTGCTTGTCCCCTACCCTATCAAAGGCATTGTTAAGATCGCGTGGCTAGGGCCATTATGCGTCGTGGCCTCTCTCTTACGCCTTCGGCTTGACATCGGCGATTAAACCGGTCAATATTGCGTGCTTCGCGCTATAGCCTTTCTTGTTCTATTTCACCAACTGCCGGTGGCTCGTCATTACTGACGACATTGATCAAGTCTCCTCGCCTTGGTGGGAAAGATGGGAATCGTGGGAAACCCGGGGAGTGGTCTGGGATATCCAGATCATATTCAACTTCTTCATTGTCACGGCGCTGGAGCTCAGTGTGGATGGAGCCAATAGATGCGATGCTGGACGGGGAGCTTGAACCGCCCTCTTGAACTGTGTGGACCGACCCTTCTTGATATTCCTCGATCCGAACCATGTTGACGAAGTTGCGTGGCTTTGGCCGAGGTCGATGTATAGAACATAGATCCGAGCAGCGTTGTATATTGTGCGCGTAGTTGGAAGCAAGTGTTTTTATGGTCCGTACTCGAAGAGCCGAGACCCGTCATGGGGCTGGTCGTCGACGAACGGAATGCCCTTCGTGAGTAGACGTGACCATGAGATCCGTCTGCAAGGAGTCATGCGGAGACGGTCGCCCGAGCTGGTCGGGTAGATCTGTTGTGGGTAGTGGTTACCGCTTTCGGTAGGTTGATTTTGAATCGAATCTACCAGAGCTAGGGTTTCAGCAAGCTTGGTGCCGACCCGATCGATGGAGTCGAGCAGGTCGGTGTTGTCGATCTGCCTCCCTTTGTAGCGAGGAAGCGGACGACGGGTTGTCGGCGTGGCTGAAGACGATGCTGGTGTGGCCGGAGCTAGATCCAACGTGGTCGGAGCCGTAACTGACGCTGGTGAAGTAGTGGTCGACGCAGATTGAATCCGCGCCTCCTCCGTGGTCATGGCGATGAAGTTGTCGGAGCCAGTGGTCCAGGTGATCTGGCCGATGGTGAACGTGAGGCCGTTCGGCGTAGCCATAGAACCGGGGATGATGACCATCTTGTTCGTCTGGAGAGCAGTACGCACACCCCCTACCTGGCGCGCCACTGTCGACGAAATATGGTCGGCAGTCTACCTAGGGGTATGCCCAAGGTAGTAGTTTATCGGTAGTCAGATGCGCAAGCTACAAACAAGATGGTGACGCAAGACAGACACGAGGTTTTTATTCAGGTTCGGCCGCCGTGAAGGCGTAATACCTACGTCATGCGACTGATTGTATTGCTGTATGTCAATGAGAGATGTTTTCAGAGGGGTCCCCTGCCCGCCTTATATAGTCTAGGGAGCAGAGTTACAGATCTGGAAACTAATCCTAACCAGTTACAATTGCCATAGGTGGTCGGATAAGGATTTCTATTCTAACGGACCAGGATCTTGCTTGACCTCCAAGTCTGCATTGATTCCTTGCGCGGGACTCAAGCAGATTGGCCGGGCCACGCGTCGTCTTCTAGTGGGCGGCACCCACAGGATTAGGTCCGGGGAGCCCAATCCTAGCCGTAAGGGTATAGGGGGGCTTAATACCCCCACAATCGGGTTGGTTGCACATGTTGCAATGTGACTCACACCTGCCTCCGCGTCGTGCATCCACAACGTACTCAACAGGTGAAATGTCTTCCATACCCGCCTTATCGGGTAAAACCCGTCACTCCACTCTTGGGCCATAGGTGGTCGGATATGATTCCTATTCTGCCGCCGCTTGATCTCCAAGTTCTGTCTTGACGTGCTCTTTGTTTGTTGCGGGTTGCGGGCACATGTTACAATGTGCGCTTCTTCCACATTACGGGGAGGGACGGGCAGCACTCCGATTTTGTTATGTGGGGACAGGGGCGGAGACGCAGTCGATACGGGACGCTCGAGCAGGAGCAAAGTGTGTGGACACCTCTTATGGTCGGACATTCGGGCGCTAGCCTTTATGTAAAAAAATCATTTCTTCAAATCTAGACTCTTGGAATAATATAACTTATTAGTAAGCAAATATGGTATTTAACAATAATTAGCATGTTTTAAGTTATATTATTACCACAATCTAAAATAGATTCAGGCTTAGCATGATAAAATTAATTGGTATACAGTCGATTCAAACAAACTAGATATTATTTTACTACTTATTTTGTTTATTTTCAATTTAATTAATATAATGTATCCTAGTGCAGCTGACTAAATAAACACTCAACGTAGTCTGGTAGTGAGAACAAGTATAGCTGTATGTTTTGAGCCTGTTCCAGTAACAGCTAGTCTCGCCAACACGCATGTATGTATGGCTGGCGACAAGGCGTGTGGTAAAAGCCGGCGTTTTCTGGCGAGGGGCTGGCTTTTCTTTTCACTGGATCGCGGCTGCGTGCAGACTAACTGAGCCCTTTTTTTTAGTTTTCTCCACCAAAACTTTATATCCTCTCACATCGAATATTTGACACATGCATAGAGCATTAAATATATACTAAAAAAATAACTAATTACACAGATTATGATTACTTTGCGAGATGAAAATTTTAAACCTAATTAGTCCATAATTTGACAATAAAGTGCTACAGTAACGAATGCGCTAATGACGGATTAATTAGGCTTAATAAATTTGTATCGCGGTTTACTGACGAAAAATAATTTATTTTTTTATTTGTATCCGAACACTTCATGCAACACTTCATATAACATCCGATATGACACCTCAAAACTTTTGACCCTGAATCTAAAACACCCTATGAGGTGACTGACCATCAGGCATAACGCCTGCGATTGCCGCGTTAAGCTGCGTGCGCGCTTCAGCAAAGCTAGTGCTCTTCTTGCGGTGCTAAAGGTAAAGCCTGCATTTGGCGCCTTAGATCAGAAAATAAACTACTTAGATCAGAAAATAAACTACTAGTATGTGTGTTCGTGCGTTAATTTACCGTCGTGGGCTCGCGGCTCGCTGTCACTAATCTCATATGCTGTCAGCAATTCCCTTTCCTTCCTGCAGCAAATTCTTTTCTGACAGAAGTAAAGTAGTGCTTCTACCTCCGTAAAGAAAACGGGGTCTAAGTTTTGATTGTGTCAAACTTTCTTAAGTTTAATTAGGTTTATAGAAAATACATTAATATTTATGACTTTAAATAGACATACAACAAAAAATATATATATTCTAAGATTGATCTGATAATGCATATTTAATATTATAATTAATGCTACTAACTTTTTGTATTGATTTGGTTAATTTTTTTTACGAGGTGATTTGATTAAATTTTTTACTTCTCAAAAACAAGAATTATAATTTTTGGAGGACGGATGGAGTAGCTCACAATTAATGCATATTAGAAGGAAAGTTTATTCGCGTCGGTGCAATTTGTCAAATAAAGCACTCCCCCGATCCGATCTTCGTCGAGAGAATGTTGTGGATCACTTCTGTTTGGACGAGAAAAGCGAGACAAAGCGAAGAAGCATTCAGAGATCTACGGAATAAAGGGAGGACGGAGGATGGTGAAACGCATCCCATCGCCTTTCTCCTGCTGATCTCGTCTCGTGCATGCATTTCAAACTTCTCCTTTAATTGTGAAGCCTTTTGCTCCCCTTTTCTTCGAAACGCCATGTCCATCAAGTTCAGGTTCCAAAATTAAATGATACTTCCAACAGCAGAACATGGCGTGGTGGTGCTGTGCTGCGTCGCCTTGTTCCATTGCCTTCCTTCGTCGTCTGGAACATGTGTGGCGGACTATGCACTCTGCACAGGCCAGAGGTGAGTGAGTGAGTGAGCGAGAAGATGCGCGGCGCGTGCTCTCTCCATGGGCTTCGTCTTGGACGCCGATAAGGCGCGACCGTCACGCACACGCGTAGGCGTAGCGCGCGACCCCAGGTCCCTCCAGCTTGCGCGCGCGACTGAGCCTCACGGGCGGTCAATGACCGGTGTGTTCTAGGTGAAGAGACCAATCAAACTAGACTTCATTTATATATATTTCAAATATTTTTAGTTTAGTAATAATTTATGTGTAAATATGTGCTAGAAGATTCATATAAGAGTTACTACCACATAATACTAAAGCTGCTACTCCAAAAATATTCTAAAATTTTTACATAGTTTCTTTGGCTTGCATCATCTCCAATTCTCTACGGACTGCGATAAGCCGACGAGTCGCCCAAACGTCAAGAGCACGACCCTGTTACTCTGCCTCCGGCCACGCGTCCAGCATTTGGAAAAGAGTGATTACAGCTGATGCTCCATCACCCCCTTGCGCGTTTTCAAAAAAACTATTTAAAAAAAAAACTATAACTTTTGAACGGTGTATCTGATTTATGAAAGAAGTTGGTACCATATAATACTAAACTTGCTACTCCAAAATAAATTAAAGTTCTTACATGGTATGCACATCGATTGTTACTACGAGGGAATACAATAAATTTTTATATAGTATTTACATAAAGATACTAACCATTAAAGAGAGTATAGAACCAAAACAAGATAAGCTGTAATCTAGAGGGACAAATTATTAAAATAAACATTGCATAAGCTGTCAATTAGAGAAGGCAAGTTATTATAAGACACATTACAAAAAGCCAGGCAACCTGACATGCTGTCAACTAGGGGCATTTATTAAAAAATAAGGGTAGCGAAGCAAAACAAGACAAGCAGCAACCTGAGGGCAAATTATTAGAACAAGCATTGCATAAGCTGCCAACAAGTCATTATAAAACCCACAATATAAGCCGAAAAACATGACTAGCTGAAAATTGGAGGAACGTGAAAAAACAAGAGTAGCAACACAAAATAAGGTAAGCTGCACCCTGAGAGGCAAATTTTTAGAAGAAGCATTGCATGAAATGCCAACTTAGAGGGTAAGTTATTATACAACTAATATGTATGATTTAGGAATGCATTCGAACCTAAAAGGATGACTGAGAACTGAAACTAAAAAAACACTAAAAAATATAACAAAAAACTGAAACTAAAAACACTAGAAAAAAACATGACTGAAAACTAAAACTAGGAGGCAAATTCTTCTGTGGTAATTTATGTGTGCAATGGCTACTCTTCTGTAACAACTTATATATTATAGATGAGACAACAAATATACAAGATTTAGGAAGAGATTCTAACCTAAAAGGGTGACTGAAATCTGAAACTAAAAAAAACTTAGAATGAAAAATGATTTTTTTTTTTGAAAAAAATACTTGATTGAAAACTAAAACTACAAAATCATTAAAAAAACATGACCGATAACTGGAACTAAAAAAACTAAAAAAAAACTTGACTGAAAACTTAAATTGAGGGCAAATCCTTTTGTGGCAACTTATATGTATAATGGCTACCCTTTTGTAATAACTTATATATTATAGGTGAGGCAACTAATATGTAGGATTTAGGAAGATATTCGAACCTAAAAAACTGACTGAAAATTGAAACTAATTTAAAAAAAAAACATGACTGAAAACTGAAACTCTGAAACTGAAAGCGAACTAAAAAGAAACTCAAAGCAAAATGATAAAACTGAACCTCTAACACTGAAAAAAGAAGAACTCACCAAAACACTTAAATACCTACCAATTATGGGAGGTGAAGCACTGAAATAGCTACCTAATAATGAAACTGAAAAAGTAGAAGGGGCATTGATGCACTACAGGATTCCTGGATAAACAGTGCAACTTGCAAAATAACAACAGTAGAATGGTTCTTGGGAAAAAGTAGTAACTATAAAATGATCCTGATTCATAGCAACATTCATGGACTAATGTGACAATCTAGAAGAATGATGCACAGAATGATTCTCGGAACAACGTGCGAGAAGAAGGCCCCGAATTTTACCGCACAAAACTCCTCGGGTAATTTGGCTGCAACACCAAAGGACAATTTCAGATGCTAAAGCAATCAGATTCTTGGGATGGCTGGAATGTCTGTGCTTCGCTGAGAACTCGCAAAGACAATGCTCAATAGAAAGAGACAACTGATTATGCTAACAAGGACCGGTAATTAGATGGATGGGATGGCTGAAGGAGCCGTGGATGGCACCTGCAGGAGCCGCAACTACGTCAGAGCGGATGCAGAAAAGGAGAAGCAATTAATACGCGCGACAGAGAGAGGGGATGCCTTCAACGACAGTCGAAGCAGCTCCTCTGTCGTCGTCCACCACAACCTGGTGAACGAGCCGTTGATGGCTGATGCAGAAGCCCAACCACGATGGGGGGCAGATGCAGGAAGAAGAAGGGATTTGGACGCGGGGCGAAGAGAGGGCAGACCTTGGACGACAAATCGGAGCAGTTCCTCCGCCGTCGCCCACAACAACTCGCCCCCCCCACCGCCGCTTTTGCTCGGCTTCCGCAGCTCGTCATGATTCTGCGGTACCGGCATTACGCCGAACGGAAAGGAGGAGGAGGCTGAAACGGAAAGGATGAGAAAGGCCGCATGAAGGCGTGGAGTAACTATTGGGCCGGGCTCGTTTTTGACGCGCGCCGCCGCGGTCGCCGACGACGAGCGCCACCAGTCGCGAATTAGACTTTGCACTTCGTCTTGGTCCAGGATGCGGCCACTGGGCCCCTAATCATCTTGCATGGCCATATTTGCAGCTGGGAAAGCCCACTAACTTATCCGACCCACTTTCTTCTCTGCTCCTCGATGGAAGCCCAACATTACTGGTTTCCCAAAGCAGCGGGAGCCCAGCAACAAATAGATTCAACAGACTTGTACGGTCAGCTAAACGGGATCGCTGTCGACGGCGCCACGCGCTGCCGGGACAGGGATCAGGCACGGCATGCCATGCAGCACCGACGGAGGGGGGAGGGCGACCGCGCGCCGCAGATATTTCTGGCGGACCGACCGGCTGTGAGGAACAAGCAGCGGGGATGGAGAATCGGAGGAGAAGAAGAACAGGAAGAACGAGTACGGAGGAGTTCTTAGTATTAGGATAACAGGTTTGTGTTGACTTCTAAAAGTGCTCTCCACCTCTCTGTCGCTCAGCTTAAGTAGTTACAGAACCGCGCGTGCAAGCGCCTACATGGCTCATTCACTACCCATGTATCTTGGGTTCGCCTTCCTGCGCCTCGGCCTCTTGGGCCGGCCTTCACCCTCTCTGTCCTCGTCAGTTGCCGGAGAAGCAGGTGAGTCGCTGACACCGGCCGGGTGCCGCTTGGTCGGTCTCGGCAGGCCGCTCCATTGCCCGGTTTGGCCCAGCAGTCCATTTCGCGGCCACGGGGGGGACGTCGTCGGAATCTGACCGAGACCAGTGACCACTCCACTCCACCGTTTTCCTGATGTGGCGAGACCTGCTAGCTATCACGCGGCCCGACAGCGACAAGAATGGCGATCCAGCACATTGCATCTTAGGCCGCGTTTAGTTCGTGAAATTTGGAAATTTGGCTACTGTAGCACTTTCGTTTTTATTTGATAATTAGTGTTTAATCATGGACTAATTAGGCTTAAAACGTTCGTCTCGCGATTTCCAACCAAACTGTGCAATTAGTTTTTTTTCCGTCTATATTTTATGCCCCATGCACGTATCGCAAGATTCGATGTGATGGCTACTGTAACACTTTTTGAGAATTTTTTTGGAAAACTTTTTGAGAAGTAAACAGGGCCGTACGTATTTGGTGCGGCGGCAGCCCATTGATTTCGACGGAGCCATCTGCAGCTGCCGCAAGTGGCGAAACAGCGTCGCAACGGCAGGCGGCACACGGCGGGCAGAAACGGAACGTACGCGCCTGTTCCGTTGTTTTCTTTCTTCGTAGCAGCCGATCCGGCGGGTAAAGCTAACGATGGGCTCGCTCGCGGGTGATGGCTGATTCCGTGTTGGAAGCGTGTTTAACATTTCATCTGAGGCTTTCCGAACAGATTAATTAAATTAAACTAGACTACTAGAGGCAGTAGTTTGGAGTGCGACGTACGGCTGGCACGTGCCATTTTGGCCAGGCCAGGAGCGGGTTTTGTTCTGTCATGATCATGCAAAACCAAAAGAGAAGATAAGCATGATCGTTCCAAATCAAGAATTCAAGTCAAGGACGGGACTAGTTTTAACCATCAGGATCAGAGAGTACACACACGTCATTTCCCCATTTTGTTTCCACTTTGCGTGCGTGTTCTCGTGCATGCTGCATTTTTCGGGAGTATGCATTACCTCGTGCTGAATAGCTGCTGCGCTGATGAACAGAGGTACTCGGCGTCTCGGCCCCACTCCCGATGTACGTTGAGGGTTTTAAAGCTATCTCCAACGAAAACACCCAAAAAAAACAAGATATATTTATCCTTTGAGTAGCGCTACAGGCAAAAGGTTCAATACCTATTCGACATTTTCTCCAACAACAAGACCCAAAAGATAATCACTTCTGCAAATAAGTTTTCAAGAGAGAGGATGCCCATATTTAGGTTGTGCCTCTCAGACAACCCAAAATAAGTCTCCCGTATAGGTACTCTATTGAAGGCTAATTTTAAATCTTTTACTATCCATTTTAGATTTAAGTGTCCATATAAGTTCTTTGTTGAAGACAGTCTAATATGTCTATGATACAGTTGGTAGGAGAAAACACAGATCAAATCAAATAATTTTTTAGGTGAAAATAGCTGCACTGGAATCCTGTTATTATTGTGAGCTAGTAAAGCACAATTTGCATATGGTATCTGTTTCCTCTATTTCTCGGGAAAGTCTGAGATACGGCTAATTACTGGGAATAAATCCGAGCCCGATCAGGACTTCTGGCAGTATTCTACACTGATTATTTCTTTTTTTCTTTTGAATACACAAAAGATTTACATATCATTATATTAAAAAGAAGAGTTTAAAGAAACTTACAACGCGCTTCTATCGAGCGCAAAGGAGATGACCTCAATATTACATAAAAAGAAACACGCTGGTTATTTCTACTGTTATTCTAAATTGTTCGTCGCCACTCTACACTATTTGCCACTATTCAAACACTGTTACACACTGTTTCTTCTACCTGTTCGTGAACGCCTATTCCACTGCTGCCCGAGCGTCTTTGCTGCTCACGCGTCTTTTACTGCTCACAAACCGGCGCAGAAGCGCGACCAGCCGTGCTAGTACCAAGTTATCGCTGGTTGGATACTTTCCTTCTCAGAATAATGCTCGTGATCAGAGATAGAGGAGAGAGATCAGTGGTGTGGACACAGATTTTCCTGTTCGATAAGAAGTAGACAGAGAAATAAAAAGTTTTAAAAGATGCACGGACATAGAGAAGCTTGAAGCACGGAAAACGTGATCAATTTTTTAAAAGGAAAACGTACCTTTTATCAAACGAGAAACCGAGATATATAATAGTAGTATATTATTTTTATAGACTAAGGAAGGTACTTTGGAGCCTTTCTGTTGATCTGCTGCTATCTAAACAGAGGATCCGAGCTATAATTGGTGAGTCCTTTTACTTTTTGTAAAAGATAATGCATGTTGCAGATCAGCTCAATGTCTTGGCTCTTGGCGAATCAAACAAGATTTATGCTTTGTTGATGCATATGTGCATCCGCTTTGACACATGTAGATTAAGATGAATACATACGCATGCGTATCTAAATAATGACTTAAGTGGTAAATGTGGTTGTCACTACTGGTCCCCGTTGTCTAATTTGGATTTCTTCGGGTCTCCTTTATTAGGGAAAGCATGCTGTGTTACGTTGAGAATCTTCTTTTTTTTCTCACTCAGATAAATGTGAGGGCAAGTCTAGATCCTTAAATTCAATTCATTCTAATAATTACAATTTAGACATAGATTAATTATGCTAATATAGTTATATATGAAATATATTTGTATATTTATTGTTAGCCATACGAGGGACAATACTTATCGTTGCATTTTTTGTTGGGAAGTGAGTTAAAGAGTGTGCTATAAGTTGGAGAGTAGAATTATAGCATAGTGATCTATAGAATTCATTTTCATCTCCTACCCTATGAATTTGAGACATGCTTATTTGTAAGCTTGAAAAAATTATGGAATGACAAATTTCAAATCAAATAGTCTAATCTATTAAGTAAATTTTAATTCCTCCAAAATGAAGGATGTAAACGGCCCTGAGTGTATTTCGTTACGTCTCGGGCTTTTTCTGTTCTTCTCAGAATAATGCTCGTTATCAGCACAACAAAGTAATAATGATCCACGAGACAGAGAGGGAGAGAGATCAGTGGTGCGGACACAGATTTTCCTGTTCGATAAGAAGTAGACAGAGAAATAAAATGTTTTAAAAGATGCACGGACATAGAGAAGCTTGAAGCACGGAAAACGTAATCAGTTTTTTAAAACGAAAAACGTACCGTTTATCAAACGAGAAACCGATATATATATATATATATATATATATATATATATGCCGTGCCATTTTATGCATATTTGCGTACTAAATAAGGAAGGAGTTTTGGAGCCTTTTGTTGATCTGCTGCTATCTAAACAGAGGACCCGCTATAATTGGTGATGGTGACTCCTTTTGCTTTTTTGTAAAAGATAATGCATGTTGCAGATCAGCTCCATCTCTTGGCTCTTGGCGAATCAAGCAAGATTTAAGTGGTAAATGTGTTATGTTGTCACTACTAGTGGACGCTGTCTGTTTTGAATTTCTTTGGGTCTCCTTTATTCGGGGAAGCATGCTGTATTTCGTTGAGAACCTTCTCTCTCTTTTTTTCACTTGATAAATGTAAGTGTATTACATTACATCTTACGTGTTGTTTGGTTCGTTGAATAATGAATAGTAATGCAAATGGAAATGAAATCCGATCAGCGTCGTATCTGTTGTCATAATGTCCAAAGCTTTGATTCCTTTACGTTTGTGTTACTGATTCTATAATCAAACAACTCAGTTGAATGGCAGATGCTCCCTCTACAGTTGCCCCATTCGTTTGGCTAATAAGTCATGACTGAAAGTACTGTTTGTTAATTTATTGTGAGAGAAAAATACTATTTGTTGACTGAAAAAATACGACTTATAAGCCAAACGAATAGGCGAATGTCCCTCGCATTTAATGGCCAGAAATCGTTAACATGAACATAACAAGCGACTGGGATACAAGATACCCCTTTGCCCCTTTGGACTTGAGCTATAATAAACATCCTTAACGTGTATACAGTAGAATATATAGTGCAAATCACGTATTGGATGGAGACATGAAAACCAATTCGAAAATATACTTCAATAGTTCAATCATCTAAAAAATTGTAACGATGCACTTCCATAGCGCTTTATATATGTACTTTGTTGTAGAAGATGCTATGGAAACCTAATGTAGAAAAAAAATGATGCGAAAATTGGTCAAATAAAGCCCTGTTTGGCATGGCTCCAGCTCTGGGTAAAGCTGCTCCACTCCAAAACTCCGGTGAGCCAGCTCCACTCCGAACTCCAAAACTAAAATATGGTGTTTGGCTAGATGGGTGCTCTCACTCCAAAAAACCGATTCCAGGTGTGAATTGCCATTGTTGTCCCCAATTCAAGTCCCACTTGTCATCCTCTCTACCCCATCTTCTTCTTGAAGTCTCCTGTGTTTAGCTTAGATGAAATCGTGATGGCACCATTGCTGCTGCAACGTGTACTTTGCTCATAGCTTGATTCATTACGTACGTGCCTCTATCTTATAGCATATCCCTATCTATCCTGTATGAAGATCGTATCTATGTCCGGCCATATTTCTCCGGGAAGGTGAGTATCTGCGGCTCTAGGTACTTTCCATGGTAGATGAGACTGGACATGGCCCTGTACGTGGCCTGGGTCATGTAGATCCCGTCCCAGCTCAGGTACACCGCCGGCTCCACGCACGCCGTCGCCCCCGCAAAACCACGCATCCGCCGCCAGTCAAAGTTGTACTCGCTGCCGCCGCCGCAGCAGGCCTTGCGCGTGCTCGCCACGTCGAAGCCCAGCAAGGAGGCGTTGTGGAGGAGCGCGAGGAAGGAGTCGCGCCCCCCGGACGCGACGCTTCAGCGATTCGCCACCTCACTGCTGCCGCGAAGTTGTGCTTAGCGGCGGGTTGATTTCAACACCGGAGGCACCCAGTCTGCAGTCGTAGTCCGCCGGGCGGGAGGGAGGCAGCGGCGGCTGGCGCGCTATGAAGAAGGCAACGCTGCTGCTTTCTTGGCGCGCGCCCGATGGGGCCGTGGCATGGCCGCCGGCCGGACGTGAGGGAGGGGCCCGATGAGAAGCAACGACGGCAGGAGGAAGTCACAACGCGCGGGTTCGCAAGAAAAGAAAACGAATCGTTTTTTTTTGTGTAACGAGTGGCATTGGTGGGTAATTACCCACCAACTCCACGAGGAGGTTCAAGAAAGGGGTTTTGAAGCAGCAAAAGAGGTGCTCTAAAACTCCACCCCCATTTGTACCACAACTCTATGGAGTTGGCAGCTCCATGGAGTTTTGGAGTTGATGTGTGTTAACACTGGATTTTGGTCAATTCTGGAAGATGACAGGTGGACCCACATGCAGGAAGAAGAGTGTTCGGCAAACAACGCAAGCGGTCGGCTAAATGCTTGTGCGGTCGGTTATTCTGAAGGCGGTAACTCCATTCGGAAAGCGAAAGATGGCAAGCAAAGCCGATCGAAAAGATGAAAGTTGTAATAATAAAGGACTCGAGAGTTTGGGGCAAGGAATCGTAGTTTCCAAGTTTATTTAAGAGTTCCTTTGTAAATCGTAGTCTTTAGGACTCGTGTTTCGTCTAGGGTATAAATATTGACCCTCGACCATTGTAATAGGCGTTCACAACCAAATCAATACAACCGCCCCGTGCCAACTTTCGAGTCCTTTTGTCGTGTCGTCCGAGTTCTTGAGAGGAGTCATCGATCCGTCGACCTCCGTAAGTTCCGACAACCTTGTTATCATGTTTAGTATCATGCGGTGGATTTAGACGTGATGCAAGTAGTCTTGTTTGTTTTCAATGATCGTCTGGGCGGATCTTTGCTTGACAATCAAGAAGTCTTTGCTTATACTTTGTTTATGAGTAGATACCGTATGGCGTGCGCGTTGCTCAATATGCTTAGTGGAAGCAAGACAGCGTTATCGGCTCTATTAGATTACGGCAAAATCTAAATAGATTCATCAAGTTATCATGTGTTGTATGTTTTAAATATTTTATATATTTGTAACACACTTTTGCCCAATTTAGATTGATATTGTTCGGCCCTCTTCTATGGTTTTATTCGAGCTTCAATGATCATTACTTTCATAATACCTTTGCAAATAGATAACATGCTTGTAATGGCTGAATTATTTTAATCTAGATTGTCACATGTTGTGGGTTCATGTATATGTTAATCACGTTTAAGTTTTTGACGAAATTAGGTGTCGTCTGCGCGCATTTACAGTTTTTTAGATTGGCTTAATCGTGTTTATACACGTTCCTTCTTCATGGACCCCAACTCGGCCGGATTGTTTTTGAGCTTGGATATGCATTAACGCATAATCAATTTCACTTGTTCAAACATGTCTTCCCATGCATATGCATTCGGCAATCGAGATCTTTACGTATGTCCATCCTACGATTAGCCGAATGATTTATAAACTTGTTGGCGAGCGACTTCCTATAGTCAGTATGTCGCTGTAAGTGGCTAACCGAGGTCGTATATACGGAATCGCTCTCGTCTCACCCGACATGTTCCGGTTTGACATTTAATGTTTTATCCCTTGTCGGGCTTTTTCGTGTCAAACCGACCGCACGTTCCGGATCACGAAGCACCCGGGCACCCGATTGAAGCTATGCTTTTCGGCTTGTCATGTGTGCGGCAAGCTAATCGTCACATTTTGTGTCAACACACTTTTGGCACGCCGGTGGGACCATCTGCTAGTTCAAGATGGCATCTGAGATCAACAATGATCATGTTCGGATGTAAGCATGGCGAATTGCGATATAATTACAAGGATTTAGTGCTACAAGCGTGTGAGCAATACCAACGGAAGTGCTTGATGTCTTTTTCAAAAACAAGAGCAATAAAGTATTTCAAAAGCGATCAATGCCAAGGGTTCTTCTTCCACATCAAACTGATTACATCAAGAGGAGGATGCTCGGAAGATGGCAGCCCGGTTTATAAAGCTATGGGAGAAACCATGACAAACCATCACAGACTTTTTACGAATACCTTTCGGGCAATCATGATCGATACTTTTGGCCCAATGGTTGATAAATACTTGAGGAAAATGTTGGACCACTTAGTGGGCCGGCGCTTTTCAATGTTCCAAAGCATCAAGAGAAGCATTGGAAAGGAAGTAGCGTCGCCTTCAAATATAGGTGGATTGACTCACACCTGAAAAGCAATCACATCCCACCTATGGCCGATGACATTTGGTACCACAGAGAGAAGTGCCACTTTCAAATTATAGAGTTTCTCCGGCATCAAATAGATTACTGAAGAATATGTGTGGAGATGGATATCAAGAATTTCTCGATTACGATTACTATCAATGCTGTGCCAAACCCAGGGTATAGAAGTGTTTCAGGATTGCCTTCTGGAGTGCAAGTACAAGGAAACCAGGATCCAGGCATTGATGTTTTGATGCACAGGATGGCTGATATGATGCAAAATCAGTTCGGCTTGAAGCCAAAGAATCAATCCTATTCATACAAATCTCCTTATCCAGAATGGTACAACAGAGTGGCATTGCCTCCAAGGGTGAAGCCTCCAACAGATTTGACCAAGTTTTACGGTCAAGATGATACTAGTACCATAGAGCACATCGATTGGTACTTAATGCGACTTGGAGAAGCTGCTTGAGATGAAGCATGGAGGATTCGATATTTTCCTTTGTCTCTTACAGACCGGCTTTCACATGGTTCACGTCTCTACCACTCATTCCATTGGTACGTGGGCGTAACTAGAGCGAAGTTTCATTCATATTTCTATATGGGTACCAATGAGAAGAAATTGGTTGATCTCATGAGTCCGAGGATGAGAACAAATGAAACACCATTGGAGTATCTTCGCAGATTTAGGGAGACCAAGAATATGTGTTATTCTCTAAATTTACCGGATGATCAACTACCCGGAATTGCTATAGTAGGAATGTTGCGAATATCGGGGAGAAGTTGTTCGGTTTAGAGTTTGATGATCATGGTCAACTTGCACAGCGTTTAGCGACTATGAGTAATCAAGCCCAAGGATTCGTGGAGAGATAATCGCTTTCGGAAGAACAATGCCACTAATGAGGTGTATCGGGGCTTTACGGGCGAAGCGGTCGAGTATATTGATGAGGATGAGATAGCTGCAATTGAGTTAAATTGGGACAAGGAACCCACTCAAGTTAGTCAACGCTGGTTGAAACAACAAAAGGAACCTATGATTTTGATGTTACTAAAGGCGTATGACTTTTTGCATTGTTGATAAAGGAAGGACGCATCAAGTTACCGAAGGACATCCTATGTTACGTCTCAAGGAGTGAAAGACAAAAAATATTGTGGCTTTCATAACACTAATTCTCATTCTATTAATGATTGCCGAGTGTTCGAATGCGAATCCGTAAAGCTATCCAAGAGGGACATTTGAGGTTTGATGGCAAGATGAAAATTGATGATCAAACTTTTTCCACAAAATATGATTTCTTTCTCTGTGAATGTGGTATCTCGCCAATGATCTCAAAGGTAAAGGCAAGGTGAAAGTGTTGACTTCGATAGAGCAAAGGAGAGTGGTGCTGTTGACCCGGATCGGCAAATCACCGATGAGAGAGTCAAGAAGATCGAGTTCGGTTTGAATAGCCGAACCGAGAAGGTCAAACTTCAAACCCGAGTTACATCACGTATTTTGCTAAACAAGTGGCGAGAGAGAACAAGAGAAGGAATACAGAAGAAACAATGGTTTATGGAAGAATGCTGGAGGTATGAGGAAGAAGTGTACCAGAAGGGAGCAAGAAGAATACATGATGAATGCAGAGCGGTCTCATTGGGGTTGTTCGTTCTTTAGGCATTGTTGGAATGAAGGTTTGAGGTTGCCAAAGAAATAATTGTCCGGAGTGTAGTGCTCAAGACTCAGTATAGGCAATCTCGAGTCAACCGCCGTCCCGTCTATGAAAGACTTGGAACGAAGATTCACAAGATGATCGGTAGCTTAAAAATAGGTGGCTTTGAGAATCAGCAAAGGAAAAGAGTTGCAGGTTCAGGTTGGATTCATGATAGAGTGCATAATGAAGAAGCTGACTTTTGTAAATACGTATGGCAAAAAGGACAATGGTGTCCTCCAGGCCTAAGGAAAAGCCAAGAAAAGAAGAGTACAACGATTGAGGAATAGGGAGTTGGAACAAGAAGTTGCCGAAACAAAGCAAATTTGGCGTCCTAAAAAGAAGCCTGATGGATGTGGTCCTTCGGCTAATGCTTGCATGGCTTTCTTCCTCCCATCAGAGTTTATAGCTCCCGAAAGCCAAGATTTCCAAGAAGAGGTGTACTCTGATTTTGATGAAAGTGAATGTCAGGATTTGATGGCTCAGCTTGTATTAACACAGCAGGCTGTTTTTGATAAACCAATCAAGAATCGTCACTTGAGGCCACTCTATTTAAAGGGATATGTCAATGGCAAGCCTTTAACTAAGATGTTTGTCGATGGAGGGGCTGCTATCAATATCATGCCTTATACTACCTTGAAACTTGGGATGACTAATGAAGAATTACTTGGCCCGACATGGTGCTTAGGGATTTTGCTGGCAATCCTTCCGATACCCGAGGTGCTATCCATGTCGAGCTGACTATTGGGTCAAAAACTCTGATTACTACCTTTTTTGTCATTGATGGCAAGGGGGCATATAGTCTACTCTTGGGCAGAGATTGGATCCATGCTAATTGTTGCATTCCTTCAACTATGCATCAAATTCTCATTCAATGGGTTGGAGATGATGTTGAAGTTGTACATGCTTGATAATTCGATGAAGTGTTGTTGCCACGGAATCTACCTATTGGGAATATGAGGGCGTCGATTGTTTCTCCGGAAAAGTGTGGAAAGAAGGTCCCAAATGTTTTTAGCGAAGGCCAACAACCGATCCAAGCGATCGGCTCTCATAGCAATTTTAATGGGAAATCCGTCGATGGCAACAAAGGAAAGTTAGGGCGTGGTTTTATGTCACCGATAAGTTGGAGGAAATCAATGTTGGTGATGGTTCTAAGCCAAGGCCGATGTATATTAGTGCAAAGTTAGACCCGAATATAAGTCAAAGTTGATAGATTTGTTGAAAGAGTTTAAAGACTGCTTTTGCTTGGGATTACGGAAATGCCTGGATTGGATCGTTCCATTGTTGAGCATCGATTACCCATTAAACCCGGTTTCGTCCTTATAAACAACCTCCAAGGAAGATATACAAAGAGGAGGTATTGGCCGATGTGAAGAAGGAGGTTGAAAGGTTAATAGAAGCAAACTTTATTCGGCCATGCAAGTATGCAGAGTGGATTTCAAATATAGTACCGGTATATAAGAAAAATGGAAAAATGAGAGTTTGCATAGATTTTAGAAATCTTAATAAGGCTACTCCCATGGATGGTTACCCAATGCCGATTCTTGATTCTTTGGTAGATCTTGGCAAGAAAGTTATGAAGTCATTAGTTTTATGGATGGTAATGTGGCTATAACCAAATTTTTATGGCGATAGAAGATATTTCGAAAACAAATTTTCTTTGGATGTCCCGGTCATATTGGTTTGTTCGAATGGATAGTCATGACGTTTGGGTTAAAGAATGCTTGGTGCAACTTATCGAGAGCTATGAATTATATTTTTCACGAGTTGATCGGCAAGATTGTAGAAATCTACATCGATGATGTAGTAGTCAAGTCTAGAAATCATGAAAGACATTTAGCCGATTTAAGAAAGACTCTTGAGTGCACAAGAAAGCATGGCTTGAAGATGAATCCAAACAAATGTGCCTTTGGAGTTTAATTTGGTGAGTTTTTGGGATTTTAGTTCATAAAGGAGGAATTGAAGTTGGGAAAAAGAGCATGGAAGCAATAGACAAAGTTGTGCCGCCAACTAATCTCACGAAATTGCAATCATTGTTAGGCAAAATCAACTTTGTAAGAAGATTCATATCAATTTATCGTAAAGAGTTTTACCCTTTTCCCTTTATTGAAGCTCAAGAAAGATCAAAAATTTGTATGGGGTGACATACAACAAAAGGCTTTTGATGAGATCAAACAATATATGAAAGCACCACCATGTCTTTGGTACCTCCACAACTTGAAAAGCCTTTTAAGTTGTATGTGGCTGACCGATAGCCTAACGATAGGATCGGCCCTTATGCAAGAGTTTGAAGGAAAAGAAAGAGTCATAGCTTATTTTAGCCGAAAAGTCATTAGACCCGGAAACAAGGTATTCGCTCTGAGAGAAACTTTGCTTGTGTGTATATTACTCTGTGCCAAATCACGGCACTATTTGTTGAATTCCGAATGCGTGGTGGTTTCTAGTTTTGATGTAATCAAACATATGTTATCAATGCCGATTTTGAATGGAAGAATTGGCAAATGGATTTTAGCATTGTCGAAATTTAATTTAAGGTATGAATCGGCAAAAAAGCGGTAAAGGGTCAAATTATTGCTGATTTTATTACCCAACATCGGGATCTTTCTGTTGAGGCGATAAACATTGTGCCTTGGGCCTTGTTCTTCGATGGATCATCTTGCAACAAAGGTGGTGGTGCTGGTATTCTTTTGATTTCCCCACAAGGAAAAGCTTTTGAGTATGCAAATCCTATTGAATTTCATGTTACTAACAATCAAGCGGTATGAAGCATTGCTTAGAGGGCTTCACTTCTTATAGAAGTAAAGGCCGTTCTTTCATGAAATCTTTGGGGATTACGAGTTGGTGATTAATCAACCTGAATGGTCAATATGAATGCAAGAATAATGTGTTAAGAGAATATTATGAGGAGTGTAGAGAACTTTTGAAGAATTTTCTGATAGTAACCTTGCATCATATCCTAGAGAGTACAATGAAGAAGCAAATAAGTTAGCTCAAAAGTCGCTCGGATATCGAGAGAATCGGGAAGTTTTACTATAGAGGAAGATGTTTTAAAATACTTGATCCAAAGAGATGGTGATTGGAGATACGAAGTTACCAATTATCTGAAAAGTCCATCTCAAAGGGTTTCCGAAAACTTAGGTACAAAGCTCTCAAGTTTGTGTTTCTTGATGATCGGTTATATTATAAGTCCATCGATGGAGTATTGCTCAAATGCTTGAGTCGGGAAGAGGCCAAGAAAGTGATGTATGAGGTTCACGAAGGGTTGTGTGGTGCACATCAATTGACTTATCGGATGAAGTGGATAATTAGGAGAACTGGTTATTTTTGGCCAACTATGTTGGAAGATTGTTTTGAATATTACAAAGGGTGTCACAATTGTCGAAATTCGCAATATTCAAAAGTTCCAGCGTCGCTATGAATCCTATAATCAAGCCTTGGCCGTTCGGAGGATGGGGTATAGATTTAATTGGTCGATCAATCCTCCTTCTAGTAAGGGACACAAATTTGTACTTTTGGCCACGGATTATTTCACCAAGTGGGTTGAGGCTATCCCTTTGAAGAAAGTAACGTCGTAAAATATGATCGGTTTTGTTAAGGAACATATAGTTCACAGATTTGGGATTCCTCGGACTATAACAAGCGATCGGGGACTCAATTTACTTCTTCTTCGAATTTTGTGACTTTGCCAAAAGTATGGGGATTAAGTTATATAATTCTTCTCCTTATTATGCACAAGCAAGCTAATGGTCGAGGCGAGAGGCATCAAATAAGATTATGATTAAAATTATCCGAAGAAGATTGATGAAAAACCAAGGAAATGGCACTTGGTTCTTAATGAAGCATCGTGGGCTTACCGAATGGCTTGTCATGGATCCACTCAAACGCCTCCCTATGAACTGGTTTATGGGCATCATCTTTAGTACTACCATGGGAGTTACGGTTAGATTCAAGGCGAATTGTGTTACGAGAAAGAATTGGCAAAAGAAGATTATAAGAGTCGATGATGGATGAATTGGAAGATTTACATTTGATTCGTCTCAAGGCATTGGAAAATATTGAGAAAAAATAAAATACGCGCTGCCGTGTATTATAACAAAAAGGTTAATTTGAAACAATTCGCAGAAGGAGATTTGGTTTGGAAAATCTGTATTGCCGTTGGGACAAAAGATAGAGCGTTAAACAAATGGTCTCCAAATTGGGAAGGTCCTTTCCGAATTGTAGAATGTGTGCTGGCAATGCATACATATTAAAAGACTTTATTCGGAGAAGAGTTTACGAGCTATTAATGGAAGATTTCTTAAGAAATACTACCCCAAAGTTGAGGTTGGTTCGTGAATATAGATCGGAAAAAACCGATAGAAGGAAAATCGCCTTTGGCCTAGAAGATCGGATCTGAGGACTAAAAATAGCCGATATTGTTCATATCGCTTTAGCCTAAAAAATCGAGATCGAGATTGGAAATAGCCGATATCGCCTATATATACGCTTTTAGCACAAAATAGCCGATGTAGTTTGCATCGCCTCTAGCACAAGAATGTTTATCCGAAAAGCGGGATGTTTTCAGATTTTTCCGGCAATCGTGAATCGGGATTCTACCAAGAGAATCAAAGAAGTAAATGTCATTCAAAGGATGAGATTATTTATAAAGTTCGTCCTAATACAAACTACTCTTCAAATAACTTGTTGAGGACGGATTGGGGTTTGTGATTTCGGCAAGGGCGTGAGATGATGATCGTCGTGAGGCCTCCGGACGCTCATCGATGTCGTCAACTTCGTCTGGGCGTCCTCCAACAAAGCCAACCGGTTGGGAGGAGTAGTCTTCGTTGGTTTGGGAGGTCATTGCCGCTAGCCCGAGAGAAGCGCCGAGGTGCACACCTTGGATGACGGCTCGATCAATGCGGCCGTCCACAAAGATCAAGGCGTGCCTCGGATGTCTCCCCTTGAGCATTCACCTTGTCGGCAATCTTGTTCGCGCCGCCTCTTCAGCGGTCATTCTCCGCGGAAAGAGTCAAGCGAAAAAGAAGAAATGGGTCGACAAGCAAAGGAAGTCGAGGTGACAAAACTAAAATGAAAATATCAAACCGGTGATGGCGTCATGAAATTGTTTCATTGGTTCTCCCATTCGGCTTGATCAATGCCGAACTTCTTGGAGACGTCGCCTAGCTCCTCCCGGCTTCGTCCCTCTCTGGCGAAACTTGAGCGCCTCCTCGTGAGAGTATGGATGGTGTCGTCTCTGCTGCTCTCTTGAACCCCAAGGATTGGAGTGGTAGGAGCTTGAGGAGCTGGAAGACCCGGAGGAGCCGGATGATGGAGTTCCCGGTTGAGCTGCCGTTACTGGAGGAAGGAGATGGTATTGGCTGGAGCTGATGACCCTTATCCTGATGAATGAGAAAGAGGAAATCGAAATTAAGAGATGAACAAGGAAGTTGCAAAGGGGGCAAAAGGCCGAATCATACCCACGACGCCGGCAGCGCGATGCCCTGCTTCCTTCAGCTTCCCCGTCGGCAGGACGCTTGCCACGGTTGCCACTGTTAAATCATTTGCTTTGATGGAGGTTAGGGTTTCCTTCTGGAGTGAATCGGATGAAAGAAGTGGAAGAGACGGATGTGAGAACGCTGAGGCGAAGATAGTGATGAAGGCCAACGGAAAAGTCTATTTATAAGCCGAAGCGAGGGACCGTGGCGAGTTCCACGGGGTTGTGGGGCGAGAATCCCGAACGGCGGAGTAGGTTTTCTCCCTTTTGATGGACCGTTACTGGACTGGGCCAGGTCTGAGTTAAGTCGAACGTCGCTTGAATATCTCCATGATTTATTGAAGCCAACATTGTTCGGCTATACCTTCACAGTATTTGGATTGGATTCGTTCGGTTATCGGGAGAATGGAGACAGTCGGCTATATTCTAATCGAGTAATTTAAGGGAAATGGCCGATTGCTTTTTTCCGAACGAATGAAAATAAGTGAACATAAAGTTGTTTAATCAAGGAAAAAAGGGTATCACACTTAAAGTTTATTACAAGCCTAATGTCTACTGATTCAGAAGATGATTGACTGCTTCTATGGCCTCAGTCCTGATTCGGCTAACATTATCTAGCACTTTTTGATCTTCATCTTCAGAACTCTGGATGCTGGACAATTTATTTTTGATCTGCTGGTCTTCTTTGATGGTCGAAGCTATCTTTAGTGAAGTTGCTTCTATGTTCTTCGGCAGATTGGCTATGTGGGCCCTGTGAGACTGAATTTTGGCATTCAGTTCGGCTAGTTGAGCTTCTAGTCTGATTTTTTCATCCTCCATGGATCTCAGTTCAGGCTCCAAGGTTGCCAAAGAATTTCTCGTAGTCTGGATATGAGAGTGAAGATCTTTAATCTCCAGCTTTTTCAAAGATCTATCCTTCTGCAAAGCGGCCCTCGAAGATATGTTCTTGGTTGCCCTTCTCACCATAGCAAAGTGATCATCAAGATGGGCTGCAGATTCTAGGGGAGCCTTGAGAGCAGAAGGGATATCTTGATCAATGAGTTCAAGGAGGTCTTTTATCTGGTCTGCATCCTGAACCGGACTGATGGTATCCTTATTCAGCAGAATAATCACTTCTTTTAGCCGAGCCTGATTCTCCAGTGACAAAGTTTGATGAGAAGTGATCTCTTCACCTTTCTCAATAATGTAGTCCTCAATAGAGAAGGAGTAGCTGGTGGTCGGTTTAGTGATGTTCTTCTAGACAAAGAGGAAGAAAGAAGGTGTTAGCCGATTGGGTAATTTTGCTAAAATATAGTATGAGACAAGGCATTACCTGTTGGGCTGATTGGTCATCAGGATGGGTTATACCCTGGTTTGCTGGAGGACTTGATTGAAGGTTCGGAGGAGACGGATCTGAGATTGATCAGAGAAGTTTCCTTGCCGGTTCATCTAAAATCTCATCTATTCTCGATAAAGTAAGTGATAATGAGCATAAGAGATAGATGTTGTTAAAGAGAAAGGAGAGGAGAATTGGTTGAGCAATGTTACCTATAGTCTCATCAGGTTTATGAGCCTTTGAACCTTCACTTCATGGGTCTCTCAAATTTCGCTATCATGGATTTCTTCATCTTGATAGAAAACTTCAGGTTGGTTCTCTGATACCGAGGTATTACCCCGGTATAGGGAATTTCGACTTGTGGCTGCAGTGGAAGGAATGAATGTAGAGATAGTCAGCTTCTTTAAAAATGAAATGGTTGACCTGATAAGAAAATGTAAGGTTCATCCCTTAAGGGATAATCTGGCTTTCTTGGTCCTTGGTTTCTTAGGTAAGAGAAAACTTTCGGTGTTTTCCTTTTGCTTTTCCTCTGGAAGATGCAAAGAATGAAGTAGCAGGAGTTCTTATGAGTGCCTTTAGAGGTGCTGAATCCAAAGTTGCAGAAGTTTTCATGAATTCCTTTAAGTTTGGAGCATCAAACCCCAGAGCAGGTTTGGGACCAGCCGGATAGTACTGAATTGCTTTGGCAGGGGAAGTAAACTCAAGATCCTGTGCATAACCAGATGTTAAAGTAAGAAGTGGATTCAAGAATAAGAAATGATGGGCATAATGAAATTACCTCACTGTCAGAAGCAAAATCGGGTTGCAAGTTTTTGCATAAAGAATGAACTGCTATATTGAAGATATGAGCATGCCATTCTTGCCACCAAGAGACAAAGAGGGGATGAGCAGCATCTATTAGCCCAAATGGAGATGGTTCATATATTGGTAATTCCCATCCTAATTCAAAGACCTTCTTGGCTTCCATTCCTTCTGTTATTGCTTCCCTTGATTTTATGATTGTTGAGAAGAGGAATTTTGGGGGCAGTTGGCCGCATCCTAATTGTCTGGCTACCATGTTGGGATAATAGAACTCATAGGTGGATTGTACTAATCTCCCATGATGAAATTCGGCTGGCAAAGTGCAAGGTTTGATAAAGGAGTTGAAAATCTCTGTGGATTCTTGGCCTGAACAACCAATTTCATAGCTAAACTTGCGAGGGCAAAAGTCGATCTTCATTTTCCTGTAAGGAAACCAGAGCACATTGCGAATCCTTTGAAAAATAACTTGAAGAGATGACCAATGTCTATATCAATGCTTATAGATGCTGCTGCTTCCCCATAAGTCTGACAAGCTTTAACCTTTGCTGTACTGCCTTCAGCATAGTTAACTGAGGGGAAGCTTAGGTTGAAGAGGCTCACAGGGGTTATCTGATGCATATATAGTTGGAGCCACATTTGAATTAGACACCAGGGACCATTCACACAAGAAATTTCTCCACCTTGGCACATCTGAAGGGTGATCTGATGCATCATATGATAAGCAGACCCTAAAAGATATTTGCCTAATGGGATCTGGGTGCCTGCAGCTAAGTCTTCAGCCATTACCATGTGATTCAGGGTTGGTTCATTGGATTTTCCACAAAAATGAATCATAGCCACATATTCATGAAAGCTTTCAACTCTTTGTCGAGAGGCGGCGCCAGATGCATTCATGTAATTCTGAATATGTTTGACCCATCCACATCCAGAACTAACGGCTCTTTGATTACTCTTGCTCTTGTACTTATAAGGATATACTGGCAATGACACATTCAAACCAGTCATCATGTATACGTCGGCTAGAGTGATGGTCATAATACCATGGCCGAAGATAAAGGCATTGGTAGCGTCAGACCAAAAATGAGAAGCCGCTATCGGAAGGAATCATTCACAGGTGTCTCTCGCTAAAGATAACTCCGACAATGACCGATGTCCCGACTTTCCCAAAGGGTCTGCTTGCTCTTCTCCAACATTCTCTGTATCAGCTTTCGCCATCCGGTGATTGGGGGAAATGGCCAATTCTTGAACGTGTTTGGCCATCGGTTTGGTGAGGTAATTCCAGGACTTGAAAGGAATTCTTTGAGTTTCCTTCTCAATGATTTCAGAAGGGTCAGGATTTCCCATTGGGCCAAGGAAATAGGAGTCGGGGTTGGCGGCGTAAGGGATCAAAATCGCTCTTGTACTCCTTTAGAAGATGATTGAAATCGAGAGGAATAAGTCAAAAGAGGAGCGGAAGGATGGGATGAAAGTTGCGAATAGAAATAAAGTTTACCTCTGGGACTTCATCCTGGGTCGCCATTGAAGATTTAAAGGAGGTTCAAGTTATACCGAAAGATTGAAATTGTGGGCAGCGGTCTGCGGTTTTGAACGGTGATGACCTAGGAGGATGAAAGAGCTTGTGGTCAATTTCGAGAATAAAACAACTTTTATCCCGAAATTGAGGGGGCATGTGTTAACACCGGATTTTGATCAATTACGAAGATGACAGGTGGACCCACATGCGGGAAGAAGAGTGTTCGCAAACAACGCATAGCGGTCGGCTAAATGCTTGTGCGGTCGGTTATTCTCGAAGGCGGTAACTCCATTCGGGAAAGCGAAGATGGCAAGCAAAGCCGATCGAAAAGATGAAAGTTGTAATAATAAAGGACTCGAGAGTTTGGGGCAAGGAATCGTAGTTTCCAAGTTTATTTAAGAGTTCCTTTGTAAATCGTAGTCTTTTAGGACTCGTGTTTTCGTCTAGGGTATAAATATTGACCCTCGACCATTGTAATAGGCGTTCACAACCAAATCAATACAACCGGCCCCGTGCCAACTTTCGAGTCCTTTTGTCGTGTCGTCGAGTTCTTCGAGAGGAGTCATCGATCCGTCGACCTCCGTAAGTTCCGACAACCTTGTTATCATGTTTAGTATCATGCGGTGGATTTAGACGTGATGCAAGTAGTCTTGTTTGTTTTCAATGATCGTATGGCGGATCTTTGCTTGACAATCAAGAAGTCTTTGCTTATACTTTGTTTATGAGTAGATACCGTGCGGCAGGCGTTTGCTCAATATGCTTAGTGGAAGCAAGACAGTTATCGACTCTATTAGATTACGGCAAAATCTAAATAGATTCATCAAGTTATCCTGTGTTGCATGTTTTAAATATTTTATATATTTGTAACACACTTTTTGCCCAATTTAGATTGATATTGTTCGCCCTCTTCTATGGTTTTATTCGAGCTTCAATGATCATTACTTTCATAATACCTTTGCAAATAGATAACATGCTTGTAATGGCTGAATTATTTTAATCTAGATTGTCACATGTTGTGGGTTCATGTATGTTAATCACGTTTAAGTTTTTGACGAAACTAGGTGTCGTGCGGCAGACGCAGGTTTTTTAGATTGGCTTAATCGTGTTTATCTACACGCCTTCTTTCATGGACCCCAACTCGGCCGGATTGTTTGAGCTTGGATATGCATTAACGCATAATCAATTTCACTTGTTCAAACATGTCTTCCTGATGCATATGCATTCGCAATCAGATCTTTTACGTATGTCCATCCTACGATTAGCGAATGATTTATAAACTTGTTGGCGATACAGACTTCCTATAGTCGTATGTCGTTGTAAGTGGCTTCGTGGGGCGTATATACGAAATATCGGTCTCACCCGACATGTTCGGTTTGACATTTAACTGTTTTATCCCTTGTCGGTTTCTTTTAGGTCAAACCGACCGGCACGTTCGGATCACGAAGCACCCGGGCACCCGATTGAAGCTACGCTTTTCGGCTTGCTGTGTGTGCGGCACAGTGCGTCACATTTTGTGTCAACAATGTGTTTGGCTGGATTTTTTTGCTAGAGTTGGTGGAGTTGTGGAGTGGAGCCATGCTAAACAGGCTCTAAATTTTCACATTATACTTTTTATGTAATAGATGTTAGTGCTCTTTTACATAAAATTGGTCTAAGTTAAAAAAATTTCTAGAAATTAATTTATTGAGGGAGAGAGTATATCAGAGGGGCTTCGCCGGTGGAATAAAGCGAAGTCTACTACCCCGCTTCCAATCATTACCACTGGAATTTAGCTAGCCGCCCGCTCCACTCTCTCTCTCCTTTTCTCTCTCCGCCAGCAGTGATTTTTCTGACGTGGCTGTGCTCCCCGCCGGCCTTGCTGGCTCCATAATACTTGCTCTTACAGCATCGGCTAGGCATCTGCCGCCCTCTCTTCCTCTCCTCGATGCTGATGGCGTTCGGGGCGACACGTGCCCGCGTGGACACGTGAAACGATGCAGCAAACGATGGCATGACGCGAGGGAACGGTCCGGCTGATGCAAGTGGGTGACGCAAGACAGTGTGTAATGGTCTATAATAATAATTTACTGGAGGCGGTCAGCGGACATGAAAGGTCGTGCAGGCCGTGCACGCTGTCAACTGACGGAGTCGTCCGATACTTAGACCAGCGTCCGAACGCTAATAACTCTCAACGCCCCGTTCATTTGGGCTGGTTTAGTTTATAAGCTATGACTAAAAGTACTCTTGTCTAATTTGATATAAGAAAAAAATATTATTTATTGATTGATAAATCATGACTTATAAGCTAGATACGACCAAACGAACAGGTTGTTGCCACCGGAATTTATAGTCTAATTTCTGTCACTACCACCGGATTAGTAACGAGACAAAAAAGAAGAAGTGCAAAGCAGAAACTTTTATCGCAATTTTTTAGCAAGAACAAAATTTATTTCCTTCACGTTTTTATAGCATGTAGTACTTTACAATGTGCACATAATTAAGTATCAAAGTACAAAGAGAAAAATGATGGAAAACAAATGCGTGCGAGTGATCCACATCCGTACCCACACTATCACTGCCCATAAAAGAAGTTGAAAACTACGCCATCCTTGGAGCTCTGGCACGTGTGAGTAGCTCCAAAGCTTTGGCAAAAAAGAAGTGCACTGTGTAGCACTAGTTGTGCTCTATAGTGTTGTGCTACCTATAGCCTTGACACCGCCATGATGTGCGCCACCGGCTGCTCCTCGCGGCGACCGCCGACCGTCGTCGAGGAGGTCGTCGTCTTCCCCTTCGGCTTCTGCGCCGGTACGGTGGGCGCCAGCTTCCGTGCCGCCTGCCGGAGCTTGACCTTCTCAACCTTTCCGAGCGCGTTCCTAGGTAGCGCTCCGACGACCTCCACCTTCTTGGGAACCATGAAGCGCGCCATGCGCTTCTCGCAGAACGCGAGCACGTCGTCCTCGCTGAGTTCGGCAGCGTTGTTCCTGGGTACGACAAAAGCGCAGGGCGTCTCGCCCCAGCGGGGGTGCGGCATCGCCACCACCGCCGCGTCGGCCACTGCCGGGTGGCGGAACAGCACCTCCTCCACCTCCTTGCTGCAGATGTTCTCCCCGCCGCTGATGATCACGTCCTTTGACCGGTCCTTGATCTCGATGTAGCCGTCCTGGTGCACGACGCCAACGTCGCCGGTGAGGAACCAGCCGCCCCTGAAGGCGTTGTCGTTCGCCTCCGGGTTGTTGAGGTAGCCCTTCATGACGCCGTTGCCCCGCAGGACGATCTCCCCGACGGTCTTGCCGTCGCGGGGCACGCTGACCATGGTGTCGGCGTTCTTGACATCGGCGTCGGCGAGGGACAGGACGCTGACCCCCTGGCGCGCCTTGAGGCGCGCGCGCTCCGGGAGCGGGAGGCGGTCCCACTGGTCCCGCCACTCGCACGCGAGCGCAGGCCCCGTCGCCTCCGTGAGGCCGTAGGCGTGGGTGACCTTGAAGCCGATCCGCTCGACGCGCTCCAGCAGCGCAGCCGGCGGCGGCGCGCCGCCGGTGAGGACGTGCACGGGGGTTTCGAGCTGCCTGGTGGCGCCGTCGCCCTCGAGGAGGATGCTGAAGACGACGGGCGCGCAGCACATGTGGGTGACGCGGTGGCGCGCGATGGTGCGGTAGATGTCGGCGGGGCGCGCGTCGCGGATGCAGACGTTGACGCCGCCTCGCGCCGCCATGCCCCAGGTGAAGGTCCAGCCGTTGCAGTGGAACATGGGGAGCGTCCAGAGGTAGACGGACTCGGTGGTCACCCCCCACTGCAGCAGCAGGCTGGTGGTGCTCAGGTACGCCCCGCGGTGGCTGTAGACGACGCCCTTGGGCGCGGACGTGGTGCCGGAGGTGTAGTTGAGCGTGACGGCGTCCCACTCATCTTCGAGCGGCGGGAGCTCCGCGTCGGGGTCGCCGTGCGCGACAAGCGCCTCGTACTCGAGCTCTCCGAGGCGGGCCCCCGTGGGCGAGTCAATGTCATCGATGTCGGCAACGAGCAGGACGGCGGGCGTGCCGTCGGCGGCGAGGAGGCGGAGCGCGTCGCTGGCGAGGCGCACGTAGTCGTAGTCGACAAAGAAGAGCTTTGCCCCCGAGTGACGCAGGATGGTGGCGACGGCGCCGGCGTCGAGGCGCGTGTTGATGGTGTTGAGCACGGCGCCGGCCATGGGCACGGCGAAGTGCATCTCGTACATGGCCGGCACGTTGGGCGCGAGCACGGAGATGACGTCGCCCCTGCGGACGCCGAGGGACAGGAGCGTGGACGCGAGGCGGCGGCAGCGCTGGTACGTCTGGCGCCAGGTGAAGCGGACGCGCCCGTAGATGACGGACGCGCGGTCGCCGTAGACGGCATTGGCGCGCGGCAGGAACCCCACGGGGCTCAGCGGCACGTAGTTGGCCGGGCGCTTGGGCAGCTGGTCCATGGCTAGCTCGTCACTCGCTCGCTGCTCAGCGTGCACCGTGCAAGGAGGGCGGCGAGGGGAGATGGAGGATGTGTGTGGTTACTGCTGATGCGAGGTGAGAGGTGGCGAGGGGAGTGAGCTGCTGTTACGGCCGTGAAGGATGCCGGATGGGTGGTTTATATAGGCGCGTTGGAAGGTGGGACCCAGCTCTCCTGCCCCTACTGCAGCTGGCTGCAGTGGGTGTAGACGTGTAGTACACGGTTGTCTGTCTGGGAGAAAACGGAGATTTCCGGGGGCGGGAGGCCCATTACAAGTAAATGTTGTGTTTAGTTTGTGAATTTTGGAAATTTGTCTAGTATAGTATTTTCGTTTTTATTTAGTAAGTAGTGTTTAATTATAGACTAATTAGGCTTAAAACGTTTGTCTCGGAATTTTCAACTAAACCGTACAATTAGTTTTTTTCATCTACATTTAATGCTCTATGGACGTATTGCAAGATTTGATGTGATGGCTACTGCAGCACTTATTGGGAATTTTTTTTGAACTAAACAAGGCCGCGTTTAGTTCGGCCCCGGATTCGGCGCCGCCGGAATCCTAGGTACTGTAGCGACACTGTTGTGTACTGTAGCGTTTTGTTTTTATTTGGTAATAATTAGACTCAAAACGTTCATCTCGTAAAGTACAACCAAACTGTGTAATTAGTTTTTGATTTCGTCAACGTTTAGTACTTTATGCATGTACCGTAAGTTTAATGTGACGGGAAATCTTCTTTTTATATAGTGTCAAATTCTGAAATTTGGGACAAACTAACATGGCCCAAGCAAAGTGAAAACGCGGCGTCTTGACCACATGTTCCTTTGCCTCCTGGCTCCTGCGCACGATTTTTCACACTCCATCTGTAGCGATCCTACCCGCTTGTTATTTGCTCTCGTTCGATCGGTGGGCCGGGGGAGGCGACCTGTCCCCCGTTGCTGTTGCTGGTGCGGTTTCGGGGTTGGGTTGGGTTCCCGGCAAAGAGCAGAGCCGCAGAGGAGACGGCAAATCGACGTGCCATGGCCCGTCGAGAGCTTGTGGCGAGCGCAAAACCATCGACCATCGGCCGTTGAATTAGAGCCACGCCATTGGTTTCATGAGCGCTACCAGGATTGACAGATAGTGCTGGTACACTGGGATGATAATCTTCAGTTGCTTTCGAATGGATTGCATCTAGAAAACAGAACTTTCATTCCATCTCTATTTTTACCTTTAGTACCGGTATTTTTGTGTTTGGGATTAAAGGAACTATTAGTCCCGGTTGTATCCTCAAATAAGGATACAAAGTTCCTATCCCAAATGTGTAGCGACGGCAGGCAACAATTAGTCCCGGTTATAGCCCAGTCCTTTAGTCCCGGCTGGACCCTCCAATCGGGAATAAATCTTTACTCCCGGCTTGAGGCTCCAGCCGGGACTAAAGGATGACCTTTAGTCCTGGCTCTGGGCTATAACCGGAATAAAATCTTTCTTGATAAAATAATATAGTCGCGCTGGACAAAAAAAGGGGCAGCCAGGCATTAAACCCACGACCTCATAGCCAAGGTCCAAACCGCAGCGCACTAGCTAGCCATCTGAACTAAGTCACTTTCTCGAGAAGAAAGCACCCAAACATTTATTTAATAAGAGAAAAGACCATTTAATTGATTATATTCTTTTTATTAACTATACTTTGAATTTTCCGGTCCATATGCTTTCTAGTGCCCGATTGATTTCATAATTTTTATCGTGGTTTCAAATGCCCAAAGTGAAGCCACCACCAAGTTCGAGATTTTTCTGAATTGGTTTGGTAAATTTTTCACTTTAATTGAATTTCTACGTGACTTTACCGATTAATTATATCGTTGAACTGAGTCCACCCCTGAAAAGATCCGGAATGGTGCCAAACTTTGCCAAATGGTCTCCTGTGCCCTAGGAGACAAATATTTGTGGAGGTTGATGCAAAATTATATTGTTTTGAATATGTAATTCGCCGTATTTCGTCTCACGCGGCACAAAGAAAAATGTAATAATAAAAATAATCATCAGAAAAACCTAAGATGTTGTGTGGGACCATATTTTGGGTGTAAATGACTGCCAAAAATTTTTTAAGCCATTTCGACATAGGCGGAGTCGACGTGCTTCACAGAGGTATATAGAACCTTTAAATGAACCCTATCTATACACCTAGGTTCTCCAGGATTACGAGGTCCATGTGCTTTCTAGTGCCGGATTGGGCTCAAACTTTTTCTCAAGACTTCAAATGCCTTATGTGTAGCCACCACCAAGTTTGAGATTTTTCCGAGGTGGTTTGGTACTTTTTCACTCTAATTGAATTTTCATGAATTCACCGATTAATTATACATTGAACTGGGTCCACCCCTAAATGATCTGGAATGGTGTCAAACTTTGCCAAATGGTCTATTGTGCCCTAGGAGACAAATATTTGTGGAGGTTGATGCAAAATTATATTGTTTTCAATATGTAATTCACCGTATTTCGTCTCACGCAGCACAAAGAAAAATGTAATAATAAAAATAATTATCAGAAAAATCTAAGATCTTGTGTGGGGCCATATTTTGGGTGTAAATGACTGCCAAAAAGATTTCAAGCCATTTCGACATAGGCGGAGTCAACGTGCTTCACAGAGGTATATAAAACCTTTTGTCCAACCCTATCTATACACCTAGGTTCTCTGGAACTGTGAAGTCCATTTGCTTTCTAGTGCCGGATTGGTCTCAAACTTTTTCTCAAGACTACAAATGCCCTGTGTGTAGCCACCATCAAGTTTGAGATTTTTCTGAGGTGGTTTGGTACTTTTTTAACTTTAATTGAATTTCCGCCCGAACTCACCGATTAATTATACAATGATTAATGAAGAACCTAAGGATTTACGTTACAATTACGTGAAAACTAATTTCCTGTCGAAAACCAATAAATTTAATAATTTCAATGAAAGTCTACATTTTTGCATTAACGAAAATAGTGAGTATTAGTTGCATTATGTTCAACATTTATAATAAAAAACACAATAGTTTAGGTCACATATTTTTTTGTGCGCAGTAAATGAAAGTAAAGTTTATTACTTTTTCTAAAAAAATTTATGCCTAGTATTGAATTTACTGCGCAAATAATAAGACTTAAACATTTAAATACAAAACATATATAAAATAAACTGATCTACTTAAAAGTTGGCGGGAAATGAAAATGTAGCCCACCTTTAGTCCCGGCTCCTGCCACCAGCTGGGACTAAATGTGGGCTACATTTGGCGGCCCACCAAAAAATCCTTTAGTCCCGGCTCCTTCCAATAGCCGGGACTAAAGGTCCCCCCTTTAGTCCTGGCTGGTGGCAGGAGCCGGGACTAAAGGTCCCCCCTTTAGTCCCGGCTGGTGGCAGGAGCCGGGACTATAGGTGCTTTAGTCCCGGGCAGTGGATGGAGTCAGGACTAAAGGTCCCTCTCCTATATACCTCCGCCTCCCTTCTCTCTTTCTCCTCATCGATCGTCTTCGTCTTCAGCGCGTCCCTAGAGCTCCGTCGCCGCCGATTCGCCTCCCCGGCCACCCCCGACGCCGCCTTCCTCACCAGAGGGCACCCCGAGGCTCGCCCACCTCGTCGGAGTAGCCCCGACGCCGTGCCCCTCACCGAGGAGCCCCCGGCCGCCCCCAACGCCCCGCGCGCGCCACGCCGCCGCCGATTTCGCCTTCCCGGCCACCCCCGACGCTGCCTTCCTCACAGAAGGGCACCCCACCGCCCGCCCACCTCGCCGGAGTAGCCCCAACGCCGCGCCCCTCAAGGAGGAGCCTCTGGCTGCCCCCGACGCCGCGCGCGCACCAGGCCGCCACCGATTTCGCTTTCCCGGGCCGCCCCGGCCCGACGCCGCGCCTTCTTCCTCACCGGAGGGCATCCCGACGCCCACCCACACCTCGCCGGAGTAGCCCCGACAGCGCCGCGCCCGCCCAGGAGCCCCCATGCCTCGATCCAGCGCCGCTGTCCACCACCGCCCGTCGCCAACACTCCATTAATTCTAAACCGCCGGTATATATATATTATATTTATGAATTATATTAACGAAATGTGTATTAATGTATATATGTATGAAATTATATATGTATGAAATTATGTATGTATGAAATGTATATATATATATATCAATTAATGTATATATGTACGAAATTAATGCGTGTGTATATATATATATCAATTAATCTATACATGTATAATTTTACCTTAGGAAAAAAATCAATTGTGTTATATTCTGATACCATGTGGCCTATACCCTAAACCCTAAACCACCCTAAACCCTAAACCCTAAACCACCCTAAACCACCCTAAACCCTCCCCGACCACCGACGCTGGCCGGCCGCCCCGCGCAGGCACCACCTCCCCGAAATATGTATGAAATGTCTATAAAACCCTAATTGCATAATTATTGTTTTATAATTGTTTAGGCTCGATCTCTATGGCCGACCCGAGAGACGATGACCTAGAGGCGGAAATGATGGATATTATCAACGTCGGCGCTGAACATTGTGTCGATGTTGATAATGACCAGCAGGAAGACGACGGGAGTCAATACTTGAATCTCGATCATATTGTTGAGGAAGTTGTTCATGAAGATAATTCCGGCGAGGTATATATTTCTCAATATCTAGCTCTCATTTATTTATTATGCATACATGTAGCCCACTGGATCGACCTTCGTTTTATAATACTTTTTGTGTTTCTATGCGTACATAGCCGTCTGGATCGACGACGACGACGGGGAACACAAAGAATGTTCGAGGGGCCAAAAAGCCGTTGGAAGGCCGCTACATCATCTCAGAATTCAACGTGGCTATAGGCAAACCACTAGGACAATATGCACAGAAATTCATGTACCACTGTGGGTACCTTGTAAGGGACCAGCTTCTGATCAATGTCCGTGAATGGAAAAAAATAACAATGCTCCTCATATTAGTTATGTCTCTGATAAGGACAAAGAGCTGATTTGGCAAGATGTTCTTGCACATTTCACGCTCCAAACAGATGATTATCATGAAGACATCACCCATGAAAGGTTGACGAAGCGAGTTAGGCACTGGACAATGAAGCAGATGGCCACCCAATTCCAATCTTGGAAGAAGCAGCTGTACAAATCATACGTCAAGAAGAACAAGACTCCAAATTGGAATGATAAGGGCCCAATCGCGAAGGCAAGGCCCTACTGGGAGGAATTTGTACAGTACAAGACATCAGAATAGGGTGCGGAACGGGCGAGAAGGAACCAAGAGAATTCCAGACAAAAGCAATACCACCATAACATGGGATCAGGTGGCTACGCGACTTCCGTTCCCAAGTGGCAAAAAATAGAAGCAGACCTTATTGCTAAGGAGGTCGTACCTAAATCAGCACCGTGGCCTAAACGCACAAAGCATTGGTTTTTAGGTCATAGGGGAGGATTGGACCCAGTCACCGGGAAGCTCGTCCATGGCACAAAACTCGAAAGAGCAACAGAAAGGTTGATTCAAATTCTAAAAGCTAGAGATAGTGGACTATTCTGGCCCAACAGAGAGAAAGATGAACTGATATATTCCATCGGGACCGCTGAGCATTGTGGACGAACTAGAGGCAAAGGGGCCGTTCCGTGGGTGCAAGGTTTCCCTGAATGGATCGATTCGTACAGAAGCCGCCAGAGACGGAAGGATGAGGAGGCAGAGAGGATCCGCATCTTGCAACAATATGTTATTGAGTCACGGGAAGCGGTGCTTGAATCACAAAGGCGAGAAAAAGAAATGCAAGCGAAAATGCAAGAGGAAGTCGCAAGGCAAGTGCAAATACAATTGAGTGCCCACGGGATTACAACAGCTCCGGGAATCAACATTAGCCCCCCCGATCAGTTGAGAAGCAGTTGTGTGCTTCTACGGAGCTGCCTGATGCCATAAAAGATGCAGAGCTGCGCTTCCCCATGGATGACGTCACTAAACCTTTTACATCATGTGAGCTGCACATTCCAAAAGATAATGGCACAGTGAAGGTGGCTATTGGTGTTGTAAACCCTATCGACCATACCAAGACACCAAGAATCCATGGGACAGTAGTACCAGCTGGATATGCTACCGTCTCGGTGGATAAAGCTATTGAAGGTTTTAGCGTTGTGCCTCTTGACATTCATGGAGGTGATGGGGAGAAGACCGTGGGAGAAGCAGAGAAGTCATTCATTGCATGGCGCAAGCGCTACATCAATATTCCCGGGAAGCCGTTGACGCACAATAGGTACGGATGAAAGTGAACGAAACGATTTTTTTTATCAATTTTATATTGCCTCTTAAATAACAATTGACTCATTGTCTTCTATACGCACACAGCAGGGCCTCCCCCAACCTAAGTCCAATAGTAAAGAGGAGTTAGATGATGCGGTTAAAAAAACCGTCGAAGCATTCTTCTCAGGCATAGGAAAGAGGAAGCAGCAGGAGCAGAAGCACTTCCACCTACCTCCAGCTAAACTAAGACGGATGGTGGAAGCTGAGCAGAAAAAGAGGCGGCAATCTCGTAAGCCCTCGGCACCATCAGACTTTGACCACACTCTTAGCAAGATAATCAAGAAAGCTGCTAAAGCAGGGAAAACTGTTGCACAACTCGGAGAACAAGAATTGCAATCAGCCCCTCCTCTAGTTATTGCTAATGAATATGGTTCAAACATAGATATGCTGGATATGATGAAAATACCTACTGATAAAGAAGTGGATATGGCGGAATTTGCTAACTTTTATGCTATGAGAGGTATCGACCTTGATGATTTTCTCTTTGAAAGTGCGCCGGTAGCGGATGAATGGTAGAAATATGAGCATGGCAGGAGTCTATGGAATCCTAAGACCATCAATGAACTGGGTACACAATTGTTCAAGCTAAACACCTTGTACCTCGACGCGTGTCACCGGAAAGAGTTCTATATTTCTGTCAGAATCAAAGACGACCATTGGTTCCATGGCGATGACGTTATGTACATTTAGCTTGCTGAATTACACCAACTAGTCCACCGAAACTCTCTCGACAAGACTCTCATCAGCTGCTATTGTCTGTAAGTGATTCTTTCTACTAATTAATAATAAGTCGCTACGTACGTACATGTCTGTGTTTATTATCCTCACTCTATATATATGATGCAGGTTTGAGATGGGAGAGTGTAAAAAGAGAGGGTGTACTGATATTGGTTTCATTGATCCACATATCGTATTCAAAAACCCTAAACCCCAACCAACATGGAAAGCAGAAACGGAGGCCAATATCAAGATGTTCTTAGAGAAGCAACGTGACAAGAAATGTATACTCTTCCCCTACAACTTCAAGTAATTGTTCATAATGTTGACGATCGTGTATCCATATATATATGTTCACTGCACCTGTTAGCTAATTGATGAGTGTTAATGGACATGACAGTGAACACTGGATATTGATGGAACTCGATCTGGAGAAAGGTCTTCTAGGCATCTGGGACTCGATGAGAAAAGAGCAAAAAGAGTTCCAAAAGATAGATATTATTCAGAGTTAATTGCAGTCTCACTAGCAAAACTATTCCAGTCTCTCTGCATGCAAATTAATGGTTCAAATATTTTTTTATGTTATTTGGTAGTTGTTGAAAAAAGGTCTGTCAAGAACACCTTATGAAACGCAAAGTGCCACTGAAAGTAGTGCTATACAAAGTAAGTACTATATACCTATCTTAGTTCAATTTCCCCATGCTCGAATGATGACGAATCTTTTTCTCGTAAAGTGGGTTCTGCTGCAGCCCCAGGGGACCAATCTCTGTGGATACTATGTTTGCGAGTTCATGAGAGTGTGCTCAAAAAGAACTAGTCTAGAGGGAAAAGGGTAAGTGTACACACATATATATATATATATATATATATATATTCTTCATACATATATTTATATATATATATATATTCGTGATAGATATAATTTATTTATCATTATTGTTGATACATATATATATATACTAATATACTTTTTGTTTATCTCATATCTCAAATTGAAGACTCGTTGGTTGAAGGAAAAAAACCCTAGACACACACCATCTCAAAGCAATCCAAGAGACAATAGGTGGATTTCTGAATGATCACGTCTTAACTCCCGGCGGCGAGTTTTACTATGACCCAAATATGTGATGATGAAAGCCAAATTTCATATTGATCCAAAGAACATGTGATGATGAAATATAAAATTAATGTAAACTTTCCATGTGACGATGAAATGTAATATTATGTTTTAGTTTACTTTTACTTGTGTTGCTTGCGTGCATTGATCGAGCGAAAACTTTACAGTACGCGCGCGTATACGTATATTACTTTACAACGAATAATGCGTATTCGAAAACCAAATTAAAACAAAAAAGAATCATCAATTGAAATAAGCAGGAAAAGAAAAAAAGACCCTTTAGTCCCGGTTGGTAATACCAACCGGGAATAAAGGGGCCAGCCCAGGCGCTGGCATAGCTACCTTTTTAGTCCCGGTTGGTATCACCAACCGAGACTAAAGGTCCACTTCTATTCCCGGCTACTAACCCTTTATTCCTGAACTACTATTCCCGGCTGCGTAACCGGGAATAAAGGGAGTTGGCAGCCGGGAATATAAGCCCTTTTTTTTACTAGTGATATGGTTCTAAGGGCTTGTCTGATGCAAGAGCTAATTGCTACTTAAAATTATGTCTAGTGCATTTAAACAGGAGAGATAATACGTGGACTAATTTTTAGATAAGTCTTTAGCTAGTTGTTAGCTAATTAGCTAGCAACCATGGCTGATTTGAACTAATTTTAGCATAACTAGCTATGTGTATCCAGAACCGGTGATGAAGAAACGTCTACAAGACTTCGCGCTTGCCCTCGTCTCCACGTCAATCGACAGCATGGCAGGAATTGACTTAAGTGGATGCAACTCTCGCTGAAAGGTTGTCCCGCCATAGCCGTAACAAACAAAATTATTCTACTTTCAATCTACTTTTTTGCAGAACGGTTGTTGTATCTCAAGTTCTTTTCTACTTTGTCCTTGAGGATTTTATATTCTACTGGGGGCACAGGGCACACCATACGAAATGGCTATACAAACATGTTCACAGCGTCCACCACGAGTAAGTGGTATTGCTTCATTACATCTTACTTTACATGTTGCAACATTTTCTAGTCTATGACAGAACAAATCCTTGCAGGTACGCCACACCCTTTGGTTTAACTTCTGAATATGCCCACCCAGCTGAAATTTTGTTCCTGGGATTCGCCACAGTTGTTGGTCCTGCTCTTACTGGCCCTCATCTGTTCACCTTGTGGCTGTGGATGGTGTTGAGGGTATTGGAGACAGTTGAAGCTCACAGCGGCTATCACTTCCCATGGAGCCCATCAAATTTCCTGCCACTGTATGGCGGGTAAGTAAGCTAGATCATTGTTTTCCTTTCCCCCTCTTAAAAGGGACTGTGTTTGTTTATTTGAAGCTGAACGTTTTACCGTGTGCTCAACTTTTGTCATGATGAATAGCTCGGACTTCCATGACCACCATCACCGTGTGCTGTACACAAAGTCAGGGAACTATGCCTCGACATTTGTTTACATGGACTGGTGAGGATCCGTAGCATGACTGTTGAGTTGTGCAGGGGCTCTAAACTCCGCCATTACGTAAGAAGCTCATTGGTTGTGTTTCAGGTTGTTCGGGACGGACAAGGATTATCGCAAGGCAAAGACCATTGAGGAAAAAGAAGGGAAGAATCTGTAGATTGTGGAAGCTGCTTAGTGAAGACATCAGCAAGACTGGCGATAGAGTTGCGCTCACGGAAAAGGAGATGGATGCACCCTAGAAACAGTCAGTCAGTTATTGCCTTGACGATCGATATTATAGGTTGAGATTTGGATTTCCTGTGTTTGCTATGATCAAGAATGAGGTCCTGGCGACCTTGGTCTGTCATGAACTGAATTTAATAGTTTGTAATCTCCTCTTGGGGGTTTGCTTTGCGTTTGTTTCGACGACTCGATGGGGTGTATACATATGGGAATGGGATGGCCTGGCAGCATTGAATTGAACCATCAGAGACGGCGGGAGTAGCTTTGCACCCTAGAAACTGTCCATGAAAGTCTGGGATGGCAAGGATTGATTGCTTGTGTACTTTGTTGGTAAGCGATTCCGGTTTTGTTCTTCTCGTTTATATAATTTTACTGGATCTCTGTATATATGTGCGATACATTTCCTTTGCATGCTCTGGCTCAGCTCAGTCCTGTATTGTAGCTCGTAGTCCTAGGCTAGGCATGAACGTAACCAACAAACTTGCATCGGTATCTGGAAATCAGCATTGCTACTTGGGGATGCAAGCTTTCAATTATGCTCATTTGTGTCAACATATGCTCTTTCCTGACCGTCGATTTAGAGGACATCAAGCTAACAGTTTAAGTAAAATATGTGCCGCAAAGATTCTAATTATTGATGGACTCTTTTGTGTTAAGCTATCTCTAGTCTTATTTTCTCCAAAACAGTGGCTAACAACAGAAGTGTGAAAGAAAAGGAAGGAGAAAAGTAGTCTCTCATCTTAACCATTGCCTGTTCAGTGGATAGCTGAGATGCTGGTACTGCATATGTTGCAGTAGCAGTTACAACTGCACACGATCTGCAGTCCAGTCACAATTTTAAATTTTGGTGTGAGGGAGTCAGACAAGGACAATAGGACTATGGGGCCTAGATTACATGTGATGCCTAAACCCTGTCTGGAAGACAGGTATTATACACAATACATCTGTAAATTACAGGCCAACATGGCCAGGAAAAGCTTTTTCTTGGATCATCCGTCTTCAAAAAAAGACTAGGTGAATGCCCGTGAGTTGCAATGGGAAAAGACACATTTATACAGTGCGGTGATATATTCAAAAGTGATGGAGTCACATCGGTATAAATTCTGGTTGAAAAGATTATTACTCTATTGGCATTGAATGACTCATATTGACATAATTGAATTCCTTTCTCCTATGCATCACACAAAAAATGTTTGTTAAATTAAGTTGAAATCCATTGTATGCAATAACACAGTGTCGTCAAATACAATAAACAAGAGCTGTTGCTTAAAGGTGGAATCATATAGCAGCCGTAAATTGGCTTGTGCTTGTCGATATGATCGTAAATTTCCAGCCGAACACTATTTTTCTTTGACACAAATTCGCCAAAGCAGATTCTTCACGAACCAAAGAACGATACGAAACCAACCCAACCGAATGAGCTGTACATATAATTAGAATGGAAACGTTGACTATTCTATTCCAATCGTATAACTAAACAACTACAAACCCTTTACATACTCCTGTGTCCTGTCAAACCGTTTTTGCAGCATCATTCATCTGCTCAATTGTATCTTCTCATATGTAATCACTAATTCACCAGAGAACAGTGCTACGGTACTCCTCTTCCTTGCCGATATATGACATGCCTCGGTGACAATGACACATTGACACCACAGCCAATTCAGCTTCAATGCCACCCATCGTCATGCAGCAAGTGCTTGGACCTTGCCATGGACCCAGGTGTGCTGTCCTGCAGAGCTTCATCTTTTTTTTTCTTTGGCTTCATCGTGTTTTACACTAACTCATCCATGGGCAGCTGCAAGGCCGCGGCGTTTGCCGAGTTCGACGCAGAGGTACGCGAAGGAGACCCCGGCCACGGGGATCTCGACGGCGAACTCGGTGCAGCAGATGACGGAGAAGCCCGAGGCGATGTAGGAGAGCACGATGCCGGCGTGGTCGTGCGCCTCCTTGCCTGCGCCCTCGTGGTACTCCGGCGAGGACACCTCCGCGGGCGCCATGGCCGCAGCTCGCGGCCTGCAGTGCAGGGGCACGGAGCACGCCTCTGCACGCTCCCGCTGCAGAGTACTGAGCGCGGCCACGGACTGTAGGAGGTCGGCACGGCTTATGAGGGTGGAGGCCGAATGAGGAAGAAGAAGGTACCGATCTCTGCTATTTCTCCTGGCGACCACCCTCAAATGCGGGCCGGCTACGAAAGCGGCGGTGCCCAACTTTGTGTTACCAAAGCCCACGTAGGTGCGACGGCGAGGCTCATAGAGTAGGCTCATGCGCGACACGCTACGCTAGCATGTGGTGGGGTACAAGTATGTACTCGCTATACAATATACAAGCACGCGACACCAAGCAATACAAGTCCGTGCATCCGCGTGTCGGCACGCATCACCCGTGGTGGCAACACGAGACGCCAAAAGGCAACCTGTGGTCTCGTGTGTGCGACTGTATTCTACTACTCCACTGTCATCTTTCCTTTTTCCGATGATGGCCAGCGTGACTACTGATCTGCTGGTCGAGTGTGACAGACAAAACAAACCACGCATGTCGTCTTTGATGGAGATGGGGAGCTCGAAATTTTCTCTTAGGAGTAGTAGATCTCAACGCATTGCTATGGGAGAAACCGAAACACTGAGGGGACAGAGGAAACAGCAGCACGCACAGGCGGCACACGCTACTAGACCCATCGATCCACGACTCAACAAACGACAATACTTGTCACACCAGCTGACAAAAAGTCCAAAACAAACCACACAAACACAAACTTCTTATTCATGGACTGTTCGCGATCAACGCGCGACACGGCGACAGATCGAAACGGGGCCGCATGCACTCGCCGGGCATGCATGCATGCTCCCCCCCCGGCCGCCTGTGCGTGCTGCTGTTTCCTCTGTCAGTTGCGGCAGTGCGTGGTGCAGAAGCAGCGGCGGCGGAAGCCGCGGCACTTGCCGTCGGGGAATCCCCTCGGTCCTGCAGACGTTGGCGCAGTTGGCCCGGCGCACGCAGGGGCCCCGGAACTTGTGGCTCTGCGACTGGCACGTCCGCGCCTCCGCCACCGCCACCGGCCCGATCTCTGCATGCGCATGCACGTGTATAGCCGAAACACCATCTCAGATCAGCAGACCGTACCAGATGAGTTCACGTTCACAGATGAATAGATGATATATAAGCCAGCCCGCCGCACATACCTGCGGCCGCGAGCAGCAGCATGACGAGGAGGACGGCCGTGAAGAGCTTGCGAGAGAGCTCCATATTGCTCCGGCCGATTCCTTTCTTCTTCTCCCTTCTTCTTCGGCGCTGGTCTCAGCGGCGACAGAGGGGATACAACTGAAACTGAATCGAACACGGGTGCCCTTCCCTGCCTTTATATACAAGACATGAGATGGCCGCCGCGCCGCCCGCCGGCCACTTGCACAAGATGCGAGACGTGACGCGAGTGAAAGGGCAGCAAGGAAAGCGAGCGAAGCAGCACGAGCCTAGTCCACGTGAGGCCCGCCCCGCGTGTGCAGCGAGGCGCGTACGCGTAAAGGCCCTGCCGTTTCCCGAAGGCCCGCTACCCTAGCTTTTGTTAGCCTGTTTGGTAGTACAGATGCCCTGGCTCGAACTATGCTAATAACGAATTAATTAGGTTTAATAAATTCGTCTCGCGGTTTTCTGACGGATTCTATAATTTATTTTTTTATTAGTATCCGAACACCCAATGCGACACCCTAATGTGACACCTCAAAACTTTACACCCTGAAACTAAACCAGGCCTAAGTATAAAAGTAGCTCGCGAATCTGGCTCCCGAAAACTTAAAAAATAAAACGGTAATGCTTGGCGTCCGTCGCCGTCCCCGCTAGCGTCGTCCGCTTGCTCTGCGCGCTGCACGTCCTACTCGCGGGACGGTACCCGTCCTCGCCCGCACCGTCTGCCCCCCTCCCCCCCTTCCTCGGACTCGTGCCTCCCGTCGCGCCCGTGCTCTCTCTACCTGCATATGTTTATCTCGATCTTTGCATATATTTCATACATATATTGCATGTGTTTTATCTGGATATTGCGTATGATTTGCAATAGTTTTCAAGTGTTTTCAAATCTTTTTATAAGTGTTTCAGATGCATGTTTTAAGTGTTTCATTTATCTTCGGACGTATGTTGTAAGTGTTGCATCTGAACGTTTTAAAAGTAGCTAAGCATAGAAACGCCTAAGCTTGTCGATGTGCCAGGAATTGGGTACGTCTGTGCCATCTAGGCGAGCTAACCTGTAAGATGTAGGGCGTGTAACCTCCTTGATCATGAAGGGTCCTTCCCATGGGGTTGCGAGTTTGTGGACACCTGTCTGATTCGTCTTCCACTTCAGGACCAGGTCCTCGACGACGAAGAACCGCTCATTGACGTTCTTGTTATAGTACCTGCGCAAAACAGCAAGGTATTTGGCTGTACGTACGTAAGAGTCGAGCCGCTTCTCTTCTGCACTATTCACTTCTAGCTCCCGCACTTCATTGGCCTTGACTTCGTCGAAGTTCTCTACCCGTGCTGATCTGAAGGCTATATCTGCTGGAAGTACTGCCTCAGCACCATAAACCATAAAGTATGGTGATACGCCGGTATTGCGACTGGGCTGGGTTCTGAGACCCCAAACAACGGCTGGTAACTCTTTGAGCCATCTTCCAGGAGCTTTGTCATTCTCTCTGTACATCCTCTTCTTAAGTCGTCCAGATCATACCGCTTTGCCCGCTCGACCATCCCATTAGCTCTAGGATGTGCCACCGAGACGTATTTTACTACTATGCTCCTTTCATCGCAGAAGTCCCAAAAAGCGTTCCCGGTGAACTGAGTACCCAGATCGGTGATGATGCTGTTGGGTATGCCAAAGCGGTGGATGACCTGGTCGAGGAACGCGACAGCCTTTTCTGAAGATGCCGTGACCAGGGGCATGTACTCTATCCACTTGGAGAATTTGTCAATCAGCACAAAGGCGCATGTAAATTTCCCAGGGGCCGGTTTGAAAGGGCCGATCATATCCAGTCCCCAGCACGCGAAGGGCCAAGAGGCTGGTATAGTCTGAATCTCGTGTGCTGGTACGTGGATTCTCTTGGCGAAGAACTGACAACCTTCACAATAGCGGACTAGCTTCTTTGCATCGGCTACGGCTGACGGCCAATAAAACCTCGCTCGGAAAGCCTTGCCAATCAACGTTCTCGAGGCCACGTGGTTGCCACAGGAGCCAGAGTGGATTTTGTCTAGGAGACGTTCACCATCCTCCTGGGTTATACACTTCATCAAGATTTCCTCCTTCGCGTTCTTGCGCCACAATTTGCCATCGACGAGCAGATAATTCTTACTGCGACGCATCAGGTGTTCGTTTTCTGTCCGATCGATGTAACCGCTACCATCTGTCAGGTACTTGATGAAAGATACTCTCCAGTCAGGCTCCTTAGTGGTCGGAGGTGGTTTGGTGGTGTTTGACGCCGGAACCGTAGCCACCAATAGCTGGTCTGGAGGCTTGTCGACCGCGGGATCTTCTTCTTTGATGGAGGGCGTGAGCAGATCTTGAACAAATACGCCATGTGGGACTTTGGCTCGGGATGATCCTAACTTTGATAGCGCATCTGCTGCTTGATTTTTGTCCTGGACCACATGTGTGTACTCGATGCCATAGAACTTACCTTCCAGCTTTCTGATCGCTTTGTAGTATGCGTCCATCTTTTTTTGGTCGATCCTAGTCCTTGTTGAGTTGGTTGATGACCAGAGCGGAGTTTCCGTAAACATAGAGACGTTTGACACCGAGCTCGGCCGCGATGCGCAGACCGTGTAGGCATGCTTCGTACTCGGCGGCGTTATTAGACGTCGGGAAATAAATCCTGAGGACATATCAAAGCTGCTCCTTGGATGGTGATACGAAAAGGACTCCTACTCCTGCGCCGTCGATATTTAGAGAGCCGTCGAAATACATCTTCCAATACTCCGCGGGCCCCTGAGAGGCAGGTGTGCTTAAGTCTGTCCACTCGATGATAAAATCGACAAGTGCCTGAGACTTGATTGTAGTACGGCTTGCAAATTCCAAGGAGAAGGGGCATAGCTCCATTGCCCATTTGACGATGCGCCCGTTCGCATCCTTGTTGCGAATGATGTCTCCCAGAGGGTACTCGGTCATGACCACCACACGATATCCGTCGAAGTAGTGTTTCAACTTTCGGGATGTAATCAGTATGGCATAGATCAGTTTTTGAATCTGTGGGTACCTGGTCTTGGATTCATTAAGCACCTCACTGATGAAATAGATTGGTCACTGTACCTTATAGACGTGGCCGGGCTCGTCGCGCTCGACCACCATGGCAGTGGAGACCACTCGATTAGTTGCCGCAATATAAAGCATGAGGGTTTCGTCTTCTCTGGGAGCAGTGAGGATCGGAGGTGATGTAAGGAATTGTTTCAGCTGTGTAAAGGCAGCGTCTGCTTCCTCCGACCACTCAAACTTCTCAGATGCTTTGAGTAGCTTGAAAAACGGTAGTCCTTTTTCACCTAATCTTGATATAAAATGACTGAGGGCAGCCATGCATCCGGTAAGCTTCTGAACATCCTTCACCTTTTTGGACGGCTTCATGTCCAAGACAGCTTTTACCTTCTCTGGGTTAGGGCGTATGCCGTCGTGACTGATGATGTTGTCGAGCAGTATACCAGATGGAACACCAAAGATGCACTTCTTTGGGTTTAATTTCCATTGGAATGTGTTAAGGGCTGTAAAGGTACGCTCTAGGTTGTCAACAAGGGTGTATGCTTCCTTGGTTTTAACGACTACATCGTCAACATAAGCCTCGACAAGGTCGTCTTTTATCTTGTCTTTGAGGCAGGCCTGTATGGCGCGTTGGTAGGTAGCCCCAGCGTTCTTGAGCCTGAATGACATGGTCGTGTAGCAGTAGGCGCCGAAGGGCGTGATGAAGGATGTCTTGATCTGGTCATCCTTTTTGAGAGCGATCTGGTGATAACCAGAGTAGCAATCGAGAAAGGAAAGCAGCTCGCAGCCGGCGGTTGAATCTACGACCTCGTCTATGTGAGGTAAGCCGAAGGGGTCTTTAGGGCCGTGTTTGTTGAGATCAGTGTAATCAACGCACATTCTCCATTCATTATTCTTTTTGTGTGTACAAAGAACCGGGTTGGCTAACCACTCCGGATGATATACTTCTTTGATAAATTCGGCTGCTAAAAGCCGTGTAACTTCTACCCTAATAGCCTCCTTTTTGTCGCAAGCGAACCGTCGTAGCTTCAGTTTGATGGGTTTGGCCTTGCCATTGACATTTAAGGAGTGCCCATCAAGTTCCGAGGTACACCGGGCATGTCGCGGGTTTTCATGCGAACACACTCACGTTGCTTCTCAAGAACCCGACGAGCGTGTCTTCCTATTTAGGATCTAGGTTGGCCCCGATAAGGGCCGTTTTGCTGGGATCGCCATCAACCAGCTGGATCGCTTTGTACACTTTGGACTTGATGTTCTTGCGTGGGGCCTCGAGCTCTGGAATCTCTAGGTGATCGGCTGGGGTCTTCTTAGCGACGAGCATGGTCTCGGCCATGCGAATAGAGAGGTCATGAGCCTCTGCTATTTTAAAGCTGTCCTCCTCGCAGGTGTAAGCTGTGTATACGTTGCCTCTGAGAGTTAGAACCCCCTTCTCAGTAGGCATCTTGAGCACCAAATACCTGTAGTGAGGTATGGCCATGAACTTGGTGAGCGCTGGTCGACCAAGGATAGCATGGTAGGTGCCTTCGAAGTCGGTGACCACGAAGTTGACGTAGTCGGTGCCGCCGTCAGTCAGCACCCTATCGAACTGAACCTTGTAGATACAAGGATCGAGGACTAGAGGAAAACGCCCTGGCTCAAGTATTGTAGCCCATTGGTCCTTTCTATTGAAGGAGATCTCGCGGTGAGACTAAGGAGGGAGCCGCGGATCGATGATGAGGTTGTCGGCATTGGCCACGTTCAAGCAAGCGCGGGCGAGCAGCTTGCGTTCTCGTTTGGTCTCGATGGACACTCTGCCCCCAATGATGGTGTGGATGCGGTCGGTTGGCTTGACGTACTTGTCACGGGGATCTACGTCTTCATCATCGTTATCCTCGTTACGCTGCTCCCCTGCGTCGTTAGGCTTGTCGGATGTATCCGGAGCTTGTTGGCGCGTGTAGATAGATTTGAGAACGCGACAATTCTCCATGGTATGGTTTGACTTGGGATGGAGCTGGTAGGGTCCTTTCAATGCTTTGGCGTAGTCTTCTTCATAGTTGCGACGTCCACCACCTTTTTTAACGGTATTGACTTCGTCGTCATCTTCCCGAGCACGCTTGCCCCTGTAATCATCACGGCGATTATGCCGCTGATTACGTCGGTCGTGGTGGTCGCGGGAATCGTTGCGCTGGTTGCGGCGATCAAAATTGTCGTTCCGACCACGGTTGCCGCGGTAGTCGTCACGATGTGGGGGTGGTTGGAGCGTCGAACCCTTGCTGCTTCTTCGATGATTATCTTTTTAGCATCATCGGTATCTGCATATTTTTTAGCAGTGGCTAGGAGCGCTGTGACCGATTCAGGTCTTTTGCAGAGGAGCTTGTCCCTCAGGGCATCGTGGAAGCGGAGACCAGTGATGAAAGCTTCGATTGCCTCGTTGTCAGAGATTGACGGGACCTTGATGCGCATCTCCGAGAAGCGTCGGACGTACTCGCGCAGTGGCTCATCTTTGCGATCTCGAATCCGCTATAGATCATATTTGTTGCCGGGTTGTTCGCAAGTAGCAATGAAGTTGTCGATGAATGCTTGCCTGAGCTCTTGCCAAGAATTAAAGTAGTTCGCCGGCAAGCTGACCAGCCATTGGTGGCCTGCATGGCCAACGACGACTGGGAAGTAATTAGACATGACGTGCTCGTCAGCCATGGGCGATCTGCACGCGGTTTTGTAGAGCATGACCCATAACTCGGGGTTCTCCTTGCCGTCGTACTTCTGGAGTTTTTCAAGCTTGAAGTTTTTGGGCCATATGACTTGGCGAAGGTGAGGGGTAAACTACTTCAAACCCGGAGGGCCATGGGTGGTATCATATTCCATACGACGATAGCTTTCGTGGGATGCACGATCGTTGGCTCTTTGGTTAATGCGATCGCGCAGATCGCGTTGTCTGAGGTAATGGCGGAGATCGTTATTGCCATCACGGCGATCCCGATTGCCCCCCTGGTTGACCCCATGACCGCGGTTATCACGGCGATTGTCGTGGTTGTCTCGGCGGTTGTCGTCCCGGTAGTTGCGGCGGTTGTCGTTCCGGTTACCATCATGACCACCGTTTCCGCCTTGACGGTTGTCTGACGAGTCGTTGTTGCATGAGCCACGTTGGTTGGGTGGCTGTGAGTGACTTGAGTACTGGCGGCTGTGGCTTGATTCGACTAAGACGGACGGAGCCAGGGCTTGGTTTGCAATCTCTGCAGTCTGGGCCATAGCAGCCGTCAAGTAAGCTTGTACATCATCACGAACTGCCTAGATTTCTAGGGTATTGGGTAGTCATTGCATTGTTGCCATAGCAACAGCTACGTTGGCGCTAGGAGTCCTGAAAACCTGCTTGTCCCCTACCCTATCAAAGGCATTGTTAAGATCGCGTGGCTAGGCCATTATGCGTCGTGCCTCCTCTTCTGCCTCGGCTTCGGCTTGTCGGCGATTAAACCGGTCAATATTGCGTGCTTCGCGTGCTAGCCTTTCTTGTTCTATTTCACCAACTGCCGGTGGCTCGTCATTACTGACGACATTGATCAAGTCTCCTCGCCTTGGTGGGAAAGATGGGAATCGTGGGAAATCCGGGGAGTGGTCTGGGATATCCAGATCGTATTCAACTTCTTCATTGTCACGGCGCTGGAGCTCAGTGTGGATGGAGCCAATAGATGCAATGCTGGACGGGGAGCTTGAACCGCCCTCTTGGACTGTGTGGACCGACCCTTCTTGATATTCCTCGATCCGAACCATGTTGAAGAAGTTGCGTGGCTTTGGCCGAGGTCGATGTATAGAACATAGATTCGAGCAGCGTTGTATATTGTGCGCGTAGTTGGAAGCAGTGTTTCGCAGGCCGTACTCGAAGAGCCAGAGACCCGTCGCGGGGGCTGGTCGTCGACGAACGGAATGCCCTTCAGGAGTAGACGTGACCATGAGATCCGTACCGAGTCATGCAGGACGACTGGCCCGAGCTGGTCGGGTAGATCTGTTGTGGGTAGTGGTTACCTGCTCGGTAGGTTGATTTTGAATCGAATCTACCAGAGCTAGGGTTTCAGCAAGCTTGGTGCCGACCCGATCGATGGAGTCGAGCAGGTCGGTGTTGTCGATCTGCCTCCCTTTGTAGCGAGGAAGCGGACGACGGGTTGTCGGCGTGGCTGAAGACGATGCTGGTGTGGCCGGAGCTAGATCCAACGTGGTCGGAGCCGTAACTGACGCTGGTGAAGTAGTGGTCGACGCAGATTGAATCCGCGCCTCCTCCGTGGTCATGGCGATGAAGTTGTCGGAGCCAGTGGTCCAGGTGATCTGGTCGATGGTGAACGTGAGGCCGTTCGGCGTAGCCATGGAACCGGGGATGATGACCATCTTGTTCGTCTGGAGAGCAGTACGCACACCCCCTACCTGGCGCGCCACTGTCGACGAAATATGGTCGGCAGTCTACCTAGGGGTATGCCCAAGGTAGTAGTTTATCGGTAGTCAGATGCGCAAGCTACAAACAAGATGGTGACGCAAGACAGACACGAGGTTTTTATTCAGGTTCGGCCGCCGTGAAGGCGTAATACCTACGTCATGCGACTGATTGTATTGCTGTATGTCAATGAGAGATGTTTTCAGAGGGGTCCCCTGCCCGCCTTATATAGTCTAGGGAGCAGAGTTACAGATCTGGAAACTAATCCTAACCAGTTACAATTGCCATAGGTGGTCGGATAAGGATTTCTATTCTAACGGACCAGGATCTTGCTTGACCTCCAAGTCTGCATTGATTCCTTGCGCGGGACTCAAGCAGATTGGCCGGGCCACGCGTCGTCTTCTAGTGGGCCAGACCCCCTGGTCCGGGCCGGCCCAATCCTAGCCGTAAGGGTATAGGGGTTAATACCCCCACAATCAGTTGTTGCACATGTTGCAATGTGACTCACCTGCCTCCGCGTCGTGCATCCACAGCCGAGGTGAGGCTGGCGCGGTCGGTGCACTCCTGTCTGTTGCGGCGCCGTGGGGTTACGGACGTGCTCTTGTTTGTTGCGGGGTTGCGGGGTTACGGGCGCGCTACTGTTACGGGGACATGACGGGGCACGATTTTGTTATGTGGGGACAGGACGGAGACGCGGTCGATACGCTCGAACGGGAGCAGTGTGTGGACACCTCTTATGGTCGGACATTCGGGCGCTAGCCTTTATGTAAAAAATCATTTCTTCAAATCTAGACTCTTGGAATAATATAACTTATTAGTAAGCAAATATGGTATTTAACAATAATTAGCATGTTTTAAGTTATATTATTACCACAATCTAAAATAGATTCAGGCTTAGCATGATAAAATTAATTGGTATACAGTCGATTCAAACAAACTAGATATTATTTTACTACTTATTTTGTTTATTTTCAATTTAATTAATATAATGTATCCTAGTGCAGCTGACTAAATAAACACTCAACGTAGTCTGGTAGTGAGAACAAGTATAGCTGTATGTTTTGAGCCTGTTCCAGTAACAGCTAGTCTCGCCAACACGCATGTATGTATGGCTGGCGACAAGGCGTGTGGTAAAAGCCGGCGTTTTCTGGCGAGGGGCTGGCTTTTCTTTTCACTGGATCGCGGCTGCGTGCAGACTAACTGAGCCCTTTTTTTTAGTTTTCTCCACCAAAACTTTATATCCTCTCACATCGAATATTTGACACATGCATAGAGCATTAAATATATACTAAAAAAATAACTAATTACACAGATTATGATTACTTTGCGAGATGAAAATTTTAAACCTAATTAGTCCATAATTTGACAATAAAGTGCTACAGTAACGAACGCGCTAATGACGGATTAATTAGGCTTAATAAATTTGTATCGCGGTTTACTGATGAAAAATAATTTATTTTTTTATTTGTATCCGAACACTTCATGCAACACTTCATATAACATCCGATATGACACCTCAAAACTTTTGACCCTGAATCTAAAACACCCTATGAGGTGACTGACCATCAGGCATAACGCCTGCGATTGCCGCGTTAAGCTGCGTGCGCGCTTCAGCAAAGCTAGTGCTCTTCTTGCGGTGCTAAAGGTAAAGCCTGCATTTGGCGCCTTAGATCAGAAAATAAACTACTTAGATCAGAAAATAAACTACTAGTATGTGTGTTCGTGCGTTAATTTACCGTCGTGGGCTCGCGGCTCGCTGTCACTAATCTCATATGCTGTCAGCAATTCCCTTTCCTTCCTGCAGCAAATTCTTTTCTGACAGAAGTAAAGTAGTGCTTCTACCTCCGTAAAGAAAACGGGGTCTAAGTTTTGATTGTGTCAAACTTTCTTAAGTTTAATTAGGTTTATAGAAAATACATTAATATTTATGACTTTAAATAGACATACAACAAAAAATATATATATTCTAAGATTGATCTAATAATGCATATTTAATATTATAATTAATGCTACTAACTTTTTGTATTGATTTGGTTAATTTTTTTTACGAGGTGATTTGATTAAATTTTTTACTTCTCAAAAACAAGAATTATAATTTTTGGAGGACGGATGGAGTAGCTCACAATTAATGCATATTAGAAGGAAAGTTTATTCGCGTCGGTGCAATTTGTCAAATAAAGCACTCCCCCGATCCGATCTTCGTCGAGAGAATGTTGTGGATCACTTCTGTTTGGACGAGAAAAGCGAGACAAAGCGAAGAAGCATTCAGAGATCTACGGAATAAAGGGAGGACGGAGGATGGTGAAACGCATCCCATCGCCTTTCTCCTGCTGATCTCGTCTCGTGCATGCATTTCAAACTTCTCCTTTAATTGTGAAGCCTTTTGCTCCCCTTTTCTTCGAAATGCCATGTCCATCAAGTTCAGGTTCCAAAATTAAATGATACTTCCAACAGCAGAACATGGCGTGGTGGTGCTGTGCTGCGTCGCCTTGTTCCATTGCCTTCCTTCGTCGTCTGGAACATGTGTGGCGGACTATGCACTCTGCAGAGGCCAGAGGTGAGTGGGTGAGTGAGAAGATGCGCGGCGCGTGCTCTCTCCATGGGCTTCGTCTTGGACGCCGATAAGGCGCGACCGTCACGCACACGCGTAGCGCGCGACCCCAGGTCCCTCGAGCTTGCGCTCGCGACTGAGCCTCACGGGCGGTCCCTTCCACTTGCGTGATGCATGGCGTCCTACCAGCCCTGCTACTCTGCATGTCATGCTGACGCAAACCTAAAACACGAAATCATTTTCTTTGAATTGCTATAAGTTTTGAATACTGTATCCGTTTTCAATTACATCGTCACCGGTGTGTTCTACGTGATGAGCCAAACAACTTATATATGTTTCGAAAAAAAATTATTTAAATTTGTGCTAGAAGATTCGTATAAGAGTTACTACCACATAATACTAAAGCTGCTAGTACAAAGATATACTAAAATTTTTACATAGTTTCTATGGCTTGCATCATCTCCAATTCTCTATGGACTGCGATAAGCCGACGAGTCGCCCAAACGTCAAGAGCACGACCCTGTTACTCTGCCTCCGGCCACGCGTCCAGCATTTGGAAAAGAGTGATTACAGCTGATGCTCCATCACTCCCTTGCACGTTTTCAAAAAAACTATTTTTTAAAAAAACTATAACTTTTGAATTGTGTATCCGTTTTCAAATTCATCTACATCGATATGTTCTACATAACGAGACAAACAAAACTAGACCCCTCTTCACTATGTTTCGAAGAAATTTTAATTTAGTAGCAATATATGTATAAAAATGTGCTAGGAGATTTATGAAAAAAGTTGTTACCATGTGTAACACCCTAGGTGTTTGCCACCAGTTAAGCAATGGGTTTGAGCTTAAATATGGCATATTAAGTGATAATGAAGATGTCAAGGTCAAACCTATGGAAATGAGCCGCAACCTAAACTTGGATATTGCACCCTTGCTTTACATATAAGCCCTTTTCAAGATATATGCTTGGCTGGTGTTATTGGAATATCTTCATGTGTCTCACATCAATACCCATCTATATTGATCCATGGAAAAGTTTCGTGAAGTTTGGAATTAAGAAGTCACATGAAATGACGAGTTATGTCCTTGCTTGAATTATTTTATAAAGTGAATGGAATTCTCGATCGTCAACCAAACCTTGCAACCTTGCCAAAATAACTCTAAATAAACTCTACAACAAAAGTCATGAATGGTTCATGTTGGGCAAATGCCAAGAAAATGCTCCAATAGATCAAAAAGGATAATTTAAGCTTCATCGTGATCATACTTTGGTCAAAGTAGAACAATAGGTTCTATACCAGTTTTGAGGTTGGACCTTAAATGAAAGTTGTAGTCCATATCATGTAGAACAAACTTTATTTTTGGACTAAGAGCTAGATCAGCTTGGAAATAAGTCAAATCGAGGTCACAAGATCGAATTTGCTGTTGTTTTCAGCACTTAGAATTATTCCAAGTCTGGAATTCATTGTCATTAGGTTGGCATTCCGCGTTCTCGAGTTTTTATTAAGCATCATGCTTTGACCCAAAAATAGAAGTTGGAAATATTTCATTAGAGAAGAGCATGTAAAAAGTTGGGTCAAGTTTGATCATGTTTTGACCAACAAATTGGAGTCCTAACCGAGCAAGGCTTAATCCTTATTAAGTTGTTGACAGTGTCAACTTTGGACTTGATTAACCGCTAATCTACAACTCTAATGACTGTACACTTTAAATAGAAAATGTAGAGCAGTTCGTGGGCTTCAAACTTCGTTTTGGGCCCAAGGTCTAAATCGACCCAGATCTGGCCCAATTTGGCGCCCACCTTGCCCTCACCGATGCTCGCCACGTGCTCGACGTTTTGCCTGCGTGGCCGCCATGCACCAGAGCTCGCCCCCCATGGCCGACGCGCGTCCGAACTCCACGCCACGCGCCGCCCCGCTCCCTGCGCCTCCAAATACGAACGCCCGAGCGTCACCACGCATCCTGCACTCGCTGTCGCCCTTCCTGGCGCTCTCCCTCTGCGCGCGCACGCCAGAGCGGAGCCACCATGGCCGCGTCCGCCATGGCCGAGCTGGCCGCCGTCGCGTCCCCACCGTTTCAGGCTCCCCCGCGTCTTACCGTGTGCGCCACCACCTTCTCCGTCGTGCGCCGCCCCTCCTGCGCCTCTTTTCCAGTCAGCTCGACCGCCGTGGCGCCGTCGCCACCGAGCAGTCGCCGACGTTCCGCCTGCTCGCGTGGCCAGCAGGCCATAGGCCGCCTCCGTCCATGTCGCGGCCACCTGGAGGCTCACCTGGATCCTCCTTTGCCGGAGCCTGCAGCTGCACGTCATCGGCGCCGCCTCAGTCGGCCGGAGCCGCGAGTCCGGCCATCCTCTGCCCTGGTTTCCGACCAGGGACCTCGGGCTCAAATTCGAGTAAAGGGGAGGGCCTAACTGCATAACCACTGACTCATATGAATAGCGCCGTTGAGGACCCTTTTTGCAGGGAAATTTGCTGAAGTTTGGAAATTCATAGTAATTCATAGGAAATTCGTAAAATAGCAAATGAGGACTTTTTGGAATCCTTGTGAAATTTTCTATGCAGTAGATCTATAATATGGCATGTTTTAGTTTAAATATTTTGCGGTAAAAATAGATTTGTGCAGTAAGGTTGTAATGCTAGTTGAATTTGTTATTTTCCATAACTACATATCTAGGGCTCCAAATGAAGTGAAATTTTTATGGCATGCTACTCATGTGATAGTTGATGTGTGGTAAAAATTTCATGGTCATTGGTTGCTGCATGAGTGAGTTATTGGTCTATCTTGCTCGCACATGATTTCTTGCTTTAGCAACTTGTTCTTTTCATAGAGGTTGCTATGCATATTCAAATGGAGTAAAATTTGTACATTAGACTATTGAGAGTATATGTGAGCCACTGTAATTTTTGTAGAAGTTATTGTGTAGTTTTGGTATATGTTCATTAAGTCACCTTGTTATCTAAAATAAATTAAGAAATGCATTAAAAGAATTTATTTGGTCATGGACACTAGGTTTTCTGGTGTTCTTTAGTCATGTGTGACATGTTGGTAAAGTTGGTTTTGCCTAATTATGTGTTTGCAACATAAGTTAATAATTATTTTCTTGCCGATGTGGTTTATGGACAGATCTAGGAACTTAGCAAAGTTCTTCATGATAATGTGCTTTGTTGTGAAACTTGTTTATATAAAAGTTGTAGATAATTCATGTATCTAGCTTCTATTAAAATTTGGTGTCATTTGGCCATGTAGTTTAAGAGTTACAGCTGTTTAAAGTTGGGTTACAGAATTGATTGCTCTCTGTCTTGTTTAGACCAGTTTCTATAAAGGTATAATTTGGACCTACTTAACTTGGGAATAATGCTGTGATGGTTATAGATGAAATGTAGATAATTTCATAAGCTTTCCATAATGTCTTCTTGCAAGTCATTTGGATTTGTGTAACTTCAGTTATAGCTAAATCTTGTAGCTGCTGCTTGCATGTCCAGAAATTGGCAGATTCTAATTATAGTGTTTGCTTGTATATTGTTAAGTGTGACTTATGCCTTGAATGATGACTGAGTTAGAGCACCTGAGATCTTGGGAAACTTGTATCATGCTTGGTGTTTTCGTCTTCTTTGCCATCTTAGCATGATAGATTGTGTGATGTTTAAGTTAAGCATCGCAAAGTACTTAAGTGTGTTAGTGTAAACTATGCTTGTCTTGCTTGCTATTTTGTGATGCATCTTATGGTACTATTCTTCATATTTATGCACTTGCATATTGCATCTCATCTAGGTACGCTAGATGCACCACGTGAAGGATGAGATGTTGGAGCCAAAACCGAAGACGGTGTTTGATGGATCTATCCCGAAGATGGAAGGACTAAGCGAGTGCTAGGACCTGAGACGTCATCAGGACGGTGCAAGCTAACTGAACTGACTTGTGTCAGATCCCAGGCAAGCCCCGGAGCATTATAAGTCTCCTAATTTATAAAAGCAATTCTTTCTATATATATGAGTTTATATATTGTTGCATTAAATTGTAGGAGTTGATTGAAACCGTTGATGCATTTATTACTATCCTTGCCTACCTTATTACCTTTTACCCTGTTAGGTCAGGATCGAATAACTGCTTAGCCTTGCTTAGACCGGTAGCGATCGGTGATATCCGGTCACCTACATTATAGATGGTTACTGGAAGACTTTAGTTATGGAAAGAATGATATCCTGGAATTAACCATGTGTGATGGATAATTGCAGACCGGGCGGAAAAGTTGGAGGCAACCAGATAGGGTTCTGGGGTGCTGTTAGTTTCCGTCTGTGTCGATTAAGGACCGACCGTTGTTGGCCCTCGAGTCATGTTGAACGCATGCCTTACATTTAGCTGGCCGAATAAAGCACCTTTCGACCGCGAAGCTGGGAGATTATTTAGGCCGAGTAGATTGCCCGCAGCGCATGGTACCGGAGCAGGTGTGGTAGGACACGGGGGCGCGAAGATAAGACCAAAGAGCAGTCGGTCGGCCCCCGGGTACATGTGGTTCCTGGCAAACTCGAGATTCCTGGATAGTTGACTCGGTGACCGATACCTCACTTTAGCGGGTGAGTGAGGTTTGTGTAAGGAATAAATCATCAGCTGGATAGGAATCGATTCAAATCGCCATCGCTCCTGGATAGTGAGCACTTGACTCGAGTTACGGCATCGTAGTAAGTATTATGGAACAATGATGGTTATCTGGATGGTATGGGATATTGTCGACATAATATGCTTGGCAGTCCACCGAGGGGTATCCCGCGATGGTAGATTTGTCGGTGGGGGTGCGTGTAATCAAGAACTGGATGGTGACACAAGGCGCAGAGACAACGATTTAGACAGGTTCGGGCCGTCTGATCGACGTAATACCCTACGTCCTGTGTCTTTGGTGTATTGTATTGAAAACATGATGTCGAGTAGAGGACCCCTGTCTCTCCTTATATACTCTGGAGGGGCAGGGTTACAAGTAAAGTATCCTATTTGGTACTATACAATGTCTTGCGGTGCACGCCGAGCAGCGCCGTGCACGCCTTGATCTTGTAGGCCGGGCCACCTCTGATGGTGCGGCTCATGTCTTGGGGGCCATACCCCCACAGTTAGTCCCCGAGCCTGACAGTAGGTGATGCAGTCACGTGGTGCCAGGGTCATAAAGTAGAAGACCAGCCAAGCAGGCAGCTAGTCCCCGGGCGTAGCCTCGAGATGAGAACAAGCACATTCACCGCAAGGTGAAGTGTGCCCACTTAGTCCCCGAGCCAGCTGGAAGACGAAGAATGAATCTTGTAGTAGGGTAAAAGAAGTCTAAAAGTTTGCTGACGTCGTCTGACATGCGCGTATCAAGACCCCAGACGTGTTGTCCAAGATCAGCACCCTGATCCGAACAGCGTGGAGCAGCTTGATAGCACACCGACGAGATGTAGCAAGATCCGAGCAGCAAGGGAGTCCCCGGCGTCGCTGGCGATGTCCGAGCATCGAGGAGCGAGGAGTCTCCGGCGTCGCTGGCGATGTCCGAGCACCGAGGAGCGAGGAGTCCCCGGCGTCGCTGGCGATGACCGAGCACCGAGGAGCGAGGAGTTCCCGGTGTCGCTGGCGATGTCCGAGCACCGAGGAGCGAGGAGTCCCCGGTGTCGCTGGCAATGTCCGAGCACCGAGGAGTGAGGAGTTCCCGGCGTCGCTGGCGATTCCGAGCACCGAGGAGCGAGGAGTCCCTGGCGTAGGCGGCGATGTCCGAGCACAGAGGAGCGAGGAGTCCCCGGCGTCGCTGGCGATGACCGAGCACCGAGGAGCGAGGAGTCCCCGGCGTCGCTGGCGATGTGCAAGCACCAAGGAGCGAGGAGTCTCCGGCGTCGCTGGTGATGACCGAGCACCGAGGAGCGAGGAGTACCCGGCGTAGGCGGCGAGGTCCGAGCACCGAGGAGTCCTCGGCGTTGGCGGTGATGTCCGAGCACCGAGGAGTCCTCGGCGTTGGCGGCGAGGTCCGAGCACCGAGGACTCCCCGGCATAGGCGGCGAGGTCCGAGCACCGACGTAGCTAACGACGTCCGTGCAGTAAAGTGTGCCCACTTAGTCCTCAAGCACGAAGAATCCGAGGGCCGAGGAGTAAGCGACGTAACTGGCGATGAAGCACGAGCGACGAACATTCTGGTCGACTGGTCGGCGGCGAAGTGAACATTGAGTAGAAGCGACCGGCGAGCAGTCCGATCAACTGGTCGGCGACGGAGTCCATGAACCAAGCGGTCTGACCAGTTGATAGGTGGAGAAGCCCGAGCACCAGGTGGTCCGATCACCTAGACGACGATCCTGCAATACAAATATGTAGAACGGGTAGTACACGATGTACAAATAAAGAAACTCAGGAGAAAATTCAGCAATGGTGATGAAACGACGTATGCAGTTCGGTGATTAGTTGGCGTGCAAATATATTTATGTTTAATATAAACCGCCCGAACAGTTAGTGTGTAGCTGAGTCTTCAGCCCTAGCTAGCCCATAGTCCATAACGTCGAGCGCGGAGCCCATGCACGTGTAGGAGGAACAGGCATGACCAAGGAGCCGCTGCCGACCACCCATAACGCAGAGCGCGGAGCCCGTAGCACGTGTAGGGAGGAGCCGGAGACAGGGCCATCTCTGAAGGCGTTCGAGCATCAACGTGACTGTTCGAGGGTTCGAAAAATTGTTTGGAGAGCAAATATGGAGAAAACAGTTCGGAGAAACATTATGACGATATACGGAGATTGAAGAATATTTAGAAAAATATTAAAACATGACTTAGCTTTAGACAGAATATCTGGTCAGCGGCGTATGGCGTTATCTAGTCGGCGTCACGGGCAGCTCGACGGCGACAAGGGATGTCGGTGAGGGCCACCGAGTAATGACGACAAGACAATGGCGAGGGGCATCGGCGAAGGATGTCGGCGAAGGCCGCCGAGCGGTGATGAAGAGTCGATGGCGAGAGACGTCAGCGAACGATGCCGGCGAAGGCCACCGAGCGGTGACAACGAGTCGACAGCGAGGGACATCGGCGAAAGATGTCGGCGAAGGCTGTCGGCGAAGGCCGCCGAGGGTGGCGGCGGCGAGTCGTCGACGAGGGCAGCGACGGCGAGTTGTTGGTTCCAAGATCGAATCTGCTGTCGCAGGGGCTAGTGTAGCAGCGATGAATCGTCGTCGTGGACCGGGATGGATCTCCACGAGATTGACGACGAGAACGCGTTGTTGATTTGAGATCCATCTGGCTCGCCATGGATCAAGCGCACACCCCTACCTGGCGCGCCAACTGTCGATAGAATATGCTCGGCAGTCCACCGAGGGGTATCCCGCGATGGTAGATTTGTCGGTGGGGGTGCGCGTAATCAGGAACCGGATGGTGACACAAGGCGCAGAGACAACGATTTAGATAGGTTCGGGCCGTCTAATTGACGTAATACCCTATGTCCTGTGTCTTTGGTGTATTGTATTGAATACATGATGTCGAGTAGAGGACCCCTGCCTCTCCTTATATACTCTGGAGGGGCAGGGTTACAAGTAAAGTATCCTATTTGGTACTATACAATGTCTTACGGTGCACGCCGAGCAGCGCCGTGCACGCCTTGATCTTGTGGGCCAGGCCACCTCCGATGATGCGGCCTATGTCTTGGGGGCCATACCCCCACAAATATGCTAAATCTAAATTAGTAACTGGATGTTATTGGTTAATCAAGTTATTACTATAGTACAGGTACTTACCTAGATGAATAGGTTATAATAAAGATGATGAAAAGTACTTAAAATGGTTTCTTCATGATAGCTTATGCTTTTCGCAAATGAGTCAGCTAGCCCACTAAAGAAAGCCTTGCATAATCCTTGGTGTCACTTTATTTCTGGTTTATGACGGGTAAGTCTAGCTGAGTACATTCGAGTACTCAGGGTTTATCCCACCTTGTTGCAGATGAAGTTCTCGACCTGTTGATGATGGTGGCTAACAGCCGGTGGGCTCGGTGATTCTATATTTCATTCTCGTCTATATGCTTTTGTCTGAGGATGTCACTTATGCTAGCAATGTATTTAGAACTTATATTAATGTAATCATTTGAAAGCTATGTTGTTTTCAATAATTGGTTTTGAAACCCAAACTTATACTATTATTTGTGAACCCATTTGTAACATTATTTCTGCTGCAACTCTGCGTATGTGACGTGTATTTGCTTAATCACGCGATCTTGGTTGTGATGTGGATTTACCGAGGTCTTTCGAGACACTCGACGGACTACCGGGTTTATATGAGTGAAAGTATGGATGTGTCAACGTGTTAGCGGGGACAACCGTACTTGATCTTGTATAAATTGGACGGTTCTGTCACACCGTGTAATACTAAACTTGCTACTCCAAAATAAAAGTTTTTACATGGTATGCACATCGATTGTTACTATGGGGGAATACAATAAATTTTTATATAGTATTTACATAAAGATACTGACCCCTAAAGAGAGTAACGAACCAAAACAAGATAAGCTGCAACCTATAAGGACAAATTATTAAAATAAATATTGCATAAGCTGCCAATTAGAGGGGACAAGTTACTATAACACACATTACAAAAAGCCAGGCAACCTAACTTGCTGTCAACTAGGGGTATTTATTAAAAAATGAGGGTAGCGATGTAAAACAAGACAAACAGCAACCTGGGGACAAATTATTAGAACAAATATTGCATAAGCTGCCAATCAGAGACACAAGTCATTATAAAACCCACAATATAAGCCGGAAAACATGACTAGCTAAAAATTGAAGGGACGTGAAAAAACAAGAGTAGCAACACAAAATAAGGTAAGCTGCACCCTGAGAGGTAAATTATTAGAAAAAACATTGCATGAGGTGCCAACTTAGAGAGTAAGTTATTATACAACTAATATGTATGATTTAGGAATGCATTCGAACCTAAAAGGTTGACTGAGAACTGAAACTAAAAAAACACTAAAAACATAACAAAAAACTGAAACAAAAATCTCTAGAAAAAAACATGACTGGAAACTAAAACTAGGGGGCAAATTCTTTTGTGGCAATTTATGTGTGCAATGGCTACTCTTCTGTAACAACTTATATATTATAGATGAGACAACAAATATATAGGATTTAGGAAGACATTCTAACCTCAAAGGGTGACTGAAATCTGAAACTAAAAAAAACTTAGAATGAAAAATGATTTTTTTTTTGAAAAAATACTTGATTGAAAACTAAAACTACAAAATCATTAAAAAACATGGCCGATAACTGGAAAAAAAAACTAAAAAAAATTGACTGAAAACTTAAATTGAGGGCAAATTCTTTTGTGGCAACTTATGTGTGCAATGACTACCCTTTTGTAATAACTTATACATTGTAGGTGAGGCAACTAATATGTAAGATTTAGGAAGATATTCGAACCTAAAAAGCTGACAGAAAATTGAAACTAAATTTTTTTTAAAAACATGACTGAAAACTGAAACTGAAAAAACTGAAAACTGAAACTCTGAAACTGAAAGCGAACTAAAAAGAAACTCAAAGCAAAATGATAAAACTGAACCTCTAACACTGAAAGAAGAACTCACCAAAACACTTAAATACCTACCAATTATGGGAGGTGAAGCACTGAAATAGCTACCTAATAATGAAACTGAAAAGGTAGAAGTGGCATTGATGCACTACAGGATTCCTAGGTTAACAGTGCAACTCGCAAAATAACAACAGTAGAATGGTTCATGGGAAAAGTAGTAACTATAAATGATCCTGATTCATAGCAACATTCATGGAGTAATGTGACAATCTAGAAGAATGATGCACAGAATGATTCTCGGAACAACGTAGCAGAAGAAGGCCCCGAATTCTGCCGCACAAAACTCCAGGGGTAGTCTGGCTGCAACACCAGTGGGCAATTTCAATTGCTAAAGCAATCAGATTTTTGGAATGGCTGGAGGCCTGCTAAGCAGTGCCGGCCCTAGAGGGGGCAGGAGGTGCGATGGCCGGGGGGGCAGGCGGGATGGGGGCCCAAGCCCAAGTATATAAGCCCAAATATATACTGTCAAAAAAACGAAGCCCAAGATAGACTTGCAAGTTGCAACTTTGCAGAGGCATCAGGCATCAGGCATCAGGCATGTCTGCAGACTGCAGGCCTGTCGGCCTCTTTTCAGCAGGAGGCCAGGAGCCATCGGCCTCTCTGTCGTTCTGCCCTTTTTGTGATCACACACTCACGCAGACTTCCGCCGGCGCCGATCAATCGCTCAGACTTCCAGTCTTCCAGGACAGTCCGCAAACGGCGAGACGCAGCGCCAATCAAGACGCAGCCCCGCACAGGCAAAAAATGAGACGCAGCGATCGAGGGATCCCCACGCGACAAGGCAGCTGAGGGCCCGAGGCAGGGCTCGACGAGGACGACGACATCTGAAGATTTATCTCGGTTATTGCCTTGTGTGATTTGTGAATCTTGGTTCTGAATCAGTTCATGTCAAAATTGTCTAGGCCCTAGGGTTTTTTTTCCTTGTTTAAATTTTGTCTAGTACTGTGTACTCATATAGTCATGTTTTTCTTGTAATTTAGGTCAGGTGTAAGAATTTAGAATGTTAACTAAGAAACATTTGTTAGGGGCTACGAAAAGAAAACGAAAAAGACAAAAAGAACGGTTTGTTCAGTCACAACAAGGTGCTTTAGATAAGTTTTTTTCAGCTTTAAGTAGTGTTGTGCGTGATGACAACCCTATAGATGCACCTAATAATCAAGAAGAAGAGCAACAACAAGTTAATGATAATTTAAGTGAACAAGTTGATGCTATAGAGAATGAAAATTTACAGCCTTCCTCTCAACCTGAAAATTCAATTGATGATGTGAAACCTTCTATTCATGATGTCTTTGATCCCAGAACTTGGGAGAATCTTGATAATAAGAGTAGAGATATTTTGATTGAAAAAGGACCAGTGAGAGAATTGAATCTTGAGTTCCCTGTAGATGCTCACAATAGACATTTTTCATGTGCTTACTACTTCAGAAAGTTAAGCAATGGTGAGGTGGTTGACAGAAAATGGTTGGTTTACTTTAAACATGTGGACAAAGTTTTTTGTTTTTGCTGCAAATTGTTGAAATCAGATCAGAACAAAAGTTTGGTAGCACACGATGGACTGAGGGACTGGAAACATCTTAGTTTAAGACTCAAGGAACATGAGAATAGTGTTGAGCATATAAGAAACATGAATACTTTGAATGAACTTAGGCTGAGGTTGAGCAAAAATAAAAACAATTGATGATGAGTTGCAACGAGAAATTGCAAAGGAAAGAGAGCGTTGGAGACAAGTTTTAGTAAGAATCGTTTCTACTGTCAAGTTTCTTGCTAAACATAATTTGGCTTTCCGAGGACAAAATGAGAAACTATATCAAGCTAACAATGGTAACTTTCTGGGCATAGTTGAAATGATGGGTGAATTTGATCCTGTGATACAAGACCATATTAGGCGAATTCAAAATAGTGAGATTCATCATCATTACCTTGGGCATAAAATTCAGAATGAGATAATTTCTCTTCTTGTAGATTGTGTAAAACAAACTATATTAAAGATCACTAAGGATGCCAAGTATTTTTCTGTGATTTTAGATTGTACTCCATATGTGAGCCATGAATAACAAATGGCTCTAATTATTAGGTGTATGAATATATCGGGAAATGTTCCAAGCGTAGAGGAGTTCTTCCTAGAGTTTTTCAAGGTTGATGACACATCAGGATTGGATCTTTTTAATGAATTAAAGAGTGCATTGGCCTCTCTTGGTTTGAATATTGATGATGTGAGGGGTCAAGGGTATGATAATGGTTCAAATATGAAGGGAAAACACCAAGGTGTTCAGACGCGCTTGCTTGAAATTAATCCAAGAGCACTATATATGCCGTGTGCATGTCATAGTCTGAATCTTACTCTTTGTGATATGGAAAATCTTGCAGGTAAACTATTATTTCTTTTATATGTTATATATTGTTTTCATATAATATGCCATTATTTGGGATCTTACTATTTATGATATTTGAAATCTTGCAGGCAAGCTATTTCTTTTTTTGGCATTATCCAACGTATATACACCCTATTTGTAAAATCTATCAAAAGGTGGAAGATTTTGGTTGACAATGTCCCAGGATTGACAGTTAAGTCATGGTCTAATACTCGCTGGGGAAGCCGAATAAAAACTGTTTAAGATATCAGATTTCAAACTCCTTAAATAAGATCAGCTTTAATAGCGCTAAAGAAGGCTTCAACTGATGACCCAATGACAGTTAGTGAATGTCAATCTTTGGTGAGTGCACTCGAGAATTTTGAATTTATAGTTGGTTTGGTTATCTGGCACGATATTTTATTCTCTATAAATAAGGTTAGCAAGAAGTTGCGATCTAAAATTGTGAGTATAGATACTACTCTCAAAAACATTGAAGGTGTCATATCATATTTTAAGAAGTATAGAGATGAAGGTTTCACTTCTAGTATGGATACAGCAAAAAACATTGCATCTGAATTGGATATAGAGCCAATATTTTTTACAAAACGTCAACGAAAGGGAAAGAAACATTTTGATGAACAAGATGACCAAGACGAGAAAAATACAACCGTCTGCTGTGGACTCCTTTATAAGAGAGTACTTCCTAGTTATGATTGATTCTGCAATTGCTTCATTGACTAGTAGATTTGAGCAGATGACAACATTTGATAATGTTTTTGGGTTCTTGTTCAACTCAGAAAATATGAAATCCTTGGATGAAGCTGATCTTTAGTTGCACTGCAAGATTTTTGTGGAAAAATTTTCTCATGATAATTCATCCGATGTTGAGATCAATGATTTTTTTTCAGAATTAAAGGTGTTGCAAGTGACTTTGCCAGATTCTTTAATGTCGGCGTCAGAGATTCTGAAGTTTGTTATGGATGCAGATTGCTATCCAAATATTTTAGTTGCCTATCGAATTCTTTTAACTGTACCTATGATTGTAGCTTCGGCCGAAAGAAGTTTCTCAAAATTGAAGTTGTTGAAGAACTATTTGAGATCAACTATATCATAAGAAAGGTTAAATGGCTTGGCTATGTGCACCATCGAGAAGGATATCTTAGACACTGTTGATCTTGATACCGTCCTTGATGATTTTGCATCAAGAAATGCCCTAAAAAGTATCTTTTTATAAGAAGCAATGAATATGATGGAGTTCTATTCTTCTTTAAGGTAAACGTATTAGTTCTAGAAGTACAAATATATTGCTCTTATAATCTACGTTGTTTCTCGCTCTCGATAATTATAAGACATATTAAATTAAAAATATATTATTGGAGTTGCTTTCCCTATACAAGTAAAATTAGTCTATATATTCTAAAATTTTATGGTCTAGAGAGGCTGTCGTGACGTGTTCGTTAGAGCGCCCTCGAAATCACAGGACCGGCGCTGCTGCTGAGAACTCGCAAGACAATGCTCAATGGAAAGAGATAACTGATCCGGCTAACAAGGACTGGTAATAGATGGATGGGATGGCTGAAGGAGCCGCGGATGGCACCTGCAGGAGCCGCAACTACATCAAAGCGGATGCAGAAAAGGAGAAGCGATTAATACACGCGGCGTAGAGAGGGGATGCCTTCAACGACAGTCGTAGCAGCTCCTCTGTCGTCGTCCACCACAACCTGGTGAACGAGCCGTTGATGACTGATGCAGAAGCCCAACCACGATGGGGGGCAGATGCAGGAAGAAGAAGGGATTTGGACGCGGGGCGAAGAGAGGGCAGACCTTGGACGACAAATCGGAGCAGTTCCTCCGTCGTCGCTCGCAGCAACCTGCCCCACCCACCAATCGCTGCTCGGCTTCCGACAGCTACGTCGCCGGATTCTGCGGCCGGCTGCGCTGCCGAACGGAAAGGAGGAGGAGGCTGAAACGGAAAGGATGAGAAAGGCCGCATGAAGGCGTGGAGTAACTATTGGGCCGGGCTCGTTTCAGACACGTCAGCGCGGTTGCCGACGAGCGCGACCAGTCGCGACCAGTCGCGAATTAGACTTTGCGCTTCGTCTTGGTCCAGGATGCGGCCACTGGGCCCGTAATCATCTTTTTTTTTTAGCTCGGGCCCGTAATCATCTTGCATGGCCATATTTGCAGCTGGGAAAGCCCACTAACTTATCCGACCCACTTTCTTCTCTGCTCCTCGATGGAAGCCCAACATTACTGGTTTCCCAAAGCAGCGGGAGCCCAGCAACAAATAGATTCAACAGACTTGTACGGTCAGCCAAACGGAGCCGTGCAGCAACGTAAAACGTACATACGAGCACCCAAGGTCCACTAAAAAAAAATACGAGCACCCAAGGCAAACGGTCAAGTCTCTTCAAGCCGTTCTCCGTAACCTCGAAAACACGTCTTCAACAACAGTTCAATTCAAGTTTTCTTTAAAAAAAAAGAAAAAGAAAAGAAAACACGTCCTCCGATCCGACTCGCGACTCGCCCATGACCAATCAAGCTTTCGACGACGACGTTCAAAGCCCAGCACTTCGCTGAAAATCGGCAAGGCATCGCACCACTAGAGGCTAGAGCGTGCGACGCCAAGAAAATGAAAGGCTCGTTTTCCGTGGCGCGATCGCGTGGCCAGTGCCGCGAAAACGTGCCGAGACATGCGCGCAGAGGCCGAGTGCGCGGCGCACGTACGCATAGTGCCGGCCACCGGCGCCGGGATCGCTGTCGACGGCGCCACGGGCTGCCGGGACAGGGATCAGGCACGGCATGCCATGCAGCACCGACGGAGGGGGGAGGGCGACCGCGCGCGCCGGCACGTCGCTGCCACGAGCTAGCTCCCGCGCACCGCAGATATTTCTCGCGGACCGACAGCGACAAGAATGGCGATCCAGCACATTGCATTGTACGTATCGGTGTGGCGGCAGCGCTAGCCGCTAGTGCACGCTATTCGACGGAGCCATCTGCAGCTGCCGCAAGTGGCGAAACAGCGTCGCAACGGCAGGCACACACGGCGGGCAGAAACGGAACGTACGCGCCTGTTCCGTTGTTTTCTTTCTTCGTAGCAGCCGATCCGGCGGGTAAAGCTAACGATGGGCTCTCTCGCGGGTGATGGCTGATTCCGTGTTGGAAGACGTCAAGACAAGGACGGATCGGCGGATCCAGCATGTTTAACATTTCATCTGAGGCTTTCCGAACAGATTAATTAAATTAAACTAGATTACTAGAGGCAGTAGTTTGGAGTGCGACGTACGGCTGGCACGTGCCATTTTGGCCAGGCCAGGAGCGGGTTTTGTTCTGTCATGATCATGCAAAACCAAAAGAGAAGATAAGCATGATCGTTCCAAATCAAGTATTCAAGTCAAGGACGGGACTAGTTTTAACCATCAGGATCAGAGAGTACACACACGTCATTTCCCATTTTGTTTCCACTTTTTATGCGTGTTTGCGTGCGTGTTCTCGTGCATGCTGCATTTTTCGGGAGTATGCATAACCTCGTGCTGAATAGCTGCCGCGCTGATGAACAGAGGTACTCGGCGTCTCGGCCCCACTCCCGATGTACGTTCCTGAATCGACGGATCGATGACTTGTCAAGTAGAGCATCTAACAGGGTTTTGATAAGCTTTTTAAATGGCACAAACGAACGTGTGTTTTGTGTGGACGACAGGGGCTGCCACTGTCTCGCCTTTTGTTTGGGTCTCATTGGAGATACAGACAGCTACTCTACAGGGTAGCTGTATGTCTATGATACAGTTGGTAGGAGAAAACACAGATCAAATCAAATAAATTTTTAGGTGAAAATGGCTGCACTGGAATCCTGTTATTATTGTGAGCTAGTAAAGCACAATTTGCAAATGGTACCTGTTTGCTCTATTTCTCGGAAAAGTCTGGGATATGTCTAATTACTGGGAATAAATCCAAGCCCGATCAGGACCTCTGGCAGTATTCTACACTGGTTATTTCTTTTTTTATCGAATATATAAAAGATTTGCATATTATTGTATTAAGGAGAAGAATTTAAAGAAACATACAACGTTGTGGGGGTACGACCCCGGATACCCACGGCAGACCACATGGGATGCGCCCCCAGGTACGGCCCAGCCCATGAGACGAAGCCTTGCGGGGCACGACTCTGCTCGGCACCTCCCGCAAGACACCGGAAAGATATCATGAAGATACTACGAGATCTGTTAGGATACGTATGATCCCATGATTCATATAATCTGTTATTACTTTCAGGTTTAACTCTCAGATCTAACCGACTTGTAACCCTGCCCTCCGGACTATATAAGGCGAGCAGGGGCCCCCTTTCAACTCACGCACCAACAGACCATAGGAGTAGGGTATTACGTCATACTGACGGTCTGAACCTGTCTAACTCGTGTGTCTCTGTTGCCTTCTTATTCTTGATTACACACCTCTTTACCGATCAATCTACCTTCGTGGGATACCCCTCGGAGGACTGTCGACGATATTATGTCGACAGTTGGCGCGCCAGGTAGGGGTGTGCGTGCTGTTTCTATATCGAACAAGATGGTACGTTCCGCAAGTTCTTCGTCCCTCCCACAGCTCGGCCAGATCTTCACGGTCGGATCGATCTCGTGGATCATCAACGCTGACGGAGTCAGAGAGCTCATCGAGCCGGTGCAAATCGATTCTGCACCGATCACTCCAACACCTGCGACTGCAGATCCGATCTCGGAACCACTTCCGAGGTCGCGTTCATCGATAACTCACCGCCCGCTTTCTCGCTACCGAGGGAGGCAGATCAACAACGACGATCCGATCGCATCCATCGATTAGGTTGGTCAAAAGCTCATCGATTGCCTCTCCATCGCCGAATTGGCTCTAGACACTCTAGTTCAGCGTCGACCATCCTTCGATCTAGATCCGCTTGGAGGCTGCTTGAAAAACTCCAGGGTTGCGGCTCGCCCTTTGGGCTCACCAACATCGGCCCGTCGCCTACCAGATGCCCTAAGGGCAAGTTCGCACGACCAGGTTGGAGATGTCTAACCTCCCGCCGACCGGATCACCGACCCACCATTCGTCGACCGTCAAACATATTGCACGTCGGCCGACGCCCCGGAGCATCCCTCCAAACCATCCTCTAGGAGAATACGGACTCCGAGTCCTATGGCTCTACGGAGACCATCGCTGAAACCACCACCGAACTACTTCTTCTCCCACCTTTCTGTGGGGGCGCAATCTTCAATGTCAGCGTCGATAGCCCCCCGCGGGAAGGGGAAACTGAGGAGGACCGCTTCGCTCATGTCAACAGGAACATCAACCGAGCGCAACGCCGAGCAAACGAGGTTGCCCTTACGATGGCCGAGGCTCAACTCGACTCGCAGGGAAGGCCACGCCAACTCCAACGCAATCTCGACGACGAGTTTGTCCGTGTTGACGGCCACGACGTCTACAACACCCCAAGCGCCAATTTGGCCATGGCCGCCAACGAGCTCGCTCGGCTCCCACAGACACCAGAGGTCGCCAAGGTCACTGCCATGCTTAAAGCGGCGCACTGCCAGGTCAACAAGATCCGCCAAGATCAGAGACCTTCATACTCCACATGCTCGATCCACCGATCAGCTACGTCATGATCCGATCGCCGCCCAAGCCGCTTCACCGACCAGCATCACGACGACAGGCAACCCCTCCAGGGGGAAGCTAGGGACAACCGCGTCAAGCACCTTCGCCAACACGACCAGGAGGTCGACCAGGTCATTCGAGTGCACCTCAATAATCTCCGAGACACACGACGACGTAGTGACGAGCGCCGCTTTGGTCACCATGAAGAAGTACGCCGCCATGCAATCAAGACGAAAGCAACAAGACGGTAACCCGAACTCAGCTCTTGAGCCACTCAACCCATGTGCGCCCGATGATCAGCGCCAACAACCCCAAGGCCCTCCAGCTTTCACGAGGGCACTCCGAACACTCTAGTGGCCCCGTAGTTTCAAAATCACCGGGTTGAGCCCTCGAGGAAGGATGAACCCCACACAAGGCTACGAAACTTACGCCATCTTGCGGCAGCGCCACGAGAGGAGATACTAGTGTCATGGCGAATTATCTTCCCATCATGGTCACGCAACCGCCATGAACAGTTCACAAGTCTTGCCCCTGCACTCCATCGGATCCCGGAAGAGCTGAAAAAGTCTTCACCGACAGCTATATGGCTACGTGTACTCGGCCGGGCACCAAGCATGATCTGAACCACATCTAACAGAAGTCGTCCGAGCTCCTCCGTAGCTACATCAGATGCTTTTCCGAGATGAGGAATTATATTCCCAACATCACGGAAGCTAAGGTCATCACCGCCTTCATCCGAGGACACCATCACCGCGAGCTTCGCTCCAAGTTCAACCGCATGCCACCCACAGGGATTGGCGAGATGATCACGACCACCAACTAGTACGCCGACGCTGAGGAAGCCGAGGTGTGCTTCAACGAGGATGCGGGCACTCATTGCCCAACTCGCCGCAGCGACGATCGCCCAGACGACCGGTGCCACAGCGACCGCCGCTACGACAACCACGGTCATCATCGGGACAGCGGCCGTGATTGGCCGGAAGGATCCAAGTCTGGTCAATATCGCCGCCGCCGGCCAGACCACATCATTGCCGCTGTAGATGAACCTCGCACCAAGCGCAACTACGACGAGCAGTACAAGAAGATCCTCGACGGCCCGTGCCCTCTCTACAAGAACGTCAAGCATAAGATGAAGGACTGCCTCGGCTTGGCTAAAGAGTTCTAGGCCAAAATGTCGGACGACGACAACAACGCAGAATCCGAGGCCACCGACCACACAGGGGGCAACAACAATGCCTTCTAGGATCATGACAAGGTGGTCGCCACCATCTTTGGGGCCTCGCCTCCGCCGAGAGCAGAAGAGAAAAGAAACTCACCGCCCGAAGGGTGCTCGCCGTCAACGCAAATGACACCACCATCAATCCTAGCTATCACCCCTGGTCCGAGGTCCCCATCACCTTCAGCAGGGCTGACCAAAGGCGGATATCCCTTACACCACCCGCTTCCCCTCATCCTCGACTCAACCGTCCGTAAAGTGCTTTTTAGAAAAGTGCTCGTCGACGGTGGAGCCCTCTGAACCTCCTCTTCGTCGGAGCCCTAAAGGAGGTGGCCTCGGGATAACAGATCTCACACCTCGCACTCCTCCTTCCGGGGTGTGGTACACGCAAGGCATCTAAACCGCTTGGAGAGATCAACCTACCAAAGACAATTCGGCATGGCGAAGCAACTTCCGCGTCGAGCACATCAACTTCTCGTCACCGACTTCAACACCGCCTACCACGCAATACTTGGTCGGCCAGGCTCGCCAAGTTCATCATTGCATCAAGCACTACACTTATCTAGTGTGAAGATGCCTTCGCCTGCAGGAGTCCTAGCCCTATGGGCCAACCTCTCCATCGCCTACACCTATGAGACAGAGAGTCTCACCCTCGCCGAAGCCACCGACCTCTCCATCTAGATGGCCAGTGTGGTCATCGACGCTAAGACGGTGCCCACCGATGACCTGGAGATCCCATCGATGGAGCCTCCTCGCGCCTCCACCAAGTCCAAGGAAACCAAGGAGGTCGGGCTCGGCCTCGACGACCCCTCCAAGACCATGAAGATTGGGGCTCACCTCGACCCCAAATAGGAAAGTGCGCTCGTCTCCTTCCTACGTGCCAACGCTGACGTGTTTTCTTGAAAACCTACAGACATGCCGAGGGTACCACAGGAGAAGATCGAGTACTCCTTGAATGTCTCGCCGACCGCCAAACCGATCAAGCAGAAATTCCAATGATTTGCGCCAGACAAGGAGGCCATTAGGGTAGGAATAAAATGGCTCCTAGCCGCCGGATTTATAAAAGAAGTGTATCATCCTGAGTGGTTAGCAAACCCTGTTCTCATTCAAAAAAAGAATAAAGAATGGAGAATATGCGTTGATTACACTAATCTTAACAAACACTGCCCTAAAGACCCCTTCGATCTGTCTCGGATAGATGAGGTTGTAGACTCCACCACCGGCTGCGAACTGCTCTCCTTCCTCGACTATTACTCTGGCTATCACCAGATTTCCCTCAAGGAAGAAGACCAGATCAAGACATCGTTCATCACGCCTTTCGGTGTGTACTGCTATACCACCATGTCCTTCGTACTCAAGAACGCCGGGGCGACCTACCAAAGGGCAATCCAGATGTGCCTCGATCAACAGATTAGCCGCAACGTCGAAGCTTACATCGACGATGTGGTCGTCAAGTCCAAGACCGTCGATAATCTTATCGTCGACCTCGAAGAAACTTTTGCCAACCTGAAAAGGTGCCGATAGAAGCTGAACCCTTCAAAGTGCATCTTTGGAGTTCTATCTGGTATACTCCTAGGCTACATCGTCAGCGCACGTGGCATCGAACCCAACCCCGACAAGGTCTCCGCCATCACCAACATGAAACGGCCAACATGCGTCAAGGATATACAGAAGCTTATAGATTGCATGGCTGCTCTCAGCCGCTTTATATCGCGCCTAAGCGAAAAGGGACTACTGTTCTTCAAACTCCTTAAGGCCTTCGAGCACTTTTCCTGGTCGAAGGAGGCAGACACAGCTTTCAAGCAACTTAAGTTGTTCCTAACAAAGCCTCCAATCATGACGGCGCCACGGCTAGACAAAACTCTCTTGATCTACATCGCCGCCACTTCTCGCGTCATTAGCACAGCTATCGTTGTTAAACGCGAGGAGGCCGGGCACGCCTATAAGGTGCAATGTTTGGTCCACTTCATTGGCAAGGTCCTTAATGAGCCCAAAACTCGTTATCCTCAAGTTCAGAAACTGCTATACACTATTCTGATCACGTCGCGCAAGCTCCGCCATTACTTTGAGTATTATAAGATCGCCGTGGTCACCAAGTTCCCTCTAGGGGACACCTCCGCAACAAAGAGGCCAACGACTGCATCATCAAGTGGGTTGTCGAGCTCAGCACTTACTCCATCGATTCAGAAGCGGGCATACCATCAAGTCACAGGCGCTCGCTGATTTCGTCACTGAGTGGACCGAGATCCAAGAGCCCATCACCGCCACTTGCCCCGAGCACTGGGTGATGTACTTCGACGGTGCCCTCAACATGAACGATGCTAGTGTGGGCATTCTATTCATTATGCCAACCAAGGATAAACTCCGATACGTTCTCCGGATATGTTTTCTGGCCTCCAACAACGCCGCCGAATACGAAGCATGTCTCCACGGACTCCGTATAGCCGTTGAGATCGGCATCAAATGCCTCATGGTATACGGGGACTCCGTGCTAGTCATCAACCAGCTCAACAAAGACCGGTCCTGCTCCAGTGAAAAGATGGATACATATTGCGCCGAAATCAGGAAGCTTGAAGGAAAATTCTACGGTATCGAGTACCACCACGTGGTACGAGATCAAAATCAGCTCACCAACCACCTCTCCAAGATAGGCTCCTCTCACGCCGTGATTCCATCTGGGGCCTTCGTTCAAGATCTTTTGGCGCCATCCATTAAGGAAGAAAAGGAAGTTCAGAAATTTCCCCGCCCGAAAGGTATTTGGTACTTACGGTACCTTCGTTGGCCATTGATTGGAGGGAACAGTTAGTCAAGTACCTCACCAAAGGTCGGGTACCCGCCAACAAGACCGAAACCGAATGCCTAATCCGTCGAAGCAAGCATTACGTCTTTGGTGGATGGTAACTTGATGAGAAAAAAGTGTCAAGGAAGGGATATCACAGAAATGCATCACCCAAGAAGATGGAGTGAAGCTACTTCTTGAAATTCACTCGTTGTCGTGGCAATCACGTAGGCCTCGAGAAAGCTGGTCGGTAAAGCTTTTCGAGCTGGTGTTTATCGCCACGCCATCTCGATCTGAAGACCTCGTCCGACGTTGTGAAGTATGTCAATTTTTTGCCAAGTAAATACATGTGCCGGCACAAGAACTGCAGACCATCCTAGCTTCCTAGCCTTTCGCATGCTGGGGACTGGACATGATTAGGCCTTTCAAGCCGTAGCCGTGTGGATTCCGATGACGTGTCTGCCGCCATCGATAAGTTCTCCAAGTGGATCGAGTACAAACCGCTTGTCTCGCTTCGCAAAGAAAGCAGTCGAGCTCTTCGAGGATATCATCCATAGATTCGGTCTCCCGAACAGAATTATCACCGACCTTGGAACCACATTCACTGGTCATCATTTTTGAGACTTCTACGAAGACTGGTGCATCTCCATCAAATACGTCTCTATTGCCCATCCCAGAGCCAACGGCCAGGTCGAAACGGCTAACGGCATGATCCTTGATGCCCTCAAAAAGAGGCTATATCAAAAGAAGAAAAGCATCCGGGCGATGGCTCAAAGAGTTACCAAACAGGGTCCGGGGACTCACAAGACTCAAGCTAGTCGCAGCACCGGCATGTCTCCATATTTCTTGGTCTACGGCTCAGAAGCCATACTACTAGCAGACATTGCCTTCTGAGTACCTAGAGTGGAAAATTATAATGAAGAGCAAGCCACAACTGTTCGGATAGAGGATGTCGACAGGGCCAAGGAGGAACGCCTGATCACCTGCGTCTGCACAGCCAAATACCTAGAAGGCTTGCGGAGGTACTACAATCGCAACATCAAAGGTCATTCATTTGCTGTCGGCGACCTCGTTCTCCGCAGAAAGCAAAAAACCGAAGAGATGCACAAGCTCTCCTCCCCCTGGGAAGGGCCTTATGTCGTTAAAGAAGTTACACGACCAAGGTCTTATCACCTACGTGACTTGGACGGGATTGATGTCCCTAATTCATGGCACATCGAGCACATTATACGTTTCTATCCTTGAAACGCTTCAGATATGTATTCTCAACTCCATGATGAATAAAGTTTTGATCGCCATAATTTGTCTCCATTATTTCTCCATTACGACTTAATCTCCACTTACGGTCGCCGAGCTCTAAGCTACTCCTTAACGAACTCCAATACGAGATCGCCATAATCGCTTCCACCGCAAGCTTCTCTATGTCTCCAAATGTTTCACGACCACCGAGTGACACATGTTTTGTTCTCAGGCTCTATGGAGAAGACCCGCCTCGATCTCTCCTACACGTGCTATGAGCTCCGCTGGGCTGCGTTATGGGTGGTCGGTCAGGGTTTCTTGGTCACGTCTGTTCTCCTATACGTGCACGGGCTCCGCTACCGACGTTAAGCTAGCCAAGGCCGAGCTCGGTGAAGAACTAACCGCTTTCGGACGCTACTTATACTACGCTTTATCGCCAAGTTATTTCGCCAACCGCCGAAAGCAAAGACATGTTCCGCTTCTGTTTCTATGGAGAAGACCTAGTCACCGATCTCTCCCTCACATGCTACGGGCTCCGTGTTTCTACGTTATGGGTGATTGGCTATGGTTCCTTGATCACGCCTGCTCCTCCTACACGCACCAGGGCTCTACGCTCGATGTTATAGACTATGGTCTAGCTAAGGCCAAAGAGTTCGTTCAGAACGAACTAACTACTCAATGCTATTTATACTACGATAATTGTGTTAGGGTTAATACTACAATGATTTTTTCACCACAATACCAAAGAAATCGCATAAACATGCACTTGTTACTTTAGAACATTTATACATATCCATAAAGTTTATCGACGCCCAAATAGCGTTCTAACTACTCTCTCCAGCTTATCACAAGATAACTCTCCGAGCAGATCACCGAGCCGCCATCGCCATACCCATCTCGCCGAACAGTCGATGTTGCTGCCAGCCTTCTTCGCCGCGTCTTTCACCTCGATCTTCTAGTCTGCCGGTGCTCGCCTCGCCCATCCCTCTCCGTGAATCCAAATTTCTATCGCTCAAGGTCAACGGTCGGGTAGTGGGATCGGACCACCGCAAGGGCATCGAATAACAAGAATAATGGCGCTGCGGTTGAAGCTCTGAAGTTCTCCCCGCGCCGCCTTTGCACCTCTCGATGACGGTGTCCGAATGCGGTGGTCTCGCCGTCGCCGAGGAGCCGCTTTTGGGTCGATGCGCGATGAAAGCACCGGTTTGACTCGGCGACTATGGTGTCAAACTTGTTCCTCTCGAACCTAGCTCTCCCGCTTCCAAAGACATTGAATCAGGCTTGACCTCCGACGATAGTCTCCGCAGTATTACAAGGTTCCATCAAGCAAAGACATAACTCCACCAAAGAATCCGACCACGGCACTCACCTTTCTCGCCTCCTCGCCAGTTTGTCCGCTTGCCTCGACTCTTCGCCTTCTCCTCTCGAAATTGCTCGACGATTTGCGTGAATGGTCGAGCTCTCAGATCTTGCTCAACAAGCACAACGGTCATCAAAGAATAATAATATTTCAGCAATGTAATAGGAAAATCACCGATCGCCATACCTTTTCTCCGCTTTCGAGACATTCCGAGCTGCTCGGACTTCCGCTCAATTGCTTGGACACACTCATTAGCTTGCTTTCGGAGACAATGGCCAGCTACTGACTTGCCCCCACAACCGCTTCTGGACGCCGTCGTCGCCACCGCTTGAAAAGGACGCCCTTCCGGTAATCCAGGTCCCACGATTGGACTCAAGAAGGTCTCGCTGTCAGGCTTTGGGCCCTCTAGATGTTCTTCTCCATAAGCTTCATCGCCTCCTTGAGCTTTTCATTTCCTCGGCGAGGGGCTCCATCCATTTGATCACCGGCATCGTTGTTCGGTAGTCCGAAGCTATGACCGCAAAAACAACAAGACTATGAAGAACTCCATTCTCCGATAATGCGAGAGACATACCATCGCCAATGCAATATTGACTTTAATCTACTTCACCGCTGCGATGACAGAGTGGATTCCGCCTCCTCGAGCCCCGGTGGTGTCCTCTCAACGACCACCACATTGTCACCACGCTTGCGGAGGATTCGGACAGCCTTGAGGTTGTGATTCCTCATGCCGATCTCTTCAACCTCGTCCTCCTCCTCCGCAGTGGGAGGCACCACTAGGGGGCTCGATGGCGGATAGCATGTCCGACCACGCCTGCGATGCCTCGGGGCGCCATGCTCCTTTGGCGCCACCGGCCGTTGCCTAGACTCAAGCACACACGCACCCGGCATGTCTCGCATTCGCCGTGAAGACCCAAAGACGGCGGTTCGGGCGTTGTTACCCGAGCATCGTCGTAGACCCGCTCCACCATTGGCGCCAATTGTTCGTCGCCGCCAAGTCCCTCCAAAGAGCGGTGGTTGACTCCTCCGCAGGCAGCCGAAAGAGCACCCGGGACTTCGATATAGGGTCTACTCAAGCATCTCCTCTCGCCTCTAGGACCAGCCTTTTGGTTGCTCGTCGGTTTGGACGAGCGGGGTTAGATCCTCCATACGCTTCGCTCTGCATCGATTAGCTCGTCAATCACCAAAAAGGATAAGGATATGACAACCAAATAACTCCAAGACAAGGGTACTTACGATCGGCTTTTTCGAGATTTTATGAACCGGCGCTGCCGCTTACCCGAGCCCCCACCATGCCTTTGGGGTCGATTCCTATGTCTTGGGGTGGAGGTCTTGCGGTCTCCGCCGTCGACCTCTCCTCTCCGCCTGCCGCCCGGACTCCTCGTCACGCTCGGGACTCCTCCCGCCCACCGCCTCGAAACCCCCTTGCTCACCGCTTCGGGGACTCCCGTCACCTGCTATTGGGGAGTCCTCCTTCCCATGATTCCTGTTGGGAACGCCAGGTGGATGTTGACGGCTCCCTCCTCGTGTCGCGTTGATGGCGGGACATCTATCACTGCCGGCCAATCGCCTCTCAAGACGTCCGATAAGTACACCGCTTTTCCTACTGAATGGATCTTTGCTTAAGTGAATTAGTCCACTGCACGGCAATGACAAAGGATAAAAAGCATCAAGAACACACAATTGAGATATTTACCTGAGGAGGCAGATTCTTGCAATGAAAGGGTCTCGTCTGCCCTGACAAGTTGAATGAGGCAAGTGGAGCGAATAGCTCTATGGCCTGCTCTTGCACAACATCCTCGACAGCATCTCCGTCCTCTCTCCCGAAAGTGCCGTCGGTCTCCCCCTTGAAATCAAAGGCTGTGTGGGCTTATCTCCTTGCATGGAATGGGCTGACGCACTAAGAAGCTCGCCACCACCAGTCCACCGTTGGTCTTCACGCCCTTTATTAAGCCAAGGAGCTCCCTCACTTGCTCTATGTCAGCACTGCTTGGCTTCTCCGACCAGCTCTTTTGGCTCTCTGGGATGTGGTCGACGTCGCAGCGGATTGCAATGTGGCTCTATTTCATGTAGAACCACCTGGCGTTCCACCCCTTCAGCGAAGTATTCAGCGGTACAGTGATGTACTAGCTTCGCCATCCCGTCCGAAAGTTCTGAGATATACGATAATCGACCACCTTGGAACGGCTTGCCGCCTTTCTTCAACCGAATCAGTGTCTAAAGAGGTTGAAGTACTGGAAGAATCCCAGACACGCTTAGAGAAGTGGATAAAGATCGAGATATGCAAGATGGTGTTTGGGTGGAGATTGCATGCACTAAGTGCCTGAACTCCAACAGATCCCTTAGAAAAGGATAAATGTAAAATCCCAACCCTCACCAAATAATCCTCAAACACCCTACTTCATCAATGTGAGGCATTGGGAAGGGCTCACAGCTGGCTGGCCGCCATCCGACGGTGACGCGGTGAGGAAGAACTCCCGCCTCCCCCGTGTGCGACGGCACCCACTCTTCATCACTTGTGGCTCTTATGCTTCGCCTTCTTTGGGTTCATAGCTCCCTCTTAGGCGCCATCTCTCTGGATCCGGATGGAGACCCATGGCGAAGCAGCTGATGATGTGAATCTAGAAATGCGAGGGCCGAGGAGGAAGATAAATGGCAAAGTGGCAAAGGTGGGAGCGTTAAGTGCGGCGGCCAGCTTATAAAGCACTCCCGCCACCTTTTCAGTATTCAAGGGTTTTGGAAAACCGCCCCACGATTTGCGCCTCTCCGAATTCTCCGCAATAGCGTGGTGGGCACATTCACAGGCTTTCACGCAAGCTCGCGGCCCGTATAAATCCACTTCTCTCGCCGAATTTGTTACTGCACACCGGATATTCGCCGACTTCTCCGCTAACCATTACGGCTCAATGAATTACTACTCATGTGCCATTACTTCGGGTATTTTCTCCGCGATTTAATTTCTCCAAGATTTCCTCTTGTGGCTCGGGGCTCGGCGTCAAGACTACATCTCTGTTCCTCACCGTATTGGGGACTTTCTTCATTATGTCTGTTGTTTACGACCTCGCACTACGTGACCACGTCACCTACTGTTAGGCTCAGGGACTAAGTGGGCATACTTCACCTTGCGGTGAATGTGCTTTTTTCTCATCTCGAGGCTATGCCCGAGGACCTGGCTGCTCGCTTCGGTGGTCTTCGCTATTCTTCTACTTTGGACCCTAGCACCACATGATCCGTCCATCTACCGCCGACTTCGGGGACTAAGTGGCACACTTCACCTCGCGGTGAGTGTGTTTGCTTTATCTGGAAGACTCGCACCTCTTGAAGTGAAGAAGACTATCTCCCTTTCTCGTGGTCGGACTTTAAGTGGGCACACTTGGTCCATCAGGAGGAAATTTTGATTTTGAACTTGAGCTCATTACACCCC